>JAJIBD010003670.1:0-254387 GCA_021461705.1 Cryptotis parvus
GACAGGTCCCCAGAGCTGATTTTCTGAGGAAAAGCACCCAGGCGCGCCGCAGGGCAATGGGAGACAGTTCCTGTGGGTTTTCAGACCGCTCCCTCAGCCTCAGCTCAGCCGCCTTCATGGTCACAGGAGTTGTGAGAAGGCCTGGGGCTGGCATCAAAGAAGGCTCATGGGGCCCGAGGAGGCGGGCAGGGACAGGCAGAGGCACAGAGAGAGGCGGGGGGGGGCAGGCGTCCGTCGGGCGGCTCCGAGTCAGGGGGACTGTGCCCGCAGGAGCGCTGGTGGACCAGGGCGTGTTCGAGGCGCTGGCCCGGGACCACGTGGCCTCAGCTGTATGACTGCATGCAGGACCTGGGCGCCATCTCCACCATCTCGCTGTCCTGGTTCCTCACGCTCTTCCTCAGCGCCATGCCCTTCGAGAGCGCCGTGGTGGTGGTCGACTGCTTCTTCTACGAGGGCATCAAGGTCATCTTCCAGCTGGCCCTGGCCGTGCTGGACGCCAACGTGGACAAGCTGCTCAACTGCAAGGACGACGGGGAGGCCATGACTGTCCTGGGGAGGTGCGGCCTCTGTGGGGCGCGTGGCCTGCCCGCCCGTCTCTCCCGGCCAGAGGCTTTCGTGGCTTGGTGGCTGCCAGCGCCAAGATCTATTTCTAGACTCTTTGTCCATACATGTCGCGGGTCTTGGCATCTATTATTTTGGTCTTTCCCCCCTTTTGCCTCTGAATCTTATCTTTTTATGTTTTGGGGGATTTGGGGCATTTCCCAGCCGTGCTCCCTGAGCCCCACCCGTGAGTCTCCCACCATCCAGGCCACGGCTTGAGCTCTGACAGCTCGGGTGGCCTCCAGCAACACTCTGGGTCCATAGGTGCAGGAGGTGGAGCTGCAAGGCCTAGGCCCTAACTAACCCTCTGCCTTCCCAGCCTCTTGAGTCTTGCTTTCTTTGTGTTTTGTTTGGGGGAGCTGTGGGATTTGGGGGCTACACCTCAGAAACTATCTCTGAATGTGATTTCTGTGTTTGTTTAGTTTGGGTTTTTTTTTTTTTTTTCTTTTTGAATCATCCCTGGTGATGCTCGGGGCTTACCTCCTGGCGGTGCTTGGGGGCCATATGGGATGCCCAGATCGCATCGGATTGGCTGCGCAGAGGAGAATGCTCGGCCTGCTGTGCTATTGCTCCGGCCCCCAGAGGTCATTTCTGGTGGTGTTCGGGACACCAGATGCCAGGAACATGCCCTATTCCCTGCACTGTCTCCATGGCCCCTTGAGTTGGTTCCTTAGAAATCCTGGTCTCCTGTGCTGAAGGCAGCGGTGTGGGCACCCGGGCCCGGCCCGGGAGTTAGGAGCAGCCTCGCTGTGACGCTGTGGCCCTGTCTCCAATCAGGTACCTGGACAGTGTCACCAACAAGGACAGCACGCTGCCCCCCATCCCTCACTTGCACTCGCTGCTCAGTGACGACCTGGAGCCGTACCCGAGGTGGACATCTTCCGGCTTGTCAGGACCTCCTCCCACGAGGTAGGCCGGGCCTCGGCCATACTGGGGTCCCTCAGCACATGGCACCCTCTGACCTTCCCAGGTGAGTTGCCCAGAGAAGCCACGTGCCGGCTGGCAGCCGTGAGCTCCGAGTCAGACCCTTCCTGGGGACTGCCGCTTCCCCTCGCTGTGACCCACAGGGCCGGGCCTCTAGGCCTTCCTGATGCCCTCCAGAAGCTGGATGATGTGGCCAGTCCCCGAGCTGCATGCTGGAAGGGTGCTGTAGGGAGCTTCTCAGGGCAGTGGCCTGACCAACTCATCCCTGTTTCCGGGCCATCATCCTCGGTGTTGTCGGAGGTAGACCAACTAACCCATCTTGGAGATAACCCAACTCTAGCCCTTCCTGGAGTTAGAGCAGCTCCCACGTCCTCATAGGCAAACCAGCTATAATTCTCCTCGGAGGACCAGCTCGTCCCTCCTCCTCCGGTCCAAGACACGGGAGAATCTTGTGCCATAGGGAGAGCTAGAATCTCGCAGACGGCTGGGCCTTCTTGCCCAGGTGACTCAGGTCTGCTCTAGAATCAGAGCTGAAGCAGAAGGGAAAACCAGAGCCCAGTACCCTGAACTGGGGAGTTTAGGTGTCCCCCGGACCAGCACCTTCACAGCCTGTTTTCTTGGCTCAGACGGTGTTCATGAGAATGATCCTTAAGGAAGGTCAGAGCACACGGGGCTGGGGTGTGGCTTAGCTGGAGCATGTGCCCTGTCTGTGAGACCCGGTTTCTTTCCTGTCTCTGTGAGATCCGGGTTTCTTTCCTGTCTCTGTGAGACCCGGTTTCTTTCCTGTCTCTGTGAGACCCGGTTTCTTTACTGTCTCTGTGAGCCAGGAATAGCACTTGGGCACCACCAAACCCATGGAACATAGTCATTTAGTTCAGCTGTTGAAACACAAGCTCTTTCCTCTTGTCAATCATGGCTGCCCCTTAATGGCTTGAACTTAAGAGCCAAAGAACATTCCAGAAGGCCTGTCCCCTAAGAGACAGGGGCTGCGCCCCTGCAGACGCACCACATGCCGGGCACCCTTCTCACAAGTGCCAATGTTGCTCCTTTCCAGAAATTCGGAACCATCCGGGCCGACCTGATTGAGCAGATGAGATTCAAGCAGAGGCTGAAAGTGATCCAGACACTGGAGGACACCACCAAGCGCAACGTGGTGAGTCAGGCCGCGCCTCAGAAGCTGAAGCCAGGCCCCAGGAGAGGCGGGGCATGTGCCCCTGTTGAGCGGGCGAACTTCCCATTCTCTCGGTCACTGTGGGACTCCACAGTGAGGCCAGGCTGTGGCTCCGCAAGGGCCCAAAGGTGCTGAGGCCCCGCAGCCCTGGGGTGAGGGCGGCAGGCGGGAGGCAGGCTGGAAGCACTGGGTCATCTGTGTGTCCTCGCTCGAGGTGCGGACCATCGTGGACGGAGACATCCTTCACCATCGACGAGCTGGAGGAGCTCTCACGCCTCTCTTCAAGGTGAGGGCCACTCGGGACCCGGTGTGCACCCTGGCCAGCTGCTCATTCCCGCGGAGAGGCAGAGCAGGAGAAATAGGCTCCCCAGAACTCATCTGAGTTCACTCTTCCCATAACCTGTTTAAGCCGTTTCCTGGAACTTCTGAGGAAAATAGAACATGGAGTATCACTTCCTGATGCTTGTCAGAGTGGCGACCATCCGTGTTGATTTCTTCCCGAATCCGTATATACAGTTTCCTCAACTGAGCTGTGAAAGCACCCCAGAAAGAAATCTGTAACTCAAGCAGGAACCAAACTGTCGATTGTTTAAGGAAGAGCCGCCGGGGGGCTTGTCTGTCATCTCTGCTTTGCGTCGGCCTGTGCCAGCTCAATTCGAATAAGAAAATGTCAGTAAATTAAACAATAAAGCAGGTTTTTTTTTTTTTTTTTTGGCTTTTTTGGCTCACACCGGCAATGCCCAGGGGTTTCTCCTGGATCTGCACTCAGGAATCACTCCTGGCAGTGCTCAGGGGACCATATGGGATGCCGGGGATTGAACCCGGGCCGGCATGGGCCGGCTGCGTGCAAGGCAAATGCCCTACCCACTGGGCTATCGCTCCGGCCCCTAGAGCAGTTTTATTATGAAAGAAAGTACTAAGGGGCCCAGAACCACCTTTTCCATCAAATGGGCAGGTGTTACCGCAGAGGGGCACCCCGGAGTTATGGGGGTGTCAGAGGGAGATCTGAGTATAGACCCTCAACTGTCCAGTTCAGGATCTGTTCAGTACCTTGGGTCCTCTTGCCTGGGGTCAGTGAGGGTCCAGAGACCTTGATCACAGGGAGGCCCAGAGCTGTGCCCGAGAACACACACTAGGGGCCCCCCAAGCTCCTAGCTGGCGGGAAGGCGGCCCTAGCGACAGCCCCTCTATCCTGTCTGTCCTTACCTGCTGTCCAGCTCAGCCCCTCTGTCCTGCGTGTCCTTACCTGCTGTCCAGCTCAGCCCCTCTGTCCTGCGCGTGTCCTTACCTGCTGTCCAGCTCAGCCCCTCTGTCCTGCGTGTCCTTACCTGCTGTCCAGCTCAGCCCCCCTCCGCCCTGGCGTGTCCTTACCTGCTGTCCAGCTCAGCCCCTCTGTCCTGGCGTGTCCTTACCTGCTGTCCAGCTCAGCCCCTCCATCCTGCGTGTCCTTACCTAGGCTGTCCAGCTCAGCCCCCTCCGTCCCATGCGTGTCCTTACCTGTTGTCCAGCTCAGCCCCTCTGTCCTGGCGTGTCCTTACCTGCTGTCCAGCTCAGCCCCTCCGTCCCATGCGTGTTCCTTACCTGCTGTCCAGCTCAGCCCCTCCGTCCTGCGTGTCCTTACCTGCTGTCCAGCTCAGCCCCTCTGTCCTGCGTGTCCTTACCTGCTGTCCAGCTCAGCCCCTCTGTCCTGCGTGTCCTTACCTGCTGTCCAGCTCAGCCCCTCCGGTCCTGCGTGTCCTTACCTGCTGTCCAGCTCAGCCCCTCTGTCCTGGCGTGTCCTTACCTGCTGTCCAGCTCAGCCCCTCTGTCCTGGCGTGTCCTTACCTGCTGTCCCGCTTCCAGGCCGAGCATCTGACCAGCTGCTACTGGGGCGGGGGCAGCGCGCGCCGTGGAGCGCCACGACCCCAGCCTGCCCTACCTGGAGCAGTATCGCATCGACTCGAGCAGTTCAAGGCCATGTTCGCGCTGCTCTTTCCGTGGCGCCGCGGCACCCACTCAGACGTGCTGGCTGCTCGCCTCTTCCAGCTGCTGGATGAAAATGGAGACTCTCTGATCAACTTCAGGGAGTTTGTCGCTGGGCTAAGTAAGGATGAGATGTTGGCAGAACAAAACCACCCTTATGGCAGCTGGTAAAATAGTGGGTGATTACTTAGGGGCAAGCATCCATCATGTAAGGCAACAGGCACCACCCTCTGTCCTCTCTCTCGGCCTGCGGCCAAGCTCTGAGTCTCAGACACAGCACCCAAGTTTGAGGGTAATGGTGAGGGCTGTGGTGACAGGATGGCTGTGGTGAGGACTGTGGTGACAGGACGGGCTGTGGTGAGGGCTGTGGTGACAGGGACAGTCTGTAGTGAGAGCTGTGGTGACAGGACGGGCTGTAGTGAGAACTGTGGTGACAGGATGGCTGTAGTGAGGACTGTGGTGACAGGACGGGCTGTGGTGAGGGCTGTGGTGACAGGACGGCTATAGTGAGTACTGTGGTGACAGGACAGGGTATAGTTGGGCTGTGGTGACAGCACGACTGTAGTGAGGGCTGTGGTGACAGGATGGGCTGTGGAGACAGGACGAGCTGTGGTGAGGGCTGTGGTGACAGGACAGTCTGTAGTGAGGACTGTGGTGACAGGACAGGCTATAGTTGGACTGTGGTGACAGAAGGGTCTATAGTTGGGCTGTGGTGACAGAACGGACTGTAGTGAAGGCTATAGTGACAGGACAGGCTGTAGTGAGGGCTGTAGTGACAGGACGGGCTGTAGTTGGGCTGTGGTGACAGGATGGGCTGTAGTTGGGTTGTGGTGAGAGGACAGGCTGTAGTGAGAGGGATGCTGTAGTTGGGCTTTGGTGAGAGGACAGGCTGTAGTGAGGGCTGTGGTGACAGGACGGCTGTAGTTGGGCTGTGGTGACAGGATGGGCTGTAGTTGGGCTGTGGTGACAGGATGGGCTGTAGTTGGGCTGTGGTGAGAGGACAGGCTGTAGTGAGGGCTGTGGTGACAGGACGGCTGTAGTTGGGCTGTGGTGACAGGACAGCTGTAGTTGGGCTGTGGTGACAGGACGGCTGTAGTTGGGCTGTGGTGACAGGATGGGCTGTAGTTGGGCTGTGGTGACAGGACGGCTGTAGTTGGGCTGTGATGACAGGATGGCTGTAGTTGGGCTGTGGTGACAGGATGGGCTGTAGTTGGGCTGTGGTGACAGGACGGGTTGTAGTTGGGCTGTGGTGAGAGGGACGGCTATAGTTGGGCTGTGGTGACAGGATGGTCTATAGTTGGGCTGTGGTGACAGAACGGGCTGTAGTGAGGGCTGTGGTGACAGGACGGCTGTAGTTGGGCTGTGGTGAGAGGATGGCTGTAGTTGGGCTGTGGTGACAGGATGGTCTATAGTTGGGCTGTGGTGACAGGATGGGCTGTAGTTGGGCTGTGGTGAGAGGATGGCTGTAGTTGGGCTGTGGTGACAGGATGGTCTATAGTTGGGCTGTGGTGACAGAACGGGCTGTAGTAAGGGCTGTGGTGACAGGATCGGCTGTAGTTGGGCTGAGGTGAGAGGACGGGCTGTCTGAACATGCACCACCACCTCCCCCAAGCCCACGAGTCCGGTTCAGGAGTACATCTGCCCCTCCTGGGGGGTTTAACTCTGATCATCTCATTATCTGAGTCATGCAGGACTGGATTCAGCCCTTCTGGAAAGGCTTTTCCACAGTGCCTGGCTCCAGTAATACTTACTATACACGCCCCTTCACCTCTAACCATTTCATCTCATCAAGGGGCCACTGTGGGACGGTGATGGGCCCAGAGCAGGCATTCACTCATGTTGTCTTTCCTGCCGGTCCTTCTCTCTCATTCCCAGGTGCTGCCTGCCACGGGGACCTCACAGAGAAGCTCAAACTCCTGTACAAAATGCACGTCCTTCCTGGTGAGTGAGCTGCCGGGATGAGGCGCCTCTTCCTTTCCCCCCCATCCTGACGGCTGCAGCAGGGCCGGGCGCTCTGCCCTGTGGCCGTGACACCAGTATGTGTGGCCATGGTCACAGAGAGGGGGACAGAGACAGCAGCACTCTGGGGGTGAGGCAGAACCAGATCCCGGGGACCCTCCTGCCCCCAAGGTGTCCGGAGTCCCCCAAGACTGACTCCCCAGCCCTGTCACTTTGCGCTGCTCATCCGCCCAGAGCTGAGGTTTGTGCTCCCTGAAACGCATCCCTTGCCCAGTCAGTCACTGTCCCCACAGAGCCCTCCTCGGATCCCGACGAGCCCGATTCAGCCTTCGAAGCCACGCAGTATTTCTTCGAGGACATCACCCCTGAGTGCACACACGGTGGGTGCGAGGTTCTCGTCCACAAAGTGCTCCAGAGTTGAGAGACAGGGCCGCGGGGACCAGCGCGCCTCTGGCACGTAACATGGCATGGGTGGGGGGTGTGGCCCTGCGCCGCTGGGGCTGCTGGGAATCTCCCCTTGTGCCATGTTCGCACACTGATCCCCGCGGTGAAGAGAACCTGGGCCTCACATACGCAAAGCCTTCAGACATTCTCTCCAGCCCTGGGTTCCTTGTTTTTTTTTTTTTCTAAATCAAGCAACTCTGTACTTTTCCCGCTCACAACCACAATGACCGTGGGTGTGTGACGGCTCCGTGTTTTAATGTCTCTGCAGTGGTCGGCTTGGAGAGCAGAAGCAAACACGGGTGTGGATGACGGCTCGTGACCGCCAGCCTGAAGCCAGACAGAGGTGCTCCCCCGCCGCTTCCGCTTCCGCCCGCTCGGGAGAACCCCTGGTGTCTTGACCTGACGTCACGCATACCTACTCCCTGACATTTGTTTCTAGGGAAAAGAAACAATCCTCAAGAAAACCGGAATTATCTGCGACTGTGGACTCCAGATAATAAATCTAAATCGAAGAATGCAAAAGATTTACCCAAGTTGAATCAAGTATGTGCTTAAGAATTTCGGTCCGTGGGCTGGAGTGATAGTCCAGCAGGGGGCTTTTGATTCCAGGCACCCGATAGGGTCCCCCGAGTGCAGAGCTAGGAGTAACCTCTGAGCACAGAGCCAGGGGGTAACCTGAGCACCGCTGCATGTGACCTGCACAGCACTGATGTATGTGTGCCTTGTTGTGAGAAATAGCCTCCTTCAGAAAATGTGAACCACAAAGTAACTTACTTTGGACTAGAATCTCATTCCAGTCACTAAGGAAACCCTCAGCTACTCAGGTGACAGTGCACTGTTCTCGGTGGCGCACACCCTTTAAGGGTGTCTGTCCTTTCCTTCCGGGGTTGGGGTGACTGTAAGTGGTGCCAGGGTTAGCTGTATCAAGGCCGTGAGAAGGTGTCTCCAATATGGAGGCCAGAATCGTCCTCAAGAACACACGGGCACCTTTTCCCGGGCCTGCTGGCCCCGGGTCCCCATTTGCCCATTGCCTCCTCCTCCATGATCTCCATGTTTTCGCCCTTCCTCCAGGGACAGTTCATTGAGCTGTGCAAGACCATGTACAACCTGTTCAGTGAGGACCCCAACGAGCAGGAGCTGTACCACGCCACCGCCGCCGTGACCAGCCTGCTGCTGGAGATTGGAGAGGTGGGCAAGCTCTTCGCCAGCCAGTCGGGGCCAGGTGGCAGTGCTGAGGGCCCTCAGGGACTCCCGGGGCCATGCTGTTCCCCCAAGAAAACAACGGAGCCGGCCCTGGCAGGCGACGAGGAGCCGCTCTCTGGGTGCGCAGATGGAGGACATCAAGCTGGAGGACTGCTCGCCCGGGAGCACGGGGCCGGCTCGTCCATGCTCATCTCGGACGGCTACACCAAGGACGACAGCTCCATGTCGTCCTACTCGGTGCTGGAGTGCCGGCTCCCACGAGGAGGACAAGCTGCAGTGTGAGGACATTGGGGAGGACACGGTGCTGGTCCGCAGCGGCCAGGGGCGGCCACGCTGCCCCCGCAGCACCAGCCTGGACCGCGACTGGGCCATCACCTTCGAGCAGTTCTCTCGCCTCCCTGCTCACCGAGCCCGCCCTGGTGCGCTACTTCGACAAGCCCGTGTGTATGATGGCCCGCGTGAGCAGCGCCAAGAGTAGCCGCCTGCTGGGCAAGGCCCCCCAGCTCGGCCAGCGACTTCGACCTTGCTGCGCTGTCAGGCTGAGCCCGCCCCAGCCAGGCACACACACATATGCACACACACATATGCACACTTATGCAAGCAACACACACACACACACACACACACACACACACACACACACGTGTGCATGGTGCCCAGGGTCAGGCTCTGCCTTTGCCATCAAGACTGATTAGGATCCGGCCTGAGCCCAATGTTTTCCTAACACAATGCGACGACAACCACAGAAGCCCGCCCCTCAGCTACCCCGGCGCGATGGGGAGGAGGAAGACCCAGAAACAGTTCATGCCCCGCCCCATTATTCAAGGGGACTTACTCGCAGTTCACTGCAAAGGCAGGGCCACAGCCCCAGTGCCCTGGGCTTGCTCGGAGCAAGTAGAGAGGCCGAGGGAATGATGCCACGGGGCCAGAATGTTCCAGAACGCAGAGGGCAGCAGAGGTGGAAGGGTGGGAATGCCAAGGCTGCTTTTCAGGAGCATTAAAAGTATTCCCGGTGTTTTTTGAACATGGGAAATAATGTTCCGATGTTCCGATGACCCTCCTAGGTCCTGTGTTTGGAGACAATGTCCCAGAGAAGCTTGTCTCCGTGGGGACGTGTCCTAGGTTCGCAGACATTCAGGGAAGGTCGAGTGTTTCTAGCAATACCCACAATCCACAGCTCTGTTGGGTGGAGCCCGAGCGTGCAGAGCCGTAGCCTTTCCTGACCGAAGCTGGAAGTGACGGCCTCCGGGCAGAGGGCTCTGGATTGGGGTTGTTGTTGTTTTTCTTAAAAGCAGTGAAAGTACCGATGCTTCCAAATACGGAGTTTTTCAGCTTCCTGTGACTGATGGCAAAGAAAGCAAAAAAGCAAAGCAGTGAACTGTCCATCTCCATACTCCACAGACCACAGGCTACCCCTGTGTCTCACCTGACCATCTTGCCAGTTAGAACCGTGTACAATAGAGGTCATGTAAAAAATATCCCTGCAAGGTCATGTAACTGGATGTTTTCTCCGGCAGAACCTGTCGCTTTCACGGAGACTAGTCGCTTGCCCCGTGGAGGTGGAACACGCCGCACCTGCACTTTGAATTCTCGCTTCCTGTCTTTTCTGATTCTCATTCCCATCACAGTTGTGTTCTTCACAGATGTTGGAGGCTCCCCTGCCCACCTTCCTTGGCTGACTTCCTGCCCACCACGACCACCTTTTCTTGGCTTCTTTGGATCTTCTCTCCGACATGTTCCTTTGTTCTTGTACCCACATGTCCCTGTTTTCAGCTATTGCTGCTGGTACTTTTTAATTTTGTTTACAGAATGATTTTTAAAACTCAAATGAAGTAGTGTTAACCTCAAATAGGATAAATGTGAACAAATAAAATACATCAACTACTCCAGAGCGGCTCTGACCTCTGTACTGCTCACGCTCCCACCCAAGGCAGAAACGGTCTTCACACAGGCGCATGAGACAGTGAAAATCGACCGAGCACACGTATGTCACGGGCAGAGACTGATAAGGAATAAAACACATAGCAGCATGCCTAGTGCCCTTGAGTATATTACAAGTAAGAATTACCAGTGGTCTAAATTATCCTATTTATTCTACTGGGAACCTCACAGTCTCACAAGCACACTGGTAAAGTTTCCATACAGAAACTACATTCCCATATGTCATATATTGTCGGAAAGCCGCTGGGTCCCCAATAGTGTCAGGACAGAGGTTCTCTTCTCCGAGGACACTGGGGGAACAGATGCAAACTCACAAGTCCGGTGCAGTTCCAAATAGGCTTTTAATAGTACAAAAGCTCTTCCACAGCACTCCAATATAATGAACAAACTCTAACTCTAGTCCGAACTTAGACCATACAAAAGAGCCTAAGTTTCCCACCAAAGAGAGAGGACCTCACCCGAGATGAGTTCTACCCAGAAGAAGGAGCAAAAGGCCAAAAAGCAAAAAGCCAAAAGCAAAAGGCCGAGGAGCTAAAAGCCGCAAAAAGCCAAAAGCCGAAAGCTAAAATGCCCAAAAACACAGGGGGCCTCAAGTCAGTCCTCTTACCGTACACCAAAGTAATCCAGGGAGGGTCATGTGAACAAAGAACTCTAAACAGAGTATAGTGCCACACCCTATTGCAGGTATAAACAAAGATTATGCCAAGGACTAATCCTGAGATTATCTCTTATGTAAAACACTGGAGAGAGAGAGGGCTGATATAAAGTAATACATCTTAATTTCATGAGCTACATGTGATCTAGATGGTACCCACAAGATCCTTCTTATTATTATCTGCGCCAGGGTGATTCTGAGTATCTTGTTCTCGTGTACTGAAAGGGTCACACTCGCCTGCTTAGAGCAAACTAGTGTGATCCTTCCTATAGTCTTCCTATGTCTCAACGTAGCCAGGGTGGTAATCTCCTGGTAAATTCTAACTGTCCCACGCTGGGTGCAGTGGGTATAAAGAGGAGCTGTGCCCAATCTAGAAAACATAGAAGTCTTAGTAGATGTATAAGTCAGAAGTTATTCAACCAAGGTGACTTCTGTAACTGCCACACCCCTCTAGCAGTTTTTACATAGAAGAGAGTTCTCATTAGAATGAACCTTGGCTTAAATAGATTAAGCTGGGAGTGGGCAAAACAACAAAGCTCCAAGATTAGCTAGATCTGTCCTCCAACAATATATCATATATGTCATATACATATATATATATATACATATATATATATATATATGCATTTTTGGATTTTTATTGTTTGGAGACCACACTCAGCAATGCTCAGGAGTTACTCCTGGCTCTGCATAAGGATTACTCCTGGCCATGCTTGGGGGACCATATGGGATGCTGGGGGATCAAACCGGGTCAGCCGCGTGTGCAAGGCATGTGCCCTCCCCGCTGGACTATCTCCAGCCTCATGAGGAAGAAGCTTATGCTAAAATATGGAGCCTATGAACAGGAGCTGCTGGAAGTGTCCATGTAGGCTGAGAAGGGCAGCTTGGACACTGTCTGGGAGTGCCATGTCACGAGGGACACTGGGGCCTCTGCTGTCAAGCCCAAATGTGGGCATTAGATGAGTTTCCCTCTGCTGACTTCTTAGGCCACAGCAGAGAAGCCTCATGCCTGAGGCCACCATGTCCAGCTTGGCTTCAGGGACAAAGGAGTGTGTCCTGGGCCGGGGAGAGGCCTCAGGCTGAGGTGCAGCTGCCCTGGGCCTATTCCTGTCCCACCTGTTCCCTAAAGTCAGAGCCGGAGCAACAGCCCCTGAGCATGGAGGAGTGTAGCCCCCAAACCGAAAATAATCATCTAATGGCTTGTTTTTTAAGAACATTAAAGAAAAGTGCAAATTGGACAAGGGGGAGGAAGCAGAGACAGTGATGCTGGAACACGAGTACGACCCCTGAAATGGGACAGCAAACCGGTGGCCAGCAGAGGGGAAGTGGTCAGGGAGGGAAAATAAGGTAGAAAAGCGGGTTGTACAGGGGAGGCTGTACATTGGGAGCTGGGCGATGCCCCCTTCACAAGTGTAGGGAGGAAGGAAGAAGGAAGAAGAGGGAAGGAAGGAAGAGGAAGCAAGGGGGCCGGAACAATAGCACAGCGGGTAGGGTGTTTGCCTTGCACTCAGTCAACCCAGGTTTGATCCTCAGCATCCCATACGGTCCCCCATACACCGCTAGGAGTAATTCCTGAGTGCAGAGCCAGGAGTAACCCCTGAGCATTGCCAGGTGTGACACAAAAAGAAAAAAAGGAAGGGAGGGAGGGAGGCAGGCAGGCCACTGAATGAGTTGAGACACACAGGGTCTTAGATTCTTTACCTGACACATATGGTCCCCAAGCACCCCAAAAATCAACCCCCTGGGCCACCTGCCCCTCGAAGTGTTGCAGGTGTGGCTGCGGTGTCCATCTTCATTGGCAGGTGGCAGACAGGAGATAGGCTTGTCTACACCCCCAGGGTTCTGCCCCTGTGGCTCCTGGATGGTGGATGGTCTGACATAGGAAACAACTGGGCCCCCTGGGATGAACCCAGAGCCATAGCAGAGCCTGGCAAGCTACCCATGATGTATTTGATATGCCAAAAACAGTAACAATAGAGATGAACTGGCCAAGGGACAGACCAGACGCACAGCTGCGCTGCCTGGCCCACATGGAGCAGCCCACGGATTCTCTGAGGAATCAGCCTCGTCCCCAGCCAAGACTTACGTAGCTCCTAGGGTAAAGCAGTCATGTGGGGGAAGCCACAATGGCCAGAATTAGAGCAGGGATTTGGGCTCCTCCCTCTCCATGCCGGTGGGCGTGGCTATGGGCCCACAGCCTCCACAACCAGATGAACCGGACAAGGGGCAGACCAGACGCACAGCTGTGACGAGCGCAGCCGCACAAGAGGCTTAGATAACAAAGTAGGCTAGGACCAGGTCCTTCCCAGGATCTTTCACATCTGTGCACCATAATGATCATTGAAGTTGTAACAAACTGGGGAGGTTTATGGGGAATGAGGAACTGTAATGTCACACTAGAACTCACTACTGAATATACACATAGATAATTGCATCATAAACCATAAGGCAATTCACAAGGTGTAGGAGAAGCGAGAGAGATACAGAGACAGAAATAGAAAGAGAAAGAATAGAGACTCAGACGCACAGGGAGAGCTGCTATCCAGCTCTCCACTAGCTCAGCTGACCATGAGGCTCCCATGGGGCAAGATGGGTTTTGGGTGTTGGTCAGGCACCTCTGTAGGTCCTCAGAAGCAGCCAGATGAGACTCGCTCACCATAATAGTTGCCGTTATCATGGTCTGAACCCCACAGCTCATCAGAACCCATGCAAGAGAGATGCTGATCTCAAGACCAGCTCAGAGCAGCCGAAGTTTGAGCCCAGATAGGCGGCTCTCAGAGGCGGAAGTCACCAGGTGTTCCTGAGATGGAGCTGGGGTCCCCATTCCCCTCTCTGACCCATCCCAGAGGCCTGGTGGCCCCGCCCACGAACTGCCTCAGAGCTCTCGGCCATGATGCAGAGACTCTAGAATATATTACAATCTACAATGTGTAAGAAAGGGAAGCAAGAAGGAGAGAAAGAAGAGAGATAAAGAACCTGTCATGCCCATATCCAAAAGGGTAAAAACAACAAGTGCTGGCGTGGATGTGGGGAAAAAGGGACTCTCATCCATTGTTGGTGGGAATATCGATTGGTACAACCTTTCTGGAAAACAATATGGACATTTCTCCAAACACTAGAAATTGAGCTCCCTTTTGACCCTGCCATACCACTCCTGGGAATATACCCTGGGAAGCCAAAAACACACAGCGGAAACACCATCCACACTTTTATTTTCATAGCAGCACTATTTACAATAGCCAGAACCTGGAAACAACCCGTATGCCTGAGAACTGATGACTGGATAAAGAAACTTTGGTATAGCTACACAATGGAATACTACGCAGCTGTTAGGAAAAATGAAGTTATGAAATTTGCCTATAAATGGATGGACATGGAAAAGATCATGTTAAGTGAAATTAGTCAGAAGGAAAGAGAGAGAGAGTGTAGAATGACTGCATTTATTTGCATGACATAAGTATTTATACATATTATGACACCAAAACCCAATGTCAGATGAAACGTGGGTCAGGAGGTCTTACCAAAGGTGGAAATTACCACAAACGTGTGGGAGTCTGAGGTTAGGTGAGACAGAGAGGATCATGTGCGAATAAATGTCGAAAGGGCTAATACCAACCTAGAACTGAGCATTAAATACAGGCCAAAAATGCACATGATGGCCTCTAAGTGTATTTATTACAACCCACAATATGTAAGGGAAGGAAAAGAGAAAGAGGGAGAGAGAAAAGAGATAAAGAACCTGCCATGGAGGCAGGCTATGGGAGGGGGAGGGAATTGGGGACATTGGTGGTGGGAAATGGGCACTGGTGGAGGGCGGGTGCTGGAACACTATGTGACCGAAACCTCCAAACATGCACAACGTTGTAATTGTATATCTCACGGTGGTATAATAAAATATTAATTAAAAAAGAACCTGCCATGGAGGCAGGCTGGGGGAAGGGGAGGGAGGTGAGGACACTGGTGATAGGAGATGGGCAGGGGTGGAGGGAGGGTGTTGGAACACGGTGGTATGATAAAATATTTGCGAAAAACGAAAGCAAGCCCTGAGCACAAAGCAGGGGTAGCCTGAAGCCCGGCCATGCTGCCACAGTCAAGTGCCGGGAAGCCGGGTGGGTGCTGAGCGTGCTGCCTGGGAAGCCAGATGGGGCACTGCCCCCACAAAGGGAGCTGCCCTTCCAAAGACCCTGAACGGAGGCCCCTTTCCTGGTCAGTAATAAAGACGTTTGGGCCGGAGACAAGGCATCGCTCGAGCAGACCCGGTTCATTCCCAGCATCACAGTAAGGTCCCCTCGGCCCCACCGAACTCCCCAAACAAAGGATAAAACGTCAAAGCGTCTCTCTTAACGACTGAGCTGGGCAGACGAGGCAACGCTGGAGGCGTGTAGCTGGACAAGGTGACCCCAACGCCTGGGCAGGAGAGGCTCACTCTGCCCAGAAACACTTGGTGCTGGAGCACCCCAGGCTTCAGGCTGGATGGAGCTGGTCAGTGGGGCGACACTCACCACCCATCCTCAACCAGCCTGTCCTCGTGGCCGTCCTAGAGAGCACACCCTGAGCTGTGCGCTCACACCCGACTCCTGTGCCGCGCCCCTCGCCTCAGACTCCATCTCCCGCCCCGCACACGTGACTGTGTGCTCGTTGGCTGCTCCCATTGGTCCTGGCCCCACCTTCTCATCTATATGACAGGTTTCCCTGGAAAACTCCTTCGTGTGCACAGACTGTGGGATCACCCAAACCCTACTCGGCCCCAGATCAGGACACCCTCCCCCCACTTCGCTTCTTTGAAGCTTCCATGAAGCCTGAGCTGGTCAGACCAGCCTGGCAGCTATCTATGGGCCCAGAAAGCCCCCTGATCTGTTGTGGGGCGCCTGCCCTTTTCAGGTGACAGCTATGTACTCCTTCCTCGTCTTTGAGCGGACGTCAGAGTCTTTCTCTATGATCTTCACCCCCTTCACAATGGACTGCCTGGCCTCGGCTGGTTAAAGCCGGCCCTCAACCCCTTAGCTCTTTCACACGCTTAAACCCATCGCAGTGAAACAGCAGGAACAAACGGTCTGAACTTAGTGCTTCCATTCCCTCCCAGTCTGGCCTGGGCCCCTCAGCACATTTCCTGGAGTCATCCATGCCCTGGAGTAATTCCTGATGCTTCCATGGTTTCCCAAATGCAGAGTGTGCGGAACCCCTTTTAGTTCTAACCTATTTCCTCTTCCAGGGACACCTGGACCTATTAATATTTCCTTACGGACTCTTGACTCTGCATGCCATGACACCAAACTTACCGGAGTAAACCCTGAGAACAGCCCTGTGTAGCCTCCAGCCCCAATCCCCCAAAAAAGAACAACAAATATATGTTCCCTGAAATGCTCATTTAAGCATTAAAAAATGTTAAAAAAATAGTCCCTGAAAAACCCCAAATCTGTGGGCGGTTGTTTATCGATAGCTCATTTCCTCCAAAAGTCTCATGGCCAAGGGATAACTGAAAATTCATCCTAAGGCAGAGTGACCTGGACTTCCGCACCCCTCAGTAAACATTCTCAGAATATAAAGTTACACACTCCTTGGAGAAAAGTGAGATGAGTTAGATGACGTGAGGGGTGAAGTAACCTACAGTTGGCGAGATGACGTGAGGGGTGACATAGCTTAGACAGTTGGCGCCGAGATGACGTGAGGGGTGAAGTAGCTTAGACGGTTGGTGCCGAGATGACGTGAGGGCTGAAGTGGCTTCCATGGGTTGATGCAGAGATGAACTGAGGGGTGGCGGAGTTGAGTGAGGGGTGAAGCAGTCTACACCGGTTGGCGTGAGTCCTCACCAGAGATGTGAGGCTTCCTTTGGAGCCATTCCCTGGCCAGCTGGGAGAAGCGGAAAGGGCTGTTCCGGGCCGCTGTCTCCGAGGGTGCTGAGGTGAAGAGCGCTGGCTGTGAGGAGACCAGACAGTTGAAGCACAAGCTCATTCCTCACCCCAGCAACTCTCTGGGGTCACCAACGTTGTATTCTAGAGTCTCAGATGAGCGTTGCCGACTCCAGCCTTGATTCGGTCAGGAAAGATTTGGGAGCTCTGAGAATAAGCAGAGCTCAGGTTCCTCTGGCAAAATGTTCACCCCGGTACTGAGATTTCCAGGGAAAATAACTGGTGGGAAAGTCTGGCGCTGCACCAGCCCTGCTATTCCAGGAAATCTGAACATGCTGCAGCTGAGGGTGGAGGAGTGGTCGATAAGTATCAGCCTACCCACGTGAACTTCACTTAACGCCTAATTACACCCGTTGATTTGATGCAACAGGACTGAGAGAAAATGATATAAAAAGTAAGCCTTCATTTGTTAACACTCAGCACCTTCTTTCTCCTTGGAGGGTCTGGGAAAAGAGTCAAGCCCATGTGTTATGATAACAGGCACACATATGTACACACATATGTGTTTGTTATGATAACAAGCACGTCTATGTACCCACACATATGTGTTTGTCATGATAATAGGCACATCTGTATACCCACACATATGTGTTTGTTATAATAGGCACATCTATGTACGCACACATATGTGTTTGTTGTAACAGGCACGTCTATGTACCCACACATATGTGTTTGGTTGGATTTTTTAGTGGGTCACACCTGGCGGTGCTCATGGCTTAATCCTGGCTCTACGCTCAGGTTTCCCTCCGGGAGGTCTTTGGTGTGGGATTGAGGATGCCCGGGTGATAGTTGTGTGGGTCCCTACTTCCCCAGTGACGCACTGAGCCCCCTGAAGCCCAGCAGGGGGCGATATTGGGCCACAGACCAGTCGCTGGGTCTGGCTCTCTGGCTCTTTCAACAGGCTGGTGGCCAAGGTTTAACTCCCTGTTGGAACTGAAGGGATAGTCTCCCCCCTCCCGGTGAGCTCAGGGTTTCAGAGAATGACCTGGGAGAAGCGCTGGCCACCGGCAGCACCCGGCAGATAGCCCCTACACACACCGACTGTGTGGCCAGCTCAACACAGCAGGGTGGACTGGCCTTTGGGTACAAACACGGCCGCTAGCCCTGCCCAGGGGCTCGGCAACTCCTGCCTTTCGCAATTTGGGTGGATCTGGGAGGCCAGCGTGTCCCCCTTTCGCAGTATCTCCTGTCTGGGGTCCCCTTCTGGGAGCTTGAGCGCTTCTTCCTCCGTTGTATCTTGGGGACCCTTCCCCCAGACTTCACATTCCCTCCCTCACTGCAGCTGCTGCCCAGGCCAGATAGCAAGTGAGGAGGAGGAGAGGGGCGCGGCCTTGTGGTGGGCTGCACCGGAGTGTGGACAAGGCCACGGACAGAGCCTGGACCTGTGTAGAGGCAGGAGTTCAGGAACATCTCTGCCCAGAGTGGTCGGCTCCCAAGGCCCGCTGAAGGCTGTGGGGCCTCTCGCAGGCCCCTTGACCCTCTGTCCAAGGGCAGGGAGGGTGGCTTGAGTTTAGCAAGTGCAGCAAAAATTCCCAAAGGGTTTTTAAACTTAGCCGCAGTTGCCACACAGCTTGGAGACCAGCGTCACTGCCTGCCACTTGCCACCTTTCCCGTGAGGATCAGAAAGGGCTGGCGGAGCTCTCTGCGGGGACAGCCAGCGCCATGAAGGTCACGGCCCAGTGTCCCAGTCCTGAAGGTCACATGGCAGGGATGGAGGCCTTTAGGTCACAGGGTCATTCTGCAGGTACCCAGGAGGGCGGAGGGGCCAGAACCTCTGGGCTCCCGAGATAGGGCTCTCCCTGGTTTCTCCGAGTGCAGGGAGAGACCTCCTCCTGTTTCAGATGTTTGGGCCACACGCAGCCGTGCTCAGTGCTCAGGAACATGCAGTGTCAGGGATCAAATCCTGGGCTCACGCACACAAAGCCTGAACTCCCTGGCCCCCAGTAATACTTTGGCAGTTAAAAAAAGAGCAACCCAATATCCTGGTCCAAGCCCCTGGGTCTTATAGTGGAGGAAAGTGAGGTCCAGAATATTTAAGCTTCACTGTTGTTGCTGCTTTCTCTGAAGGGGATTTTAGGACCACACCTGCCTCTGGGCTCAGGAATCCTCCTGGAAGGGCTTGGGAGCCCCAGGTGGTGCTGAAGATGGAGCCCAAGTTGGGCTCCATCTCCATCTCCAGGTTGGGCTCCATCTCCATCTCTAGGTTGGGCTCCATCTCCATCTCCAGGTTGGGCTCCATCTCTACCTCCAGGTTGGGCTCCATCTCCATCTCCAGGTTGAGCTCCATCTCTACCTCCAGGTTGGGCTCCATCTCCACCTCCAGGTTGGGCTCCATCTCCATCTCCAGGTTGGGCTCCATCTCTACCTCCAGGTTGGGCTCCATCTCCATCTCCAGGTTGGGCTCCATCTCCATCTCTAGGTTGGGCTCCATCTCCACCTCCAGGTTGGGCTCCATCTCCATCTCCAGGTTGGGCTCCATCTCCATCTCCAGGTTGGGCTCCATCTCCAGCTTTTGCAAGCAAAAGCTCTACCCACTGCACTACCTTTCCAGACCTCATCCTCACTCTTTGTTCTTGTTTTGTTTTATTTGGGGACACACTGGAAATGCTCGGTGGTTACTCTTGGCTCTCTGCTCCGGGGGTCACTCCTGGTAGGCTCAGGGGATCATATGGGGGACTGGGGATCGAACCCAGGTCGACTGCATGCAAAAGCAAGTGCCCTATCACAGATAAGGTGCTTACCCCAGCCTCACTCATTTTAACAGTAATCAAATACACACACATATACACATATTCATACACACATACATCTATATGCCTTAACTTCAATCTGCTCCTTTTCACGCAGCCACATAACAGAATACAGTTCATGAATGTCTATTTAAAGTTAATAAGTGTCTATATAATAGCAACTCAAAGTACTCATTTATGGGCCATCAGCTTCCAAGTCACAAGATTTATACTAGAAAAAGTTCTATTTGGGCCTTAAAGAACTTGCTAAAGTATTTTCAAAACCTAAATCTTTTCTTTGGTTACATTTCAGAACTTTGTTTTGGGCCACACCCAGTAGGGCTCAGTTTGCTCAAGTTTGTGCCTGGGGACCTTGAGGTACCAGGACTCGAACCCAGACTGCCTGCACACAACACACCAGCTTAGCCCATTGAGCATTCCCCATTCCCTCCTCCAGTGCCCAGAACATTTGTGGCAAAATGCACAAGAAACAGATCCGGACCCAGAGCTATCAGGAGCTAGATGAATCCAACCACCAGCAGAGGCCTGGAGCCAGGAGCTCTGAAGCCGTCGCTGCAGCCTCATTTAGGGAAAAGGGCACTTGGCTGAGAGGCCAGCTCGCCTCAGTCCAGTTACTTAACCACCGCAGCTGACTCGTTCAAGACACGGCTGAAACGGGGAGGCCAGATCAGTGGGAGCAGGGGGTCTGCAGTGACCTCTATCCTGTCTGACCCTGATTTGCCATTAAGCCTCAATCACAAGGCTAGCACAAGGCCATCAGGTCTCCTGGGAACGGCTATCCCTGTCATCTGTGAGAACCCCAAATGCCAAGGCAGAATACAAAGGCCGCACCCGAGGCTGCAGAGGGCGATCACACACCAGGGCAGCTTCCCATTTCCTGGGCTTCCCCCAAAGAACACAGCGCAGTTCCGCCAGGGGCGGTGGGTTTGCTGGCTACAGTGCTGAAAAGGACAGTTCTCCCTCCTGAGAGTGCAACCTCCACACACATGCTGAAGGGCTGAGGTTCGTCTTCTCCTCTAAGTTCTCTTTCTCTCTCCCTGGCCTTTGCGTGATCACCTCTCCCGCTGGGGGAGAGAAGGGAGCGGGAAAGCGCCAAGCACTGTTTGAAGCAAGACCCCTCCAGCTCTGTTCATCTGCTCAGAAAACTCCCTGTCCATCAGCTCCTGGCTGGCCACAGCTGGAGCAAGTGTAGCTGCAACTGTTCTCAGTATCGAGAGGAAAACAGGATCCTGGGACCCAAGGAACTGGCCCTCACTGCCCGGTGACGTCACAGTGCCCCTGGCCTTTGCTCACACTGACCTATTCTTTACCTCGCCACGACTGGGTGCCAGGAGAGTGGAAACCAGCCCCTTGGGGATGCCGCCCTCTCGCCTACTGCTCTCTGCAACCTGGGGCACACTTTCTCCCGTTTGCCAACCTGTCCCGGAGGGCGAGGTCACCGGCTCCTTGGAATCCAGAGTGGCGAACTCTGGTGACCTCTCGGAAGCTTGGAATCTGCTTCTCCAGCCACTGGTTCTGATGCGGTTCTGGAGGATTCTCTCACCCTCCACATTTGTTACTGGCAGATTGTCATGTTCACACAGCCATGAGCCCTGATGGCTCTTTATAAATCAACCTCCCGATTTCCGCATCTCTTTAGGACACCTGCCCTTGTGACACACCTGCCCCTACTTACTTCCTCCCCTTCTAAGAGCTTCCGGGTTATCATCTTTGTCTCCCCCTTCAATCATGGAACCTAATGCGTAGTGGAAATGGAATAGCTCTTAGTTGCTATTGCGTCGCCTTCAAAAAACGTCCTGTGTCCCCTTTTCATAGCCCAGATCTGAAAAGTCTACACCGGCTGCATCCAGTTCTTCATTCACGTCCTGGTCAAGAGTATGACATTGAAGAAAGGGACAGAGAGAGTATGTCTTCTATGGATCTCCCAAAAATAGGACAGGAGGAATTCTGATGGCAACAAGGAGCTGGGATGTTTGGGGAGGGCTCAGCCTGAGGCGCCTGGTAATATTCAGCAAGTGAATATAGCCGCCAGCTTGCGCGGGTGTGTCCGGAGACAGCAGTTAGGGTCTACCAGGATCCCTCAAGAGGGTCGTCTGCCTTGTGTAGTGGCCAGGGCTGGGCTTGGGCTGGCGGCTAATAATCAGTTAGCTGGTATGTAGCAGAGGTCCACTAAGGTATGACGGAATTGAAGGAACGACGCCACTCTCAGCCGTGCCATCATTCTGACTAAATCAGTCCAGCTCAGTCTACATCGTCCCAACCAATAATTCTACCACAATTATACTCACAAGGATGAATAATATCAAAGCTAAATTCAACCTCCTTTATTTTTGCCCTCTTGATCCTTTCTTCTACTTGACATTGGTTAATACCCAACTCTTCCTTAATCATAGTCTCCGATTCTCTGGTTCCATGACTGGACAGTTGGATTCTTTTGTGTGGGGAAGGGAGGACACACCCGGAGGTATTCAGGGCTTGCTCCTGTTTCTATGCCCAAGAGTCACCCTTGGAGATTCTTGGGGGACCAAGAGTTGAAAATAGCAACCAGAGTCAGGCGGTGCAGAGCCAACAACCAGAGTCAGGCGTGTGCAGAGCCAACAACCAGAGTCAGGCATGTGCAGAGCCAACAACCAGAGTCAGGCGTGTGCAGAGCCAACAACCAGAGTCAGGCGTGTGCAGAGCCAACAACCAGAGTCAGGCGTGTGCAGAGCCAACAACCAGAGTCAGGCGTGTGCAGAGCCAACAACCAGAGTCAGGCGTGTGCAGAGCCAACGCCTTCGCCCCTGTGCAGCCTCTGGCCCAGGACGCTGAGTTTCTTTTTCCTCACCCTTGACAAGTCACTTCATCCCAGACCTGACTGTCCCTGTGGGCTGACCCACGACTCCTTCCTAGACCTGCGTCACTCCCAGGTCAAGAGTTCTCTCCTCTGTCACAGCCATAGTAATGGACTCCCCAAACACCTCCGATTTCTCACTCTCTAAGCAAAGGTGGATGCAGTTTCCCCCCTCTCTATCCATTCTATTCTCTTTGAATGATACCAAGACTTTAAAATGGATCCTATTGCAGGCTGGCGAGACAGTACAGAGGGAAGGTGCTGGCTTTGCGTGTGGCCAAGCAGGATCTGATCCCCAGCACTGCGTTGGGGCTTATGAACCGGTGTTCAGGAATGATCCCTGGGAGTAGCCCCTGAGCACAGCCGGACGAGCCCCCACACACACACACACCAAACAAGCCAAAACAATGGATCTTGTCACCTGGTTCCTAAAGTCACCCCCTTAGCGCCTGCCACAGAATAATTAGCACCATCCCTAGGCAGACGACCATGTTCTGAGAGTCCTCACTGAAAACCCCACCTCCACATCTAACTATCCCCAAAGCCACGTCGTGTCCCAAGGGGAACGCTAACGGGCGAACACTTTGCACAGCAGTGACCGCCTGGGCAGGGTCTGCGCCTGCTGCCTCTTTGCCTCCCATGACCTCACGGTTCCCAGCTTCTCCCCTGCCTCCTCCTCTGGCCCATTATCCAACTTTCCGTCCAGCCAGGCCAACACACATGCACGCTCCCGCTGCTTCCCGGGGCCCGCCGCTCGCTTGCTCAACTGCTCTTCACTTGAGCAGGGATTTGCCGAGGAAGATACCCGAGCTCTCTTCCTCTCCATATGTCTACCTGGAGTCCACCTCCTTCTAACTCTGGCTTCCTGGCAGACCCGCAGAGAGCTGGGGGAGCAGGGGTGAGAGCAAGGGGGAGCAGGGGTGCCCCCTTGCCCTACACACCCACCTTTTATTCAGAGACTTTGGCAATTGTCTACTCTGTGGGGGAAGCAGGGGGTGAGAGTGGGGGAGGAGCAGGGATGAGGGGGAGCAGGGGTGCCCCCTTGCCCTACACACCCGCCTTTCATCCAGAGACTTCGGCGATGGTGCAGGAAGCTTCCCAGCCTTTTTTCTCTGCTCCTGGAGGTGCCTCCTCCCAGGGCTGAGTGCAGGGTTGAATTCCCACAGCTCGAGTGAGATCCAGAAAGTTCTCGGGGCTCTCTAGGCAGTGCTGGGAGCTGCCCTAGCTCCCTCTCTCTCCCTCTCTCTCTCTCTCTCTCTCCCTCTCTCTCTCTCGCCTCTCTCTCTCTCTCTCGCCCTCTCTGTCTCCTGTCTGTCTCCTCTCTCTCTTTTTCTCTCTCCCTCTCTCTCTCTCTCTCCTCTCCCTCTCCCTCTCTCTGTCTCCTCTCTCTCCTCTCTCTCTCTGTCTCTCTCTCTCTCTTTCTCTCTCTCCACCTTTCTCATTTTCTACTTGTAAGTGCATTTTTAAAAAATTCCTCAAATAACCCATGTACACAGGAACCCATCCCTGGCCTGGGCTAGGAGGAGATAGAGCCCCCGACACACACACACACACATACACATACCAATGCACCGTTTGTCGCTGTAGGGGAGATGGCAGTGGCTGTTCTTGGGGCTGGTGCTGGAACCAGCTAATTCTGCAGACGGGAGGAAAAGCGGTGAAAGGCACCAGGAGGCAGCGCGTCTCTGAAGAGGCCCTAAGAAACAGAGCCTGAAGCTGCCCGCGCTGGGCTCCGGGAATGGGGGGCTCTGGGAAGGAGGCAGGGCACCACAGGGGTCCTCAACGAGTTCATTTATTTATTGGGGGACGTGCTGTTGGTCCCTTTGATAAGCGCCCACCAAGCCACCAGGGAAGCCCCTCACGCCTCATCGCTGTCCTCGGTGCCACCTGGCGCCTTTGCATCTGGGGGCCAAGAGGAGTCGGGAGGATAATCAGTGAAAGGAGCACCAGGAGCTTTGTAACATTAAAGGAATTATTCCAGGGCCGGAGGGACAGCACAGTGCGGAGGGCTTTGGTCTTGCACACGCCCACGGGTTCCATCCCCGCATCCCGTATGGTACCCCGAGCTCTGCCAGGAGTGATCCCTGAGCACAGAGCCAGGAGTAAGGCTGGAGCACCACAGCTGGTCCAACGTCTAAATAAGTGAACATAACAAAGAAGGGGCTGGAGCATATATCCTCCAGTGATTAGGGAGTTTGCCTTTCACGCAGTTGACCGGGTTCGATCCCCCGCATCCCGTAGGGTCCCAAGCACCATCAGGAGTAATTCCTGAGTACAGAGCCAGGAGTAAACCCTGAGCGTCGCCGGTGTGACCCCAAAAGTTAATAAATTTAAAATAAATAAATAAACGTATGAAAGTAAAATCAGCAATGGAAGGAGACCGAAAGGAGTGGGGGTCCGACGTACAGCCAGGGCTGGGGTCTGGGGATCCCCAAGAGTACGAGGCGCGCCCCCAGGCTTTCCTGGAGACTCTGGGGTTCAGCCGGACACCACATGTTCCAGGATCCCCGACACCGGGCTGGTTTTAGGGCGCTACGGCTGCTCTTGCTTGGGGTTAGCGGCGCGGGGCGCAGCGCGCAGGCCGCTCTCGGAGCGCAGCCAGGTCGGGGCGGGCGGCACCGGCGCCCCAGGGGCCCGCCCCTCCGGCGTCCCGGCCCGGCCCGGCTCGCCCGCAGCCCCGGCCGTCGGCTATTTAAGCGGCGCGCCCGCGCTGGGCTCACGGGGTCCTGCACGCACAGCCGCCCCTCTCCAGCGCCCCCAGACTCCGCGTCTGAGTCCGCCCGCGGTCCCCACGTCGGGCAGCGCAGCGCACAGGCCGGCAAAGCCGCTCCCCGCACGCCGGGTCTGCACCAGCCAGCAGCGCCCCTCGCCCGCTGAGACACCATGGTGGCCCCCGCGGCGGCCGACGTGCCGCCCCCACCATGCCCATCAAGATCTTCTCCGCCGGGGTGTCCGCCTGCTTGGCGGATATCATCACCTTCCCGCTGACACCGCCAAAGTCCGGCTGCAGGTAGGAGCCGGGTCCGCAAAGGCGTCGCGCCGGGCCCCTGGAGCCTCTGTCGGGGAGGGCAGGCGACGGGGTCCTGAGACCCCGGCATTTCGGAAGGGAAGGGAAGGCTGCATTTGTGGGCATCAAGTGGAGGTGCAGAGTCCCGAAGGATGAGCTTCACCGTGACTCCCGACAAGCTGCACGAACCCCAGCCTCTGGTCCGGGGGATGTGTCTGTCCTTGATACTAGCCGGAGGGACCCTGCTAACATGCTCTGGAGAGTTCCTAGAGGATGGGAAGGTGGATCTTAGGGGCCTGTGCGCTGAGAGGAGGTAGAGAGAGTGAGCAGCCCCGGGCGCACCGGGAGGTGGACCATCCGGAGAGGGCGCTCATGTCACAGGCAGGTAGGGCAGAGGGAAGGGCTTCGTTGTGTCACTAGGCAGACAGCTCTGGGGCAGAGTGACCTATGTCGCGCACATAAGTCCTGTAGAGACAGATGAATAATACCATACCTAGATAGGCAGAGGGGCTGTAGAGATACACAGATTATATGCAAGCACAAAGATTGCTGTAGAGACAAGGATTTGTGTATCACTCGGTAGTAATAGACACATCACATATAAACAGGCAGGAGCCGTCCAGATACAGATAGGGACGATATGGACACATCACATATAAACAGGCATGATACTGTCTGATACAGGTAGGGACGATATGGACACATCACATATAAACAGGCAGGATGCTGTCTGATACAGATAGGGACACATATGGACACATCACATATAAACAGTCAGGAGCCGTCCAGATACAGATAGGGACACATATGGACACATCACATATAAACAGGCACCGATACTGTCTGATACAGATAGGGACGCACATGGACACATCACATATAAACAGGCATGATGCTGTCTGATACAGATAGGGGACCCATATGGACACATCACATATAAACAGGCATGATGCTGTCTGATACAGGTAGGGACACATATGGACACACCACATATAAACAGGCAGGATGCTGTCCAGATACAGGTATGGACGCATATGGACACATCACATAAAACAGGCATGATGCTGTCCAGATACAGATAAGGACGCATATGGACACATCACATATAAACAGGCATGATACTGTCTGATACAGATAGGGACACATATGGACACATCACATATAAACAGGCATGATGCTGTCTGATACAGATAGGGATGCACATGGACACATCACATATAAACAGGCATGATGCTGTCTGATACAGATAGGGGACACATATGGACACATCACATATAAACAGGCATGATGCTGTCTGATACAGATAGGGATGCACATGGACACATCACATATAAACAGGCATGATGCTGTCTGATACAGATAGGGCCGATATGGACACATCACATATAAACAGGCAGGAGCTGTCCAGATACAGATAGGGACGCATATGGACACATCACATATAAACAGGCATGATGCTGTCCAGATACAGATAAGGACGCATATGGACACATCACATATAAACAGGCATGATGCTGTCTGATACAGATAGGGACGCATATGGACACATCACATATAAACAGGCATGATGCTGTCTGATACAGATAGGGACACATATGGACACATCACATATAAAACAGGCAGGGAGCTGTCCAGATACAGATAGGGACACATATGGACACATCACATATAAACAGGCATGATGCTGTCTGATACAGATAGGGGACGCATATGGACACATCACACATATAAACAGGCATGATGCTGTCCAGATAGAGATAGGGACACATATGGACACATCACATATAAACAGGCATGATGCTGTCTGATACAGATAGGGACGCACATGGACACATCACATATAAACAGGCAGGAGCCGTCCAGATACAGGTAGGGACGCATATGGACACATCACATATAAACAGGCATGATGCTGTCTGATACAGATAGGGGACACATATGGACACATCACATATAAACAGGCAGGATGCTGTCCAGATACAGGTAGGGACACATATGGACACATCACATATAAACAGGCATGATGCTGTCTGATACAGATAGGGACACATATGGACACATCACATATAAACAGGCATGATGCTGTCCAGATACAGGTAGGGACACATATGGACACATCACATATAAACAGGCAGGATGCTGTCCAGATACAGGTAGGGACGCATATGGACACATCACAAATAAATAGGTAGGAGCTATCCAGATCCAGATAGGGACGCATATGGACACATCACATATAAACAGGCATGATGCTGCTGTCTGATACAGATAGGGACGCACATGGACACATCACATATAAACAGGCAGGAGCCGTCCAGATACAGGTAGGGACGCATATGGACACATCACATATAAACAGGCATGATACTGTCTGATACAGATAGGGACGCACATGGACACATCACATATAAACAGGCAGGAGCCGTCCAGATACAGATAGGGACACATATGGACACATCACATATAAACAGGCATGATGCTGTCTGATACAGATCGGGACACATATGGACACATCACATATAAACAGGCAGGAGCCGTCCAGATACAGATAGGGACACATATGGATACATCACATATAAACAGGCATGATGCTGTCTGATACAGATAGGGACGATATGGACACATCACATATAACAGGCATGATGCTGTCTGATACAGATAGGGACACATATGGACACATCACATATAAATAGGCAGGATGCTGTCCAGATACAGGTAGGGACGCATATGAACACATCACATATAAACAGGCAGGATGCTGTCCAGATACAGGTAGGGACACATATGGACATATCACATATAAACAAGCATGATGCTGTCCAGATACAGGTATGGACGCATATGGACACATCACATATAAACAGGCAGGATGCTGTCCAGATACAGGTAGGGACGCATATGGATACATCACCTATAAACAGGCAGGATGCTGTCCAGATACAGGTAGGGACGCATATGGACACATCACAAATAAACAGGCAGGAGCTATCCAGATCCAGATAGGGACGCATATGGACACATCACATATAAACAGGCAGGATGCTGTCCAGATACAGGTAGGGACGCATATGGACACATCACATATAAACAGGCATGATGCTGTCCAGATACAGGTAGGGACGCATATGGACACATCACATATAAACAGGCAGGATGCTGTCCAGATACAGATAGGGACACATATGGACACATCACATATAAACAGGCAGGATGCTGTCCAGATACAGATAGGGGACGCATATGGACACATCACATATAAACAGGCAGGAGCTATCCAGATCCAGATAGGGACGCATATGGACACATCACATATAAACAGGCAGGATGCTGTCCAGATACAGGTAGGGACGCATATGGACACATCACAAATAAACAGGCAGGAGCTATCCAGATCCAGGTAGGGACGCATATGGACACATCACATATAAACAGGCAGGATGCTGTCCAGATACAGATAGGGACACATATGGACACATCACATATAAACAGGCAGGATGCTGTCCAGATCCAGGTAGGGACGATATGGACACATCACATATAAACAGGCAGGATGCTGTCCAGATACAGATAGGGACACATATGGACACATCACATATAAACAGGCAGGATGCTGTCCAGATACAGGTAGGGACGCATATGGACACATCACATATAAACAGGCAGGAGCTGTCCAGATCCAGATAGGGCCGCATATTTGTATATAAAATCGGCATCTCCGGGTACAAGCCGGAGGCGCACACACACATGTGGACACACGCCAGTAGACGGGCAGATGCAGCAGAGACTTGGGTGTCGATGTGGTTCGAGACCCACAGGACAGTGGCCAGACAGAAAGCAGGAGGGGACCTTGGTTCAGAACCTCACCTTACCGCCAGCCTGTGACGTCTTTGTTCCGCGACCCGACTCAGCCATCACCTCTCGGACCCTCTCTCCTCCGCCCAGGTGCAAGGAGAAAGCCCCAATGCCCCTGGCGTTAAGTACAAAGGGGTGCTGGGGACCATCGCCACGGTGGCCAGGACAGAGGGCCCCTGAAACTCTACGGCGGGCTCCCCGCGGGCATCCAGCGGCAGATCAGCTTCGCCTCGCTCCGCATCGGCCTCTACGACTCAGTGCAGGAGTATTTCCACATCCAGAAAGACAGTAAGCCAGGGCGGGGTCCACGGGGCGGGGGACAGACTTCCTGGGCAGCACACAAGCTCCTTTCTCGGCCTCATTTTACCTAAAGTAACCCTTTCTGGGCCCAGTGGCTGCGTGAGGGCTGCAAGCTCCTGGACTCCTGGGCTCCTGGGCAACCCGCAGTGCAGTGGTTGGGGGGTGGTGGTGGGGGCAGTTGGCACACGATAGGTGAGAAAAGTGCTTTGAGGGGAAGGCAACGACCACAGCCAGCTCATTCTGTGTCTGGTCGCCTCCTCAGGCTCATTTCACTTAGTGCAATACTCTCAATCCATCTGTGTAGAGGCACATTTCATGACTTCATCTTTCCTACCAGCTGCGTAGTATTCCTTTGTGTAGATGTACCATAGTTACTTTATCCAGTCGTCTGTTCTCAGGCAACTTGGGTTGTTTCCAGATTCTGGCTATTGTGAATAGGCTGCAGTGAATGTGGGAGTGCAGATGACATTTTGGCATTGTGCTTTGGGTCACTAAGGAAATAGCCCCAGGTGTGGTACTGATGGTTCTATGGGAGCTCCAGTTCTAGTTTGTTTTTTTAAGGATGTCCATGTTGTTTTGTAGAAAGGCTGGACCAGTCGACATTCCCACTAGGAGTGAATGAGAGTCCCTTTCTCCCCACATCCACGCCAGTACTGGTCATTCTTTTTTAATGTGTGCCAGTCTCTGTGGCATGAGACATAATCTCAATGCTATTCTTTTGTTTGTTTGTTTGCTTCTTGGCTCACACGTGGCAATGCTCAGGGGGTTACTCCTGGCTCTGCACATAGGAATTACTCCTGGTGGTGCTCAGGGGACCATATGGGGATGCTGGGGATCGATTCCGGTCGGCTGCATGCAAGGCAAACACCCTCCCAGCTGTACTATCTCCCTGGCCCATCTCATTGTTATTCTGATTTGCATCTCCTTAATAATTAGTGATGTACAGCACTTTTTCATGTGCCTGTTAGCCGTTGGTATTTCTTCTTTGAAGAAGTGTCTCTTTTATCTCTTCTCTCCACTTTTCAATGGAGTTATATGTTTTCTCTTCTAAAGTTCCATCATTGCCTTTTTTTCCATGCCTTTTACATCTTGGACACTAACCCCTTATCAGATGTGTGCTGGCTAAATCATTTTTCCCATTCTGTGGGCTTTGTATCCTGGTCATAGTTTCCTCTGAGGTGCAGAAGGTTCACCTGAGGCCTGAGACGGAAAGGGATGGGGTTTTCGGGGACAGCGGAGACCCCAGGCAGGGGCTTGGGGGATGCAGTCAAGAAAGGTGTCTCTGACCCTCTGCTGGAGGGCAGAGGATGGATGAGCCTTTGTCAGCAGGGGGCGCACTGCTACGGGTTTTTGGGCTTCCTCCACCCCTGATGCCGGCCTGAAGCCTGGCCCTTCTCTGCTCTGGGCCTTTTGGCTAAGATCAAGTGTAGTATCCAAGGAGAGGGAACATCATTATGGCCTTTCACAGCCCAGACACTGGACTCTCAAGAAAATCCTTCCTGAGAGTGACTTGTAGAACGGACCAGGGGTTCTGGGACTACTGGGAGTTGAAGTAAATGAAACCCACCTTAAATAATCTAAACTAACTTTTCAAAGTCAGAAATAGCTTTTGCATCTTGGTTGTCTTTTTTTTTTTTTTTGGCCTGGGGGTACTGTGGGAAGCTGGTCATGGTGGGGGAGCAATCCGTCCGCTTGGGTCTTTCCTCAGTCCCCGACATGTAGCAGTTAGTAGGACCATTGGTGACAGAAGTCTCCAGGCACTGTTGGTGGTGGTGCCTCCTTCCAGTTGGGAAGTGTTGTAAAAGAACCCAAGGCAGAAAGAACTAAGCGTCTTTCCTGGGGCAGGGGTTAAGGCATTAGCTTGGGTGCAGCCAACCCTGTTTCAGATCCCCGGCACCACATATGGTCTCCAAGCACTGCCAGGGACCATGAGCACAGAGCCAAGAATAATGCCTGAATACTGCTGGCTGTACCCCCAGACAAAACAAAACAAAAGCCCAGAAGTCTTTAAAGTCTTCTAGTCTTTGGATGAATCTGTTCTTATTTTTAGTTCCGCCTGAGAGCACATCGTTTTGTGTAGACAATCCTTACTATGCTTTCTCTCTCTGGCCCCTCATTTTTAGTCCTTAATACACATGCAACAGAGCATCAGGGGCGCAGAAAGGATGCAAAGAGAGCTAACCATTTAAAGTGCCAGCAATGCCTTCGGGCCGTGGATTCTTTGATATCACCCCCTGAAGAAATATCTGCTCTCTCTCTGTCTAGCCCCGGCTACCCTAGGAAACAAGGTCGCGGCCGGCCTCATGACTGGAGGCGTGGCTGTCTTCATCGGGCAGCCCACCGAGGTGGCCAAAGGTCAGGATGCAGGCACAGAGCAGCCTGCACTGGCTCAAGCCTCGCTACACAGGCACGCATAACGCCTACTACGTGATTGTGACCACAGAGGGCTTCCTCGGGCTCTGGAAAGGTGAGTGACTGCAGCCGTAGGCCCGTCTTGAAGCGCATTTCTCCAACAGGCTCCTTACCCGGAAGAGTGTGATAATCATTCTTCTCCACCCCACAGGGACAAGTCTCAACCTGACCAGGAACGTCATCATCAATTGCACAGAGCTGGTGGTGTACGACGTCCTCAAGAACGCCCTAGTGAAGAACAACCTACTGGCCGGTATCTGCTTCCGCCCTAGATGGGTGTAGGGAGGGGGTTGTTGCCTTGTCCGTGCCGGCAGGGATCCCTACCCAACATCCTGTGTTAGGGGTCTTGAGAGTTCTCAGGGGTTGCCCGTGGCGGATGAGATGAGAATACCCACAAAGTCAAAAGGCGGATTGGAGGGTGGTCTCTCCACTGAGATGGAGAGAGGGGGTGTAGACGCAAGCGGAGAGCAGTATCTGGGTCTCTGCTGACCAGGGCTTCCCCTCAGTCCCACGCTGTGCGATGTCTTTGCTCTGATCACTTCACTTGGGTCACTTGTCTTCCCGTCGTTCATCGATTTGCCTCGAGCGGGCACCAGTAATATCCCCATATGTCCTGTCACATGCCAGTGTAGCCCAAGGGCATCTGCTCGCTCCAGGGACATGAAGAGCCTCAGACCATTCCTTCAGGCATGGGAGTGAGGTCTATAATTGTTACTGGTGTTTGGCATATCAAATACGACATGGGTAGCTTGCCAGGCTCTGCCCCGCGGGTGGGATACTCCTCTAGTTGCCTCTCATCTCGTGCATTTATTGATGAATGAGATTTGCTCTGATAGACCCCCTTTTAGTAGAACATGTTAGAAAAATATGAATGCTCGCTCAGGACTTTTTGAGAAGCAGAAAATCACTAAAATCTAAAGTGTTCCAAGTTTTTGCTGCGACATAAGTATTTTCCCTTTGAAACCCAAACGCCGCCAGGGTGCTAGGTCAGCGCCGTTCTCGGGTCATAGGACAGGGGGTCCGCATGCTGAGTCCTTATGATCCCCGCATGGCTGAGGGTGGGCCATGACCCTCCGGTTCCTGGGAGCCCAGGGATCTGACAGGTAACAGACCCGGAAGTCCCTCCCCTATGTGGGGAGACCCAGGGATCTGACAGGTAACAGACCCGGAAGTCCCTCCCTATGTGGGAGACCCAGGGATCTGGTAGGCAGCAGACCTGGAAGTCTTCCCCTAGGATGCTAACCCTATCCTTGGCCCACTGCAGATGACGTGCCCTGCCACTTTGTGTCGGCGCTGGCGGCGGGATTCTGCACGACGGCTCTGGCTTCTCCTGTGGATGTGGTGAAAACCAGGTTCATCAACTCCCCACCAGGACGCTACCCGAGTGTGCACAGCTGCGCGCTCACCATGCTCAAGAAGGAAGGCCTCTCGGCTTTCTTCAAAGGGTAGGCGCTGCTCTTCCCTGCCGGGTCTTGGGGGTTCGGGGGACACCTGCTCATCAGATCCCCCCACATGGGGCTAAGCAGCCTTCATAGACGTCCGCTTCCCTCGCAGTGCTCTCTGAGCTTCTCATTCCCGCCTCCAGCCAAGGCAGAGCTCTGCTTCCGGAATGTTCTCAGTGTGATCAGGGGCTCACCTGGCGGCTCGCCCTTGGTCCCCACCTTCGTATTGAGCTTGTCGGAGGTCTTTGAGAGAATGACAAGATGAAAGACAGGCAGGGCGAGGGTCATGGAAACACCAGATTCGAGGTTCCCCTATTTTAACTGGGAGGACCCAGAGAAGATGAATAGTTAAGTTTTGCCCCCTGACCTAGAAAAGTAATGGAGAAAATGAGTGTTTAACAGGCCTAGAACTTAGGATTGTGACTGGTTGCCTTTACCCTGAGCAAAATTAGATTGGCAAAATCTCCAGCGTGAGACGCTTTAGAAGAATTTATGGAGCCAGAATCAAACACGGTGGGGGAGACTCTCAGGTCAGGGTTGTCGTTTCCTTTGCACATTTTCCAAAGTGGAATTGCTGGAGCACAGTCTATTTTAACTTGGGGGGGTGGCAGGAACATACCTGGTAGTGCTGGGGGCCACCCCCTGGTCCTGTGCTTGGGGAGTTGTTCCTGGGGGGTGCTGAAGGAACCACAGGATGCTGGGGTCAAACCTGGGGCCCTACTTGCAAAGCGTGCGCTGCGGTATCTCTCCGCCACCAGTTTAGTAATCTCCATCCCAGTTTCCACGTGGCCTCGCCAGTTCACATTCCACGTGACTGGCCCACGATGCTCTTCTCTCTAGGACATCCCCCAGCTTGTCACTCCCGCTTCTTCGATGCGGGCACCCAGCCTAGCTGGCATGGCCACTCTGCATTTTGTGATGAGTTGTGATACTGAGGTTCTTTCCATATACCTGTCGATAAGGAATCTGTTTTTTAGGCCAGATTTTTTAACAAACCTCTCCAAGGGTGATTTAACTGATGGCATCTTTTGCTCCTGTTCTGACCACAAAGGGGCATGGGAAATGAGCCGTTCATCTGGCGGAGTTCAGCAGCATTCTTCAAACTCCCCTGCACCAACCAGTCACACGCAGCCCCTAGGGACAAGCATTGCTAAGTCTAGAAAACACTGATTTCCTGACTCTGGAAAATAGTCCACTTGTTACTTTATTGTTTTCTCCTCTTTCTCCCTATTTTCATATTTCCCTCCTCTCTACAAAGCAGAAAGGGGTTATCAACAGAGACCTTGGCAGAGAGTTCTGTGGCTGGGCAGAGGGTGTTGTTTATCTGCACAGATGTGGGCCAGCAGTAGGGCTGGCTGGACTGGGGCTAGGGGCTGGACAGCTCGTGCAACTCGAGCTGGTGCAGAGCAGGACCCGAGCACCTTCATTAGAGAACAGTCTTGGCGTTGCTCGTGTTCTGTTGGATTCAGATGTCAGAGCAAACAACCCCACGCTGCTGCACCTTCTTTTCTAGATTCGTGCCCTCCTTCCTGCGACTCGGATCCTGGACGGTCATTATGTACATGAGCTTCGAACAGCTGAAGAAAGAGCTCATGAAGAATAGGCAGACTGTGGACTGTACCACATAAATCCTTCCAGGCAGTTGCCACCCACCAAGGGAGCTGCCCGGAGGAGACACCTGACCACCAACACCCGTTCACTTCATTTCACCCTATAAAGATACAGGAATTCTAGTAGAGCAGAGCATTTGGTTTTTTAAAGGAACTATTAATACCTATTTTGTGTGACTTTTATTCTCAGCGTTACGAGAAGGGCCGGGCAGAACACTCAGAGGTCCTTCATCCTGCCACTGTGGCTGATCGCGCTGGCCTCAGACTGACCGCTCTGGCCAGGGCAGGGATTTGTATGATCAGCGAGGAAGGACTTCCACGTGCCTTATAATTCAAAATGATTAATGAAGGCCGAGTGGGATGCGTTTTTGTATTTATAAATACTTAAAAATGAAAGGCTGTCAGAGAAAACGTTTCGGTTTTCTATTTATTAACCTAGTTATCCGGTCATATAGCCAATAAAGTGTTGCTAATACTGTCCAAATATTATCTCTTTTGACTCTCTATCTGAAGGTAAGAATTAACATTCATCTAGATTTCAGAATTGCCCCGTGGTAGATGAGTTTGTTTGAAAATAACCAGCAGAAACTTGCTTCAAACATGATAGATTTAAAATGCTCAGTCTGTTTCATGACATCTATAACACCTGATCTGAGACAGCATGTTTGTGTGGCCATCGTGTTATTAGAATTAGGTATTGATCCAAGAACTGGGGAATAATCTTTTGGGGGCTGGGGGGCTGAGCCACACCCAGCAGTGCTTAGGGGTTCTTCCTGGCTCTGCAACTGCTGATGGGCTTGGGATACCATACGGGGGCCGGGAAGTAAATCCGTCAGCTGCATGCAAGGCAAACCCCTACTGCTGTACCTTCTCTCTCTGGCCCCAGAATAATCTCTTATTTAGATTCTTTTATTTGTTTTGGTACAAGGATGAAACCCAGAGCATCGTCACACATGCAAGGCAAGTGCTACTTCTGAGACACATCCCTGACCCCAATCTGAGATTCTTACTGAGATTCAAAGATAGCCTCGGCTGGAGACAGAGCAAGCTCGGTGCTTCCCTGGCATGTGGCCAACTCGGGTTCAATCCCCAGCACCACATACGGCCCCCAAACCCTCCAGGAGAGATCCCTGAGCACAGAGCCAGGAATAAGCCCTGAGCACTGCTGGGGGTGTGCCCCACCTCTCGGAAATGACTCTCCCAAGAGACCTCCTGGAAAGCTGAAGTTCCTCATTAACTTCTACGCAATCTTCACTCATGCCTACAAATAAAGGGGGAAAAATAGTGAATGAATGAACAAGAAGTTCAAAAGGAAAACAAGATCTTGGCTTATTTTAAGCCAAAAACCTCGGCTGAAGAGCCAGAATAACCAGAGGTTCTGTTAAAAATAAAAAAAAGCAAATGAGGCAACCCTGTCACTTTAACAGTCCCAGGAGCAGATCGGTTGTTTTTGAAGAACTACAAAATGGGGCGGAAGGTAGGACTGAGAATAAAGAACAAGAAAACAGGCCAGAGAGGCAAGGCAGGGGCTGAGGTGTTGGCCTTGCACGCAGCCATCCAGTACCACATGTGGTCACCAAAGTCCACCAGGAAAGATCCCTGAGCACAAAGCCAGGAGCGAGCCCCGAGTAGCCCCGGTGTGGCCCAGACACCAAACAAAAATAAAAGAATAAAGAAATAAGGAGAAACGATGGTCTGGGGCCACAAGGTTAGCCTGTACTCGGGCACAAGGTCCAGCCACGGCCTTGTGGCAGTCCCAGCCAGGTGCATGTGGGCAGTCTCCAAGGACCCACTGAGACCCAAATACGCTTTCAAGTCCTTGTTTCTTTGGAGAATAAGGAAGAAAAAAATATATTATATATTATATATATGTATATGTATATATGTATATGTATATATATGTATATGTATATATGTATATATGTGTATATATATGTATATGTGTATATGTATATATATGTATATGTATGTGTGTGTATATATATATATATATATATATATATATATATATATATATATAATTTTTTTTGGCTGGGATCCTGGCCAGGAAGCATCCCTTGACCCAATGTGCCGGAAACCTTGGAACAATCTTTGGCCACCCTCACAATGTCCATAGTGCAGCTCGGTGAAACTCGGGGGGAATTAGGCGGGAATCCCTCACCAATCTGGCCGCATGCAAGCGAGTGTGATCTTGGACCAACCAACCAGATCACACACGCCCTTCAATGGGCGTGCAGGAGAGCTAATCTGCACATATGTAAGTTAGGTCTGCAGAATGACCCATCTGATCACAGAATCACATGCAAATTAGGACACGCAAGAGGACTCATTAGTAGTCTGGCCCCTCCCTCCTCTTTCCGGTTCCTTCTTGACTCCTTTCTAACATCATCAAGGCTTAATCAATATTACTGTTCGAGTGACAACTTTCATTTCTCCGATCCTATAGTAAGCACACCCTCTCATCTATACATCAGAGCTCTGGGGAGGGCAGGGGGACCCTGAGGGTCACTCCCTGTGATACCTGTTCAACTGGGCTGGGAAATCTGGTGTAGGAGCGTGGGGCCATGTGTATTACTGGCCCGAAGCATCTCCTGGCCCTTTATTTCAGCCCGTCATCAACTTTTCCACTTAGTTTTGAGGTTGGGGTGGGGGGTGGTTACAGGTGGTGTTTCAGGGGCCTGAGACTGAACCTGAGGCTCCAGATGCTCCATCCCTTCCACCATCCCCCAGGCCCATTTTCTTACATTTTTCACATTTATTCTGTTCCTCTTCAACCAAGTTCTTGAGAAAGAGGCACTTTTAACGTTTACACTGCCTTTTGTTTTTCTAACACCTCTTCATGCTACAATTAAGCATAACTTCAATACAGTTTTAGCTGTAGCCCAACAGTTCCACTCACGGTACTTTTGTTCAGTCCAAACACATCCGCAGACCAGGGGATGGCCCAAAGGGCGGGAGTGGATGCTCTGCGTGCAGGTGCTTTGGTCGGCCCCTGCTGGCTGACTCACAAGAGAAAGGCCCCACACACATACGCATACAGAAGAAAGCTCTGCAGCTGTCAAGCAGAGTAAGACATACAACAATGTAAGAACAGACTAAGACATACTGAAAACTTAAGAAAATACTGCTGTACCACCGCTTTTTCTCCCGCTAGGAATAAGGGCGGGTTATGGCTCCTTTTCTGGTCTCCTAAGCAATTCTCCAGCACCACCTTCACCGGGTCACCAGTGTGTGCGCTTCTTTAAAAAGGAAGCACAAAACAGAGCCAGAGCAATAGTAGAGGAGCAAGGAGTTACTTTAGGTGCAGCCGATCCTGGTTCAATCCGTGCCACTGAACATGGTCCTCTGGGCACCCCAGGAGTGACCCCTCAACTCTGCCAGGTGCGGCCCAAGCCCACCCCCTCCAAAAAAACATCACAAAAATAAACATTTTTTTTCCCCCAATGTTTCTATAGGAACACAAGTGAAAGATTAAATAAGAAAAGCGCCAGGGCCGGAGCAATAGCACAGCGGGGAGGGCTTTTGCCTTGCACGTGGCCGACCCAGGTTTGGTCCCCGGGATCCCATATGGTCCCCTGAGCACCACCAGGAGTAATTCCTGAGTGAGGAGCCAGGAGTGACCCCTAAGCGTCACTGGGTATGACCCAAAAAAGAAAAAAGCAAAAGAAAATCGCTTCCCGATCATATCTGACTAAGAACAGAATGGGAGGATGGGAAGAGAAAAAAGAATAAACAGGAAGAGGCGGTGTTCGACACTGTATGCGTGAAATCCAATCACGAACAACTCTTAACTATCTCACAGTGATTTAATTAAAAACAGATTTAAATGAAAGGCTTATAACCATTTCAACAGGCTTTTTATTTGCTCACAACATTCTGAACAAACAAGGAAGACTTTTCACATTTCAACTATTGCTTTGCTCTAAGAAGTCCATTGCTTTAGCCAACGGGGCCAGCAGCCGCTCCCCTCCCGCTTCTGCTCCTGCTCTGAGCTCTTGGTCTCACACAGACGCCTCACACGCCTGGCGAGACGAGCCAGCTCCACCATGCTTCCTCCCAGCCATCCCCGCCAAAGGCTGTCTGAGGCTCCCGGACGCCCGTGGGTGCTAGCGGCTGTTCAGGAAGTTGGGCATCAACCGCTTCTGGTCCCCAATACTAAATCCAGAAGGAAAACTGCGGTGAGCCTCTGTGCTTCGGCAGGAAGCTGTGGGATTGTGTCTGCCCGGCATGCCTCACACCACAAGCCACGCTCATGCTGGGAGAAGTCTTCCCCCACGGGCTTCCTTCCACCCCTGCGCCTGGGAAACGGGCCCTGAGAGAGCAGGAATACCGACAATACACGAAAGGACGGCAGCTCTCCTGGCGGGTGTGGACAGCTCCAGGCTGGTCTCAAACCAGGAAGAAAGCGGGACGGCATCGTCAAGACACAGTCAATGTCTTTGTATCTTCGGCGGGACTAAAATGGCCCCCGAGATACTCGATTCTTCTAACTCTGTCGCCGTATTTATACACAGAGAGCGCTGGGCTGGGGTTCTACGCTGCTCTGAAGACCATCCTTCGGGACAGGAACAACAGCACAGAAATGTCCTCTCCTGGGACTTCCGCCAGGACCACCTTCTCTCAGCCTGGCATGAACCAGACCCTCTGCAACAGGGGGTCACGTTGGGGGGTCCAAAACAAACATGATTTTCCTGCTACTTCTAGCACTTCTAAGCACTACTTTGGTATTTTATTATTAGAGGGAAAAAAAGGAGGATCCTAAACATTCATGAAAAACTAAAGTCTGAAGATACATCTGCTGAGAGCAAGAAACGAGGAAGGCAAACGCAATGACATGCTTCCCAGGAGCGTCCCAGCAGAGAAGGGACAACTCCTGTGACCTTCTATTACCAATCGGTGACATTTCGATGGCTTCCAATCTATCACACCTGAGAAACTGTCAGTGGTCTGTTGACCAATCATTGCAGAACTATCTGAAATGATTAATGATTATTGTAAGCAAGAGCAAAACAATACCTGTATCAAACAAACAGAGGTGAATTGAAAGGCCCTTTACTGAGCAAACTTTCTAAGGACAATTCTCTTAACATCATTATAAAGACTTCATTTTCTCCTCAGAAAGGGGAAAACCTTACTCTGAAAGTTTCCCCAGCCACAGTTTAATGGTTCTTTTTTCAAGCGAATTGGCAAATGCTTAAACCATTCAAGATTTCAGTTGCTGGAAAAATAAAACACAAAGTTTTTCCAGCACACAAATGAAGATGACAGACAGATGGTCTCCACCAGGAAGCCCCACGTGAACACAGCACCTCGTAATGGTTAACACCCGGCCAAGAGTTCACCATTTCTCACAGAACACCGGATGGGGGGAAGCATCAGAAACATTTAAAAAATCAAATTAATGGGGCCGGAGCGATAGCCCAGCGGGTAGGGCGTTTGCCTTGCACGCGTCCGGCCTGTGCCGGCCCGGGTTTGATCCCTGGCATCCCATATGGTCCCCCGAGCACTGCCAGGAGTATTTCCTGAGTGCCGAGCCAGGAGAAACCCCTGAGCATTGCCGGGTGTGAACCCCCCCAAAAAAAAAAAAAAGCAAAAAAATAAAAATAAAAAATCAAATTCAGACCCTCCCGAGGCTAAGGAGCCCCCCCATAAGAAACCAAGTTTTATGTTTCTGGACTACTGAAACGCTAAACCAACACTTAACACTAAAACAGATATGATTTTTTAATATTGTATCTGGCTGGGAAACAGGACCTTGATGCACGACCCGCAAAGCCGTGCCCTGGACCCTGCAGCGACCCCTGCCCAGTGGGTTCTTCCTTTGCTCGTTTACTAGTTTCTCTTTGGCAAGTCTGGAGAGAAAGGGCTTCGACACCAACAAGTACTTGAACTCCTCCAGTCTTGATCTCCCGTCCACGAGTCAGTCCCAAAATGCTGGCCGCAGAGTCACAGGGAAAACACGCGCAGATTTCCAAGTTTTAAAGTAAGCCTTTCAGAGGCTGGTTTCTGCAGGTGGCAAGAGCGTCACGGGCTGAGCCCAGCATTTGGTGCTTGCTCTGCCCTACGCCTGAATGTCTCCAGTGCCAAGGAATGGTTCCGGCTCCTATTCTCTCCTCGCTTTTGCTTGACCGTACTTTGACTGCAGGAGAATTAAGCTACAGAAAATCCACAATCTAATCCTCCGACGATTTTTGAATCTGTGGGCTGCCCACTCAGAGAGCACCTGGCAGGCCCAGCCCTCACCACCTACACACGAGTGTGGCCCAGAGAAGCAGGCGCAAACAGTGAGTCAAGGACACCAACCCTGTGTAGCTGAGACCTTGGAAAGCCAAAAGAGACAACGCAGTGGTGTTTTCCCCTGAAGTTCAAAGACAGCTCTATTCAGACAGCAGCTGTCTCTGGGACACCAGCAAGAGGTTCTCGACCAGCATGTCTCTTTTCATTCCTACAGGATGAGGCTTCACAGAAAGGCCTCACAGCAAACACGAGCTACAGTTCTTGTCCACAACTCATCCAAGCAAATGCCAGAGATGAGCACATGGCCTTAAGGTCTTAAAATAACGCTGTGGCAGACCAGAGCAATAGCACAGTGGGGGAGGGCGGTTGCTTTGCATGCGGCTGACCAGGGTTCAATCCCCAGCACCCCACATGGTTCCCCAAGCACCGCTGAGAGTAATTCTTGAGCTAGAGCCAAGAGTAACCCCTGAGCAATGTTGGGTATGTACCAAAAACTAAAGTAAAATTACACAGGTGTTTCAAAAGATGGCAGAAGACACAAACACCTGCCCTGATCTCTGAGTCACGATCACATTCAATACTGACCCCTCTGCTCTGCCTCAAAAACACACAGAACTACAGTGCCACAGAGAAAACTGCAAAAGGAGACGCGCTCTGTCTTCTAAGCTAGAAATCACAATCAGACCCGATGAAAGAAGAGCAAAACCTCAAAACCTGAAAACCAAAAACCTGGAAAGAGCTCTGAAAAGATGCTCCAACTTGACGGCTACATTACATTAAACCGAAAATGGACTTAGACACATTTGAATCAACCAATTTAATGCAAGTACCTGATTTCCACTTTTCCGCTCAATAGGCTAAGTACCGATTCCAGACGGGGCTACACCTGGCTCCAGAGGGGTGCTAGGCAGGATGAGACGCAGTGTACAGACAACTGTAAACACACACTGATTGTCCATTAGCTTTCTTAAATAGAACTTCTGCAACGTCTTTGTAGGAAATTAATTCTATAAGGAGTGTAGTGATCAGATCATTTCTATTACAACATATAAATTCTGCTGCATGTGCAAAATGGGGTAGAAAGAGAAGTTCCTGCGGACGGTTCATGTTCTGAGAGTGAGCGACACGTTACAGTCCAGCAAGAGCCCTTTGATCTTGTCGTGAAACTTCTCTCTGTACACGTTGAACAACATGATGCTTTCTGGCTTCTCTTCAAACCAAAACTTGTCAAATTCATAGACAAGGTAACCTGCAGGGACAGAGAAAGCAAGCAGAGGGCACTCATTACTGGAATCACAAGCACAGTGCCTCCTACTGAAAATACAGAACGTGGGCCAGAGCCATGTTCGGGGATGGCACCTGCCTTGCACACGGCCAACCTGGGATTGGTCCCTGGCATCACGTGTGATCCTCTGAGTCCTGCCAGGAGCAAGCCCCTGACCACCGCCAAGTACTGACCAAAGCCCATAAAAAACCAAACAGCTAAAGCTGGGCCTGGAGAGACGCCAGCCAACAGCAGAGCGGATCCGAGAGCAGGACGGGCGGGTGTGGAGCCAGTGCAGAAGCCGGCGGGCCCGGCTGGGGCTCAGCCTCAGCAGGACAGAAGATGGGATTCATGCAGCGCACGTGGACGGCCCTTTTCTGCTCCACAAGGCAGAGACACGCGACCATTTCTAAAGTCAAAGTCCCTGTTTTCTCCTGCCGACGTCCACCAATCCAACCAAAGCCAAAGCCCCTGGGAATTTCCGGCAGACGGAAGCAGGGGCAAGAGGTGAGAGGCAGCGGGCGGGAAGGCCCGGGCGGGCGAGCACCGGCATGCCCGGTCTGCAGACGTGCCAGCGGCACAGCTCAGCCCCGCTCCTCAGCTGCGGCCGGCACGCTGAACCTGAGTGGGCTATGGCGTCCACATCAGACACGAAAACACCTGTTAATGAGCAGGAGCGTTTTATCAGGAACTTTTCTTCCAGGGGCCGGGGCTATGGCTCAAAGTGCCGAGCTCAGACTGCCCAGGGGCCAACCTCAGGCACCAGCGGTCCCCTGCGCCCCTGGAGTGACTGACCCAAGCCAGAGGGAGGCCCTGGATACTGCTGGGCGTGTCCCCAACACAAAACTGAAGTAGGAACACTAACATCATCTGCAAATGGTCTATGTTTGACAGAAAATTTGTTTTTTTAGTTGGGGGGGAAAAGGGGTAGAGAAAAAACTCGGAGGAGCCTAAGCATGCAGACTCGGAACAACACCCCATGGGACCTGGAGAATCATCAAACACGAACACGAAGTCCAAATTATCCCTGGGGACCCCCATTCCCTGATTACGGTTTTCTGAAGATCTTAAAATAACGAGAACATACTGTATGCTTGAGAGAGGCAACAAATGACGTGGTGTGTCATGCGCGCAAAGGGTTTAAACGCTCCCTGAGAAACGCTGGCTTTGGGGCTGGAGAAACAGTCCCAACCATATACTCGGCTGGCCTGGGTCCAACCCGGGACGCCAGATGTCTCCTGAATCCTGCTAGAGCAAGTTCAGAGCACCCGAGTGGCCCCCCCCCGCCCGCCCCAAACCAAACCAAAGCAAGTTCACAAAGAAACGCTGGTCTTCGGCCCTTAACACTCACAGTAAAACTGGTGAAAGTGCTCCATGGTCGGCATGCCAGGGACCAAGTTGTAGAGGTGAGACTTGAGCGCGTCACTCTTGAGCAAGCTGTAAGCCATCTCCGTGAGATTGATGCCAACTATTGCATAAGAATACCTAAGTCAGAGACACGAGCAGTTATGCCGAGAGCCGAAGAGCTCCGCACACGCAGCCACAGTCCTGCAGGGAGCTAGGAAGAGACTGGGGGCCTCTCAACAGCACCGATGTTAACCCCGCCCCCGCTATGAAAATTCAGCCAGAGTCAACCGCAAAAGGCTCGCGGGGCCCAACTCTCTGGACTCACGCTATGAAGGGCAGAGCTCCAGGCAAATGAACACACGAATCAGTTAAAAACCAAACACACAGCCTGTGCTCACTGACTTCTGAAATTACTCATCTGACATCCCCCTGATCCCTGGAATATTCAAATAAAGACAAGGCTAATAACATGGCCTCAATCTGCATTTCATCCCAGTTTCCAAAGGAAAAGTCTCATTTTCCTTTTCCTATATCAAAGCCAATTCCTATTTCAATTTTCAAATGTTTCTCTCAAAGAAACTGTAAGGGTTCTTATCTCCACTTTATACATATCCTGTGATAACATTATGAAAGTACGTGCAAAAGTGATTTATGATCACATCAGGCTTTGGTTCTAATTAAAATTATTTTTTATTAAAATGATAGCATTTAAAAAAATACCCCCAAAGACTTTCAACCTCAGATAATGGTGTCAAAGTCAATCTAAGGGCTGGCACGCCTTTAAGGTAGCAGCTTACCCCAACTGGGGATGACTTGAACGGGAAAGAATATGATGCGCTTCACTGGTGTAATTTTCACTGAAATACCTGAAAACGTGTAAGGAAAGGAATGAGGTTAGGCCGACTAGAACGAAACCTGTCCACAAGCAAGGTCAAAAGCGGCTGTCAGGCTTTGTACCGGCCCCACGCTCCCTCTCACCCCTCCTCAGTCCCTGATGTTTCTGGACCATCGTTGGACTCCAAGCTGCTGGGCGATAGCAGAGCGGAGGACATGTGCCTTGGCGAGACTTTCTGCTGCCAGCAAAAATAAAAATCTCAAGTCGCTGGGTTGTTTTCCTGTAACTTTCTACCAGTCGGTGTGCAGCTGCGGTGACCGGGCCCGGCACCGAGGCACAGGCTGGGCTGCTGAGGGCCCCAGGGTGCATCAGGGCCCTTCTGTGGATGAACGTCCCTCCTTGAGGAGGGGGCACAGAACCCCATTAGAAGTACTAAAACCATGATAGCAGTTAGAACAAAAGATATGCCTGAAGCCGTTTGCAGGTTCCGCCATCCTGCTGGCTTGCACTTAGAGCTACTTCTCTGGCTTTTTTTTTTTTTTTGGGCTTTTGGGTGACACCCAGCTGTGCTCAGGGCTTCCTCTTGCTCTATGTTCAAGGGTCAGTCCTGGCAGGGCTCAGGGGACCACACGGGGTGTCCGGAACGGAACCCCTGCCGGGTTCGTGCCAGGCAAGTGCCCAACCTGCTGTACTGCCCGGCCTCTCTGAGTTCTCAGAAGGGACTCAAGCTCCTTCCGGTTCTCCGCTGCGGAGGTTTTCAAGCACTGGTCCATAAACCAGAGACTTCCCGCCTGCACACAAACAGCATCACAGCGGCTTGATGTTAGCCTGGCATGCCTGGAGAAACTCTGTTCTACTGAACTAGATTTAAACCAAAAATGGAGACTATGACCACCCTGGTTTACTTCTGCCTTCGTCTGCAGCCTAGCCCGATTTCCACTGTCCGGCTGGTGCACGCAGAGGGGGCTGCGGGGGTCTCGGTGGGGCGAGGGGGAGAGTGGGATCGGGGCTTCTGAGGAGGCGAACGCAAGCTCAGTGTGTGCAGGGGCGCAGCACCCCACAGCGCTCCCCACGCCGCTTTCCTTTCCCTTCCCATGTTAATACCATCAGCTTGACTTCCACTTCTCCGGCTCTAGGACTTTATCCACTGAAGAGGGAGAGAACTCAGGCCGTAGCTCAGGATTCCTCGTGAATGAACTTATGGAACCCCTTAAACAACGCACATAGTCTCCTTGCGCAACTTTCGGGCTGGGGGAGGGATACGCAAAGCGCTCATCAGAACGCCAAAGGCTCCCCGGAAATCCCCAGGAAAGCAAGCAGCAAGTCTAGCCTTCCACAAACGACTTTTCTGTCTAGCTATCAGTTGGCTCTCACACGCTTCTGGTATATATTTATCTTTCAGAACTTTAAAATGGTATTTCTAAAGCAACAGAGAACCGAGAGAGCAGCGAAAGAGGATGGAGAGGAAGAAGAGAGCCCACAGAATTCTTTCAGCAGCATTAGAGAGGTGGAGAAGAGAAGGGCAGAGAGTAGACAGTGGTACATAAAGAAATCACACACACACACAGATCACACACATACACACAAGTCATATAAATGCAGAGAAACCATACACACAGAGAAATCATACACTCACAGAAATGACAAAATCACGCAAACAAACCACACACACACACACACCACGAAATCACGCATCCAGAGAAATCACATGCTCACGTATCCAGAGAAACAGCACATACACACACAAACCACATGCACAGAACTCACATCTAGAGAGCACTAACGCACACACAGAGTTCTGCCGTACTCTAGCAGCACGTGAGCGGTGCTGAGCACTGCAGCTATATTAGAGCTCAGCTTCTGTATAAAAACAAACTATTTCCGGCCAGGACTGGCCGGCCTGGAGAGCACACGGCAGTTCAGCTCGAGAAGCAAAGGAGAATCCCGTTGCGGCACTTACACAAGATTGATCAGTCCCAGCACACCCATGCCTCTGAAGTCTGTCTTGGGGTCATCGCCCTGGAAGCCAATGTCAGCCCACTGCTTGGAGATCCGACTCTGCAGCTGCTTCGTGGGCATCAGCAGCTTCCACAGCTGTACAAACACGCCTCCACATTAACACGGTAGTGACGCTCGGAAGGCCCAAGCCACGCGCTGCTCACACCCACAGCACTCACGGCTGAGCGTTCCATCAAGCAACTTCCGCCAACCAGTCAAGGCCCCACAAAGACTCTGTTTGGAAAACTTTTTCAATTATCCTTTTTTTTTAAAAAAAAAGTGGCAGACAGACAGTCTTATTAAAAAGAATTTTTAAAAGCATGTAGTTTACGTAGCATGATTCTAATCGTGGTGAGGTTTCCAGTACTGGGCACATACAAAGTTACATAATCCAATTAAAAAGATCGAGTTAAAGAAGAGATTTGAAAGGCAAGCGATTCACAGGAATCTAGAACAATGCCTTTTCTCTGTTATGTTTTATTTGCATTTTTTCTGTATTTCCAGAGAACATGCATTGACCAGAATCGGTCCATCAGTTTCTGGAGGAAGAGACGCCAGTCCTTGGACATGGCTCGGAAGCTGGTCTCCTACGGAGAGTCTGCACTGAGGGGGATGGGCCACGTGGGGGGACACAGGCCAGTCTGGGGAGGGAGTGGACCAGGAAGAGGCAACACTGACAGTGCTAAAGGGCCTGTGATCCGAGTTTACAAATTTTCAGGGGGATTTTCTTTCTTTGTTAATTTGTTTTGAGGTCAAACCTGGCGGTGCTCGGGGCTCATTCCTCAGGAGTCACTCCCGAGTGGTGTCTGCGGGAGCCACGTGTGTTGCCGGGGCTCAACCCCGAAGTTGGCTGCATCAGGCAAGTGTCTTACCCCCTGATCTGGCACTGTGGCCCACCAATGTTAGGGGTCAAAGAGAAAACTGCATGGCACGGCTATAAGGAGAGGCCGACCCTAGGCCGAGGCTGAGGACGGTCCTGTTGTGACACAGGGTGACTCCCTCTGAGACCTGCTGTCACGCAGACGCCGCCGCGTGGCTGCTGCTCCGTTGCGGCTCATCCCAGCCCACCCCCACCTCAGGCGCTGGCGGCAACAGAGCCTAGAGGAGGAGCCCCCGAGCCCCCTGAAGTGCAACGGGAGCGTCTCCCAGGACAGAGTGCGTGGCCGCTGCTCATTCTGTTCGAGGTGGCCATGCACAGCGGCAGGGGTGGGTGGGGCCGACAAGGCCACTAGGACAGGCCAGGGGTGGTGGGGGACAGATATGGGAAGCCTGGTCTGCGCCATGTCCAAGGCTTGTGACCGTGTCTCCTTAGTGGACCGGGCAGGTGGGGGATTCCTGGTTTCAACACAGCAAACATCGACTGGCCTCCATGTGGGGGGTCTTGGGTGCCCACAGCAGCACAGAGGGGCTGCTCAGGCTCACAGTGGCGGGGACTGGCCAGAGCTGCGAGCCGGCCTCTGAGGCTACTTTCCCAGCAGAACACACGGATCCTAAGGATCCACCCAGCTGTGGCCGTTTCTAGGGAAGGTCCAGAGACCTCCCATGGGTCTGACATGGGAGTCGGGGTGGGGTTGTCGAGGAAGCTGGCCTGACTCGGGGCGGCAGGGGCGACAGTCACCTCCGCCACACCATCTCCGAGATAAAATCAAGGCGGCCTTCTAATTCAGTTGGGAGTTGGGCTTCACAGGGGCGGCACTCGGGGCTAATCCTGTCTGTGCTCAGCAGCGACCGTGCTCAGAGAGTCGTCGGGGTGGCGGGACTACAGGCTACCCCAGGCGCAGGTAAGGCGGCGCCTTCCTGCCTGCGTTCTCTTGCCAGCCTGTATTTTTAACCTGAAGGCAAAGTGTGTGTTTTCTATTTGTCCTGCCTACATGAAATCGGCCGCGAGTTTTCACACCTGCCTTTTCTTCAGCTACAGAGATACTAACTCAGCTTCTTTCCACGGTAGCTGAAGCCGGCCCGAACCCCTGACCTTAATGCAGTGTGCATTAGGAAAGGTTGGAAGGGAACACCGTGATGAGGGAGGAGAGAGGAGGGGCAGACGGGGCTGGGAGCCAAGTGCCACGCTTGAGCCCTGTGGGCAGCGGTACTGTAAGCCACGGGGCCGGAAGTCCCGGCACAGAGACGGTGGGTGGGCCGGGGCTTGGTGGCAGGAAGTCGCCCTGGGGAAGGTCAGTGCGGACACTGTGTGCCTGAGCCCCAATCGTGAATGATTTTGTAGCTCCTGGTGCCTTAATAAATTTTCTTCCATGAACAAAATATCAGAAACGAGCAGGAGGCCGCGCGACTGCCCGGCACTGACGTCTTTGTCACGCGTGCCGTGGGAACGGCCGACACAAAGCGCCTCGTCCCGGGTGCTGCCCCCGGTGCTCACGGCTGACTCCTGGCTCTGAATTCCCTATTTTCTTTTTTTTTTTTTTTTTTTTTTTTGGCTTTCTGGGTTTTGTTTTCTTGGCCATACCCAGGGTTACTCCTGGCTCCTGGTGGGCTCCGGGGATGGGGCTCGGGCAAGGCAGACAGCTCCCGCTGTGCCAGCGCTCTGGCGGCACGTTTGCTTACTTTCCTCATTTTCAAATCCACTGTGGTTTTATCTGGTCACTCACATTCCATAAATTCCAGATGATTTGATCAAACAATCTCAGAAGGGACAACCCCAACTTAAATGGAAAAACTCCCGACTTCAGGGAACCGAAGCCTGCAGGCGTCAGGGCCGGCTGAAACCTTCACTCACATGCTTATAATTCACTTCACAATTAAAAGCATGAAGATAAAAAAAATTCTCAAATACATTTTAATGAAGCGTATCAGAAAATAAGAAAGCTCACCCACTTACTGAAATTCTCTGGGGTGAAGAGCCTTGGACGAGCCCGTGACCTCCACGCCCCGCCCGGCCCCCCGTGGCTCCCGCGCAGGCTCCCGGTTGCCGCGCCCAGACTCACCCGGAGCAGCAGCTGCTCGTGCTGCAGGTTGTCCGAGTCGTAGGGCTTCTTCCTCACGCTCTCCACGTCCTGGTAGAGCTGCGGTACCCCGAGATCTGCAGCAAGCAGGCCTTCATGCAGACTCGAAAGCTGGAATGATGGAGGCTGTAAGGCTGGGGTCTGGCCAGGCCCCCAGGCCTCTGCACACTGCGCCCCGACTTGCCAGCTCATCCCACTCAGCGCCGGGGCTCTGCACCCCAGCCCCTGAAGCCGGGCGCTGTGGAGGCGGGACCCCACAGGCGTGGCTCCAGGAAGGGTTGCGGGAGCGAGTGAAGCCGTCACTTGTCACTGGCTGCTGAGGGCACCTCCTCACGCCCCAAGTTCTGCTGCCGCCCCAGGCGGGGCTCCTCCCCAGCACCTGCTGCTCTCAGGCGGCAGCTCCTCTCTGCCCGGGCCAGCCACCAGCACGGCTGACCATCTGATACCCAGCTGGCCCGTAGCACAGAGCCCAGGCCTGGGTGCTCGCCGCTGGGAGAGGCCCCCCAGGCCACACAAGCCCAGACCTGAGTGGGCTAACCGTCCTGTCCGTTGCCTCTGCTGGTCTCTGACACCCACTGAGCCGCTGCCTCCTGGACATCTGGGCGCGGACAGCGGGTCCCTGCACTGCCCCGTCCCCCACACGAGGTCTAGGATCCAGCCCACAGTCGCCCAGGTTCCCTCTCCGGGGGTCTCTGGCCTTGCACCAGCTCTCTGCCCCCTCAGCCAGAATGAAGGGCCCTGCCACGATTTACCCAGTCTGTGACACTATACCAAGGCCAGGCACTGTCAACGGGCTGGGAGGACCCCACAGCGGATACTGCAGCCCTGACTGCAGACCTGGGGCGTTAGGAGCCTATGCACAGGGGAGCCGGGTCAGGGCTGCAGGGTCTAGCAGAGGACAGGGCCAGGGACGGGACAAGACACACGGCGGAGGCGGGGCCGTGGGCTGTTCTCGGGGACAGGAAACGACGGTGAAGGGCGGGGGCAGAGCACGCAGGTTACCTGAAGGAGGATGGCAGGAGCACTGGACCGGGAGCACGGCACTGGCAGCTCCTCGGCTTCCGGTCCGAGACACAGAGGGGCTGTAGTGGACACTCACAGCCACCCGCTGCACCCGCTGACCGTGGCTGATTGTGCCCAAGCCCGAAGGCCCCGGGGAGTAGGCGTTACCTGTTGTCCTTCTCAGGGCTGATGTTCTTCTCTTTCATGATACTGTCGACACACTGGTCCACGTCACTCTCCACAACCTGCGTGGCGCCCCGCAAGACCTGTGACAAGACCGTGGCGGAGCGTGAGGGGAGGCAGGCCGGCCATCTGGAGGGACCAGCCACATTCGGAAGGAAAGGGTGGAACGGAACGGAGCCCGGTGTGTGCAAGCCATGAGTCATTACGCGTCTAATGGTAATAACACAGCCGTTAATGCCGGGCTGATGAATATGGAAGAGCACAGAGGAAAACAGCCCCACAGCCTGCTCTCTTAGCTCCAGCCACCTTCCTGGTGTTTTATCCAGGTTCAAGACCACCGAGTCTGTGCCCAGGCTTACTCCTGGTGGTGCACAGAGGGCCACAGATGGTCGCAGGGCTCGAACCCAGGTTCAGCCGCATGCATGCGGACACCTACAACCCTCCCAGGGCCAGTATGGCCAGGGCCTTGGCCCATCTCTCTCCTGCCCAGGAGGCACTCCTTTCAAGACAGGCGGAGTTTCCGAGAGTAACCACCGTGGTGGAACCTTACCTTACTCTTGGAGTGCGTCAAGGAAAATTCTGCAATAAAAACAGCAAGAGCAGAACATTACGATCTGGCTCATACAATTAGTAAAAGCACAAGCCTGTTATTTACAGCTCACAGAGATACCATCTGGATGGGTCCCGTAACACACATTTAAACTTCCCTTACGGTGTGGAGAACTACGTGATTCCAGAATCCTCGGAGCTAGATCAGGACCTGACAGTGCTAAGGGGATGACCCTACGCTCAAGGGAAGACCCGACCTGCCCAGGGCCACCTGCTTCTGTGGACAGCCTCACAGGTCTCACCCCTGCGATCCAACAAGGGGTGCCTGGAGCTCACCAGGGGGACCCCCACGAGGGCCTGACTGCAGCCTTTTCCTACCCAACGACATCAGAGAGGGGTCAGGCCAGGCAGGGCAACCGCGAAAACCGAGATTTCACAGTTAACGCCAGGCAAACAACCCAGACAGCCAACAGCTTCTCTGTTCTGGTTTTCTCTTTCAAGAATGACAAGAACTGGTATAAAAAAAAAAATATTTCTGGTACATTTAGGTACAGCCTCCCTATGCTCAACAATTTGAAAAACCAAATTTCAATGTTTTTATGGGGGGCAGGGAGGAAGCAGAGACCAACGGGCTGAGCGTGCAGGGCCGGGCACTCCCCAGCGACGGCTGAAGCCCGGCACGAGTTCTCCCGGCCCTCCTGGCCCTCCGGGATGGACACCAGCATTTCCTCTCATCCTGCCCCGACTTCTTCAAGGGGCACTTTGTACTTCATTCCTGCGCTGCCCAAGGGCAGAAGAGAAGCGGGAAGAGGCACAGAGTGGGGACAAAGGCGATAATGAGCGTGTCTGGAGCCCCGGCCCCGCGACTCCGCCTGTCCCACCTGTGCTGCACTGAAACCCTGACTAGCGGCCCGAGCTGAAGCACAGCAGAGGACCCATGCCGCCTGGCCCGTGGACCGCAGCCTCTCCCTGATCCTCCCTGCCCTGGCCAGGAGAAATGACGCCGCCACACCCTTCCTCACCTTCGTTCCCAGAGACAGTTTCACTAAAACATTGAAAATGGGTGAACCTGAGGAGGAAAACCCTATTCAACAGAGCCAGGGGGTGCTTCAGGGAGCCTCTGAGAGGTTTAAAACCAGCACCATAAAAAATCAGAAAAAGTTCATCAAGACATACTGAAGCCACCTGGGGCTGCTACCGGAGGCACTGGGCCAGCACAGCTCAAGGTGAGAGGCCTGGGCAGGGCGGTTTCTCAGTCTGATTCTCGCTGCTGGGATCACCTGCCCTGTCCCGCTCCTCTTCCGGGGACGAGAGAGAGAAGGCAAGGCTGGGGAAGGCACCAAGCATATGAAAGAAACGGGTCCCAGACACTCTTTCCCTCTTCCGGGGGCCAACAAGAAGGCAAGGCTGGGAGAAGGCACCAAGCATGCAAAGGAAACGGGTCCCGGACACTCTTTCCCTCTTCCAGGGACCAACGAGAAGGCAAGGCTGGGGAAGGCACCAAGCATGCAAAGGAAACGGGTCCCCGGACACTCTTTCCCTCTTCCGGGGACCAACGAGAAGGCAAGGCTGGGGAAGGCACCAAGCATGCAAAGGAAGCGGGTCCCAGACACTTTTGCCACACGTCTGTGAAAATTTCAAAGGGCTGAGAGAAGAGAAATTTTCTTTCTTTTTTTTTTTCTTTTTTTTTTTTGTCTGCACAAAATAACCGGCAATTACTGTCAAAGGCACAAACTGCATTTCAGGGGCCAAAGTAGAGAGAAATCAGAGAAATCCTTTGTGCTGACAGGGAAATTAAACAGGACTTTCTCTTCTATAGAACCAGTTCAGGGACCTGAGCGATAGCACAGCGGGGAGGGTGTTTGCCTTGCACACAGCCAACCTGGGTTCAATCCCCAGCATCCCATATGGTCCCCGAGCACCACCAGGAGTAATTCCTGTGTGTAGAGCCAGGAGTAACCCCTGAGTAATTCTGAGTACAGAGCCAGGAGTAGGCCCTGAGTAATTATAAGTACAGAGCCAAGAGTAAGCCCTGAGTAATTCTGAGTACAGAGCCAGGAGTAAGCCCTGAGTAATTCTGAGTAGAGTCAGGAGTAAGCCCTGAGTAATTCTGAGTACAGAGTCAGGGAGTAAGCCCTGAGTAATATAAGTACAGAGCCAAGAGTAAGCCCTGAGTAATTCTGAGTAGAGAGCCAGGAGTAAGCCCTGAGTAATTATAAGTATAGAGCCAAGAGTAAGCCCTGAGTAATTCTGAGTACAGAGCCAGGAGTAAGCCCTGAGTAATTCTGACCAGAGTCAGGGAGTAAGCCCTGAGTAATTCTGAGTACAGAGCCAGGAGTAAGCCCTGAGTAATTCTGAGTACAGAGTCAGGAGTAAGCCCTGAGTAATTCTGAGTACAGAGTCAGGAGTAAGCCCTGAGTAATTCTGAGTACAGAGCCAGGAGTAAGCCCTGAGTAATTCTGAGTACAGAGTCAGGAGTAAGCCCTGAGTAATTCTGAGTACAGAGCCAGGAGTAAGCACCGAGTAATTATAAGTACAGAGCCAAGAGTAAGCCCTGAGTAATTCTGAGTACAGAGTCAGGAGTAAGCCCTGAGTAATTCTGAGTACAGAGCCAGGAGTAAGCCCTGAGTAATTCTGAGTACAGAGTCAGGAGTAAGCCCTGAGCATAGCCAGCGGTGACCCAAACAAACAAGCATACATCAGTTTGATTTAGAGGGGGAAGGACTGAAGCCGGGAGCCGCAGGCCCTACACGCCAACCGCGGCGCAGACCTCTGAGCGGGGCAGGTGGTGGGGGACAGGATTCTGATGAAAATTCTCCCCATTTCAAGTCACAAACTTCAAAGCACGTTACCTATCCTCTGCGTCCTCCGGGCACCCACGGAGGCATCAAGAATCCGCTGCAGCTCGCACTTCCGGTCATCTGCCGCAGAGCCATTTCACCCAGTAGCGGAAAAAGTGCCCATAGAAGAAGTCCCACAAAGAAAAGAACATTCTTTTCTCCTGGAGAAGGAAATGACAATTAACGGCCTTGCAGAGAATGTGAAGACAGGGAGGGGTGGAAAGTAAAATCATCGGTTTTGCCAGCTCATCAAGTCGGGTAGAGGTTCATCGCCAGCACTGGAGGCTTTGCCCGGCTCGGCCCATGCCAGCGGGGCACCCGGGGGCACTTTGCTGCCTCTTAACATCAAGGCCCTGACTGCAGACTCCCGCCGCTCCCTTCCTGGGGTCCCACCGCCCTACTCTGCGCCTCCCGCCAAGCACGGGTTCGATCCCTGCCACCACTGGGGCTGGCGGCTGGGGATGCCACAGGGCAGCAGGGCAGCAGCCAGCAGGCCGGAGCGCGCGTCCCCTGCAACAGGCGAAGGCCGGAGTAAAGGACACCAGAAGCAAGACGCGACCCCGGGGAGGGGTCGAAACACTTCGGGCAAAGGGGACGTTACTATTATTACTGTTACTGTTAGTATTATTATTATTATTATTATTTAAGAAACCCAACACCGACGGCCTCCTCCCTCCTGGCCCACCACGCCCCCTCCCTCCCTGGGGCCGGCGGCGGGGGGGACAGCTCCCTGCGGCCACCCCCGCGCGGCGCACACGCTTCCCGAGCAGCGCGGGACACCTGCCCGGCGCGGGGGTCGCCGGCGTCCAGGCGACCAGGCGCCCCCGACCTCGGGGACCCGCGGGCCCGAGCGCCCCCCCACCCCGGCTCGCACAAAGCGCAGCCGAGGAGCTGCCGGGGCTGGGGGGCCTCGCGCAGCCGCAGCGAAGCGGCGCGGGGCGGAGAGGGAAAAGAAACAGCGACCACCTCACAGGAGCGGAAGGACTAGGGGGGGGGCAAAGCTGGCGCTGCCTCGGTTTCCCCAACTGCAAACTGCCGGCAACGGAAACGACGCGGCGCGCGGAGTGCTCCCTGCAAGCACCGCGACCCGGAAGTCAGGGTCCCGCAGTCCCCGGGACAGCCCGCCCCGCCCGCCCCACGGCCTCTTCCCATTGGCCCGAGCTCTGCCAATTGCAAACGCCGGGAGGAGGAGCCTCCGCATGCCCCCTCCTAATGCGCGTGCGCAGATTCTGGGGACGCCAGACGGTTGCCCCGACAACGGCGGAAGGTTGGTCCTTCTGGTCGCCGCTTTTCAAGGTTTTTTTCCCCTTGAACTTCCCATCTTTGAAGCCCGTCAGACTGCCGAGGGCTCTTGGACGCTAAGAGTGGAAGAAGCACTATATGTGCTTTTGTAGCTTACTTTGAACTTGGGCTTATTTCACTTCCATTTAGCCTGAGTTCTGGGATGTCATTGGGCGTAGCTGCACGTAAGGATGAGGAAACGGAGCACAGGGAGGAAGTCACCTTAGATGACGCGCCTGCAGCCAGGACGTGGCAGATAACGAGCCTGGGTGCTGCGAAAAGAAGTTTGGCTTTTGTCCATTGGCAAGGAACAAACCGTTCGTGCAGCAAACATGTATCCCATAGCTGATTATTTTTAATTATCAGTTAAAGAGTGATTTATGAGCATGGTCATTTCTCTCTCCCGGCTTTGTGCGGGGGCCACGCAGTGCCCAGGATCAGGCCTGTGGGTTGCACAGCGCCGTCGCTCCCTGCACGAGCTCTCCGGCCTCTGACCATGACGTTTGGGGCCGTTGATTGCGGGCCATGCCGAGTGTGATGAGGGGCCTTTCCAACTGCATTCAGGGGTCAGGAGTGTTCAGGGAACCATCTGGTGCCTGGAGGGAGCAACACAGGTGCCTTAACTCCTGGTTTTGCTCTCCAAACCTGCATGTGATGTTTGAATCCAGCCTCCAGCCCATATTCTTTAAGTTAGGATTTTGTTGTTGTTGTCGTTGTTGTTGCTACACTTCAGGCTGTTCAAAAAATCATCACCTGATCACTTGATCACTTGAATCCTGTTATTCATCGATTTGCTCGAGCAGGCGCCAGTAACATTTCCATTGGACCCTATCACGTACCAATGTAGCCCAATGGCATCTGGTTGATTCAGGAATATGAAGAGCCTCAAACCGTTACGCTTTTCCAAAAGTCATGCTCCAAACAAATGGGGTAGGAGGAGGCGAGGCCGATAGCGAGAAACAACAGTGAAGGGACTTGTCTTGCCTGTGGCTGACCCCAGGTCAGTCCTTGGCGTGGCAGATGGTGGCCTGAAAATGCAGTGTGGCCCCCTGAGCACTGCGGGGTGGCTGGTCACCGCATGGACCAAGTATTGCCTGTCTTGTCGGTTCATTTGGATGTGCAAGACGCTCGGCCTGAGAACGGCTCCAACCTCTCGGGAGGAAGGGCTTCGTGGGAGAGGCGACGAAGAGCTTTTCTGTCTAACAGAGGGAGAGGAGCTCCCACCATAATCCCCACTAATGCTCTTTCCTCATTCGTCGGGGCCCAGAGAAACAGGCGCTTGGGAAGAATTTCACAGTCATGCTTTAAAGCATTTCCTTGATTTAAACAAAGTCTGGCAAAACTCATAGACGATTCGGCCAGTTTGCTGTGTGGCCCCGACGGATCCAAGGCTGTCTGCTTGAGCTCTGAGCTCAGGTGCTGTCTGCTCGCGCCCGGGCAGGGTTGGGAAGTAGTGGGCGGTCCTTCCCCACAGATATTTCACTCTTCTGCTCACGGCCACGGTTTGGTGATATTGGATTTCAATGTGCTCAAGGCCAAAGTAAGTTGATTCATCATCTTGATGAATCCGCATTTCTTCAGATGAGCATTTGTCAGTAAGTCAAGTGAGCATTTTGATCATTTCTTCCTCGAAGGGAGAAGGTTTGAGTGCTGGCAGTGTCACTGGCTGCATGGGTGACGCCAACAAGTATGAATCGGCCTGGCGCGCGGTACAGTCTCAAAAAATAACTGCAGACCCCAAGAGAATTAGCTGATTCCCCCACTGGGGGTAGGCGCCCTTACAGAATGGTAAGGCGTGCCATGGAGTACCCGGGACGGTGGCCTCCATATGTGTGGGGGCCCTGGAATGGCACCCAAGAGCTTTTTTAGAACCAGAGCGTCCCTGATGGCTTTGAGAAACCTCTAAATCTCGTGGATGACGATTGGCTGCAGCGCCCAGCCGGCCTCCCACACGGCTGCTAGGCAACACTTCTTCACAGTTCGATAACATCTTTGAATTCCATTTTTGTTTTTTACAGTTTGGCTCAACTGTAGCAAGATTCAGGGCACCTTTCAGGTGAGCTGAGCTAAAAAATCTGGTGTCAGTAAGTGTATTCTGTATATTTTCAGTTCGTGATCTGTTCATTTATGATGGCTTCATCTCACCCCCAAATCAAGCGCCCAGCGTCCATGCCAATCCGAGGAGATGTCACACTGCCATCTGGTGGCGACCTTTGAGATTCGGGGACTCAAAAAGTTCTTACTGTACCACTTGTGAAAGTGTGTGTGTGTGTGTGTGTGTGTGTGTGTGTGTGTGTGTGTGTGTGTGTAGTATGTATGTTTGGGGTGGGCAGGGTACCAAAGAAACCAGCCCCCAGAACTTAAGAGCCTCAAATCACACTTAAGACCTGAACTGCCCGGCCTTCCAGCTATGATTCAGTGATGCCCGGGGCACAGGATTCCAGTGGGAGAGCGTGGCCAGGCTCCGCCTCAGACGGTTCTGGGCACCATCCTCTGTCAGATGACTCTAGTCCAGACTTATGATCTCATCAACCCGCTCTCTTGGGCAAAGTCCGTGCTCCGAGCATGCGGGGAGCAGAGAACTGGGTTTGCTTCCTCATCCTCGTCTGACCCAGGAACCCCAACTGTCCCCTGCTCTGGGCTCTAATACAAGTGTGTGAGGGCCAGGGGAGCACAGTGGGTAAGGCCGTGCATCCCTCCACCAGGCACAAGCCCGAGGTGGCCTCCACACGGCCAGAGCTCACTCCTGAGCACAGAGCCAGGGATAGCCCCTCAGCACCCTGGGGACTGGCCCCCACACTAATAAGCAATACGTGAAAGAGTAGGCGGTGGCCCGCTTCTGGTGGGGAAACTGTTCTTAAAGGCCAAGGAGGAGCATCCTGAGCTAACTCAGCAGCAGTGGTGACGCCGCAAGGCAGCTAGGAAGGGGTCCCTAGGCGTTGGGAGCCCCGAGTCAGCAACACAGATGGTGGGTGATGGCGCCGTCGCTCCTGCCTCCCTGGCCCCGTGGCGCTCTCAGAATAATTCCTCGTGCCCAGCGATGTTCTCACTCCTTGTTGGAGCCTTTTGCTCGTCCCCCTTCCCTGGCAGCTTGGCTGTCAGTCCGTTTGGAGTCTTACCTGTCTCGAAGCACAGAGGGTCTGTGGTGAGGTTGGCTTAGGGAAGGGAAGCCCCCTCCTCACTAAATCCCCTCCCCGGAAGTATTTAGGGGACGAGCTAGAGTCAAGAGTCATGGCTGTATCGTACAGGGGCCTGATGCACAAAGGCAAGTCACTGGGACCTTACTCAGTGAGCATTGAGGAAACCATTTAAAGACTTTGCAAAGATTAATGGAAGATGAAGTGGATTGGAGGTGAGAGACCAATTAAGTGCAATTATAACAGTGCAGCTGGCGGCAGTGTAGACTAGGACCACGGTAAAGACAGTGAGGAGAAGGATTAAGCAATTAGGGGTCTACACCATGCTTCTCCGACTTTAATGTGACACCAATCACCTGTGAAGCTGAAGCTCTTAATAAGCATCATGGCTGGTGATGAATCCGCGCTGCTCAGGACGGCAGAGAACTCGGAGAACTTGGAACGTGATTAGTGCTTTGAGGGCCTGAATTTCCGCTTGACTTTCGCTTCTTAATTCATTTAGCTTCTTGGAGGTTCCGTTCATACGAGTGAAAAAAAGGCTGAGTCCATCTTTTTTAAATAGCCGAGTGTAAATCTAGGAACGTAGGTAACATCTTGATCCGCTCATCCATTTACGGGCATTTGCGTTCATTTCATATGTGGCTTTTGTGAATGTGCTACTATGAACATAGGTATAAAAATACCCTTTCAAATGGGTATTTTCCTGCCCTTGAGGACTGGCATCGTTGGGTTTTATGGCGTTTCCATTTTGGCTTTCTAGAAATCTCCAGAATGCTTTCCAGAAAGGCCGAGCCAGTGTGTACTCCCACCCTGGGTGCCGACTCCCTTTCTCCCCGCTCCCCCACTCCTGATTTCAGTCTCTGTGACAATCCCTCCGTAGAAAGGCACGAGGAAGCTGCTCATGCGGTTTTGATAACTGGCGTTGAGTATTTTTTTCAAGTATCTGTTCACCATAGATATCTTTTATGTGGAAAAATATTGATTCATATCTTGGGGCACTTTTTAAAAACTGGTTTTCAGTTATTCCAAAAATAGCTTTGAGATCTTTATATATTTTGGGATCAGTCCCCTTCAGGCTGTGAGGTACAAATATGATTAGCAGGCTACCTTTTTGAGCTTTCAATGGTAGCTTCTTGGGTAAAATTTTAAAATTTTGTTTGGTTTTGTTTGGAGATCTCCTGGCCGCGCTCAGTCTATTGTTGGCTCTGGGCCCGGGGCCTGTGGGGCAGGAATTCCCGCCGGTGTTGTGGCCGCCGCAGACACAGGCAGGCAAGTGCTTCACCCGGCGCTATCTCTCCAGCCGGTAGTAGAGATTAATTTTGATAGAACCCCATTAGTTTGCATTTTCTTTTTTATGTGACTCCTTACCATTGGAATTGTCTCCAAATGCATTTCTGAGGTCAATAGCCCTGATGGGACCTTCCATAGTTTCTTCTATTCTTTTCTGCTTTCAGATTTTATGTCAAAATCTTTAATCCATTCATATGTATATTTTTGTGCAGTTTAACATTTTTTTCCTCCCAAACTACCTGAGTGCCTCCCAAACAAAATGGGATAGTGTTGTTTTAAGTATAACTGAATTAACCAGTTAAGAAAAACAGCCCAAGAGCAGCTGCGGACCAGTGGCCGTGTCCTTTGACGTTTCTTCGTGGATGTTACAGCAGTAGGCTTCCCTGGAGAAAATGCCTCCTTTGCATGTTTACCAAATTGCTCCCGCTGAGACTGACTTGCATTGTGGTCGCCCAGATACATTGCGTCATCCGTGGCTTAGCCACCCCAAACACACGTTCCATATTACAAAGAGACCGTTTCCCAGGGAGCCCCAATACCAGAGGGTGACACTGGTAAAATGCTGTTCGCCCCTACAAGACTTCTGCACCCTCCAAAACGTTCCACTATGGGTGTGCGTTACTCAGATTGATCTGAGGGTCCGAATGGAGAGGACAGAGGTCAGGCTTTTGCCTTGCATGCAGCCGACCTAGGTTCCATCCTCAGTATCCCACAGGGTCCCCCAAGCCTTCCCGGAGGCAGGAGTAAGTCCAGAGAACAGCTGGGTGTGGCCCCAAAACAAAACACACAAAAAAGATTGATCTGAAATGGTGCCATGTTGTGAATGAAATAGTGGTTCTGTGTAAGAATCGACCAAACCAAACCTAGCACACCCAAGTTTCATGTCTGTGAAAGAGTTACATGCCGCCCACCCCCAAAACGAAATTAAAGGTAAGGTCAGAGAGATTGGACGGGGTTAAGGAGCTGGGGACTGGAGCAATGGTGGCCTCTTGCCTTGCACACGGCTGACCAAGTTCAATCCCAGCAACCCATATGGTCCCCCACGTCCTTCTAGGAGTGATCCTTGAGAAAAGAACCTTGAGCAATCCCTGGGCACTCTTGAATATACTCCCCCAAACAAAAAGTCCCCAACACCAACTATGGTCTTCCAGACACTGCCAGGAGTGGCCCGCGTTGTTTCCAGCTTCGTCTGGGAAGCAGCATCTCTAGATCATCATTTGAGCAAGATCCAGGAAGGTTCCTGACTTCATTAGGTCAAAATTGGACTAATCCTGGCTGGGAAGATGCTCTGAGGCCGGAGCACACGCCTGTCACCACATGGCCTGAACACTGCTAGTGTTGCCCTGGTAGCAAGCAAACAAACAAAATGGAACTAACCGACCTTAAGATAACCAGCGTGCGCACATCTGCTCAGCGCTGGGCACTCTGTGACCCACAGAGCGGGGGCCCTCAGGGTCACTCATGCTGTATAGTGTAACAGTGCTGCAGGTAACGCGGGGAACACACTTGACTGTGGGCTTCTGTGTAAAGACGAAACATCCTATTACTTGCTCTCAGCTGGCAGGTGGAGCTACCACTGGGGTCTTGTTCTTTGGGCTCCGGGCTCAAGCCAAGGCTACGGGCTACCTACAGGGAAGAACAGGAGTGTGCGGTGTGTGGGCTTCTCACTCCGGCCTCTGACTCTGTCCTTCCACCTCCACCCTTTGTATTCAGAAAACAGAAAACACTGGTTAAATGAAAAAATGCCGTAAGGGAGTTTAAAATCAATGACATTCCTGCTGGGTTTGCCTTGGACAAAGGAAATGAATGATTGAGGGGAAACAGGAATCATGCCAGCCTATCTTTCTGGCCCACACGTTTCCTGGGTAGGATGGATTTTGAGCACTTTCGAAGGTCACGGAGCAGATGTGCTGACCGCTGCCCAGCGTGGCCTTGGGTTTGAGAGACAGCACTGTCCCAGAGTGGCCTGGTAAAATAACCGCAGGCACCTCCTGAATTCCCGCACATCTTCAAATGTGTTATTAAATAGCTGTTCCTTCTCCCGACTGTACACAACTCACTCCATGAGACTGTGTAGTTGCGAGGAAAGTTTGCAGAATGCCCTTGGAGAATCAAGTCTGGACGGGGTCTGAAGGATGGTCGTGTCTTTCGCTGTAAGAGAAACAACCTGTCAGTTCTTCTCATTCACGGCAGTGCGGAAGGGCAGCCAGTGGCCTGCTCCCAGTTAGAAGTGTCCTGATTCTATAGCCTACCTGACAGTGTGCCGGAGGCATCCACCCTTTTCTGAACCCCTGGGGAGGGTGTTTCTCGGTCTATAGATTAGCCATGGCATATACTAAATGAAAATAAAATAATTCATTTTCACCCAGCACTGGGAGGAACTGCCCCGGCTCTGCACTCGGGGATCACTCAGGAATCACTCCGGGATCACTCCTGGCAGGGTTCAGAAGACTCTGGAGGCTGCCCAGGATCAAATCCTGGTCTGCCACAAGCAAAGCAATACTCTACCCGCTCACTGAACTATTATTGCTCTGACTGTTAATTAAAAAAAAATTAAGGCAAACACCCTCTCCTCTGCGCTGCACCTGAGAAGCTGGGGCCACACAGCTTCTAATAAATGTGGCTGCGCCCTGGGGCAGAGGTTCAAGACAGACCCCAGCTAACAGGGTGAGTGAAAGAATTGTAGGGTGTCTTTTCCACTCTTAGGTACTTCCATCATCCCCAGAATTGCAACATCCATGAACAAACAATGGGAACTAAAACTGGGCAGGCATTTTCCCAGGGAAATCTTACGTGGGATTTTTTCCCCTTAATTATCTCAGCATACAGTTTAGACACTGCATTGATATTAACATCCATTTATAGTAATTGCTTAACAATTTCAGCACAATAATTGGGAAACAACCTTCTATTTGAAGACCACGTGAGGAACAGCTCTGGGGAATTCATCGTTAAACTAAAAATAATCCAGCAAGGTATCAGGATATAAATTGAGCATGTAAAAATCAATAACTTCTTAAAAGGGTTAATAGACATGTAGAATAGATGACGGGTGATAAAACTTGCAACTGGAGTGAAAATGAAGCATAGGAATAACCCTAAAAAGGAATGTGCAAAACCAAAGGAAATTCATAAGCAGTCACGGAAGTGGTTTCTGCCTGGACTCCGAGCTGTGAACTCTCGATGCATGATACTTATGGCACAAAAATCTCAACTGCTCTACAATATACTAAAAGCTATTTGGGGCTGGAGCAATAGCCCAGAGGGTAGGGCGTTTGCCTTGCACCACGGCCAGCCTGTGCCGGCCCGGTTCGATCCCCGGCATCCCATATGGTCCCCGAGCACTGCCAGGAGTGATTCCTGAGTACAGAGCCAGGAGTAACCCCTGAGCGTCGCCGGGTGTGACCCAAAAAAAAAAAAAAGCTATTTAACAAAAATTGTAAAGCGGGGGCTGGAGCTAAGAACAGCAGGTGCAGGACTTGGCTTTGCTCACAGCTGACCTAGCTTTGATCCCAGCACTGCGAATGACCCCTTGAGCTCACCAGGTATGATCCTTGAGCAAAAGCCAGCAGTAAGCCCTGAGCACTTCCAGGAATAAGTCCTAAGCACCTCAAACAAACAAACAAAAAGCCCTAAAAAGTAAATAACAACTTGAAGTATTTAAGTATGGACACACAAAATAAAGATTGATGAAACTATAATAACCAAAAAATAAAATTTTGTAAGCAAGTGAGATGACAGATCACTTGATCACTAGATCACTTGAATCCCATTATTCATTGATTTGCTCGAGCGGGCGCCAGTAACATTTCCTTTTGACCCTATCACGTGCCAGTGTAGCCCAAGGGCATCTGGTTGCTTCAGGGAATACGAAGAGCCTCAAACCGTTCCTTCAGGGTCTTGACAAGGAAGTCTGACCATCTTGTAGGTGGGCGGCCACGTAATCTTTTGACATCCCATGGGATCCAGTTGGTAATGGCTCTAGTCCAGTGGTCGTCTCCAAATCGCACTACATGTCCAGTCCATCTGATTTTCGATGCCTTGGCAAACAAGACAGCGTCCTGACTCTGGAACAGCGACGGAGGTCGGAGTTCCAGATTCCTTCTCTCACTTGAGTGAGACGTGATATTCCAAGCATAGCTCTTTTGATTCCTCTCTGGGAGACCCGAAGAGCATTCTCATCCTGCTTTCGTAGGGCCCAGGTCTCTGAGGCGTATGTTAATGCAGGGAGAAAGGTGGAGTCGAAGAGATGCCCCCAGAGTCGGAGGTTCTTTGTCTTTTTGCTATTTCTTTTATGCTTTTGAAGGCATTCCAGAAAGAGCTATTATTTCTTTCATATGAGAGTTTGCTAAATTTGAAAAAGACTTTAAAATGGGTAAAAGACAGGTACAATGTACAGATCAGCAATTGCCCTTTCATGGGGCTGGAGGGATAGCTCAGGGGAGCAGGTGCGGAAGAGGGCTTGACCTATGCCTCGTGTGCTTCACCAGCAGGCCAAGGAGTGATCCCTGAGCTGTGGTTCCTAAGTTTTGACGAGAAGTTAAGTTTGATGACCCATTAAGCTCCAATCTGATTTTCCAAAGTTCATTTTGCAGCTTTGCTGCCATTTTTGAAAAAAACTCCTTAGAAATCCTTTTAAGTGCTTATGCTGTGAGCCACAGAATTATGTTAATTAACAGACTGTTGGAACACTTGGCACCCGAAATTAAGTGGCTACAAAATTTAGTGGCTACGTTAAGTGGCTATAACACCCCTCGCAGTTTCCTAAAGACTATCCACATGCATTTTTTTTGAATTTTTATTTTTTATTTTTGATTTATTTTTTAAAAGTATTTTATTATACCACTGTGAGATATACAATTACAAAGATCACTGTATCACTGTCTTCCCGTCATCGTCGATTTGCTCGAGCGGGCACCAGTAACATCTCCATATGACCTGTCTCATGCAAGTAGAGCCCAAGGGCACCTGCTTGCTCCAGGAACATAAAGAACCTCAAACCATTCCTTCAGGTCATGGGAATGAGGTCTATAATTGTTACTGGTATTTGGCATATCAAATACGACACGGGTAGCTTGCCAGGCTCTGCTGTGCGGGTAGCATACTCTTGTAGCCATTAAAAAGTTCATATTTGGGTTTTGGTCATACAGTGTTCCAGCACCCATCCCTCCACCAGTGCCCATCTCCCACCACCAACTACCCGGTTCCTTCCCCCTCCCCAGCCCGCCTCCATGTCAGGTTCTTTATTTCTTTCCCTTTCTCTTTCTCTTTTCCTTCCCCTCCAGACCTTGGATTACAGAACATACATTAAAGGGTTGTCATGTGTGTCTTTTTGCCTGTATTTAATGCTCAGTTCTAGGTTCCACATGCATTTTTGACATTTGTATATACATATACAAATACATACGTATAGGCATATCACTGTATCACTGTCTTCCCGTTTATCATCGATTTGCTCGAGCGGGCACCAGTAACATCTCCATAGGACCTGTCTCATGCAAGTAGAGCCCAAGGGCACCTGCTTGCTCCAGGAACATAAAGAGCCTCAAACCATTCCATCAGGTCATGAGAATGAGGTCTATAATTGTTACTGGTATCTGGCATATCAAATACGACACGTGTAGCTTGCCAGGCTATACATATACGTACTATATACATATGCATATATAATATAAACGTATTCCATTCCCTGCATTGCCAAGTTTGCACCCAATGAGCGTATCATGTTAACGGTGGAGATCTATGTACACATACACATGTCTTTGCACACACTCCCACGGATCGTGGTTGGACGCCGAATCTCAGCCTTGAGCACCCAGGGAAAGTCTGGGGCCCGCAGACTCGGTTTTCCAGCGCTATATCCCCGAAACCCAGGGCCCACGTCAAAGGGCAGCGCGAGGGACCGAGGAGACTCCGCGGACTGGAGCCCCGGCCCGGCCCCCCCCCGCACTCCCCGGAGCCGGGGCCGCGGTCTGCCCGCGGGGGCGCGGCGCGAGGTCCCAGGGCGCCCGTCGGCGGCCGTTGGGCAGCAGGTGCCGGGGCGCACGCGCATGCGCAGTTAGCAGTCGCTGCTGGGCGGCCGCCGGCGGCGTTGGTGTGCGAGACGCCGGCACCAAGGGGCAGCGACTCGGACATCTGAGCTGCCACCGCCGACACGGGCCCGCCAGACAGGTGCGTGGGCCTGGGGCCACTTGGCCGCTGCCCGGGGGCGGCCGTGCGGGGCCGAGGACGGACGGGGCGCGCCGCTTTTCCCACCTGCCCCCGACAGGGCGCCCCCGCCGCGCCCCTCTCTTGAGTGGACGTTGGGTTCGGGGCTGGGGTGCAGCGAGCGAGGCTCTGGCCACACTCCGCTGCCCGGACAGGTAGGAAACCCGGGTCCGACGGCAGGAACCGCGGCCGCCCGGTCAGGTGGGGGCTCCTGACCGCGGGAACGGCCGTGCCCACCTGCGGCGCGGGGCTCCCGGGGGCTGCCCGGCCGGTGGGCACCCGGGGCGGGCGCCGAGGCCGTTGTGGCAGCGGTTACCTGCTTCACCCGTTCCACGCTCGCGCCCTGGGACAGAGCGCTCTGCCCGAGCTGGAGGGGCACCCCCGGGAGCGTCGGGGCGCTGCCCACTCGCCGCGTGGAGCCCGAGCGCGCTCCGAGCCCTGATGGGCGCCGCCGCGGCCCAGGGCAGGACCCCGGGCAGACCCCGGGAGTCGCCGGCCAGTGCCCCAGGCGCAGCGGGGAGCCAGGTGTGTGCGCCCGGGGACCGCGCCGGGCTGGCAGCAACCTCGCCGAACCCTCATTACTGGAGACTCATTAGCGCCTAGAGCCTGTTTACGATTACACACTTTGGCTGCTTGTATTTATAGCCTCTGCCCCACGCAACCAGAAGAGGCTTTTGGCCTGGGGTTTCAAAGCAAAGGGCAACGGAACTGGGGCCAGGATGGCTAGATCCCATGGAAAGACGACTCAAATCCCAAGCATTCCTGAACCGGCCTTGAACTTTTTTTCTTTTCTTTTTCATCTTCATGCATCGACACTCTTGGTGTTCGCTTTCCCGCCACCCGTGGCGATGCTCGGGGCTTCCTCCTGGCTTTGCGTTCAGGGATCACTCTTGGCTGGGCTTAGGGGCGTGGGGGCTTGAACCCTGGTGGGCTGCGAGCTTGTGTACCCTTCTCTTTCTTCTCTTAGCAAACAAACAATTTAGGTCCTGGCGGTCATTCTAGGGGAACCCCTAAAACACAGACTTTGTGCCTCTTCAAGTTGGATCTCTTTTCCCAGATGGAGTTTTGCTTTGCCATGTAAATTGGCTGGATGCTCCCACCGCGTGGAATGTTGGATGTCTGTGTTCCTCAGGAGCTCTGGAACACGCGGAGTGCTTGCAGGCGAATGAGCTGCATTATTGTGTGGGGGTGATATTAGTCACCCCGAGCTGGAGACACCCCGAGCTGGAGACACTGTGGGTTCATGGGCCGGGTTTCCTGTCATGATATATGTAAATATATCATATATCACTGTATCACTGTCCTCCCATTGTTCATCGATTTGCTCGAGTGGGCACTAGTAACATCTCCAATAGTCCTGCTGTCACAAGCAAGTGTAACCCAAGGGCATCTGCTTGCTCCAGGGACAGGAGGAGCCCGAAACCATTCTTCAGGTCTTGGAACTGAAGTCCATAATTGTTACTAGTTTTTGGCATAACAAGTAAATAAAACATGGGTAGCTTGCCAGGCTTTACCATGTAGGTGGTATAGTCTCAGTAGAAGGCTCTCATCTCGAGCATTTACTGATGAAACTTAAAAGGGGAAGATCAGGTTTTCTCTTGGATGGAGCTCTGAGGAACTATGGAGTCTGGATGTTGAGAATGACTGACCGCATGATGTGTGGTTTGCTCTGGCTTCTTGCTAGGGTTACTGGTATCAGTAAGAACCTGTCTAGAACTGTATACAATGTATAAATGTGAAAGATCTTGGGAAGGACCTTCCAATTTAATAAAACTTGGATCCAAGACAGGCCCACTTTATGACTAACTGCTATTTTACAAGTGATATTATATCAGTAGGAAGTAGCTCTGATAATGGGGTAAGTACCTGATTTGACATTTAAAAAAACTTATGCAAACTTTATGATCATGGGAAAAATTACTTAACAACACTGAGCTCCAATCCCTGTATATGTAAAATTGGCTACATAGCTCAGTGTTTTTGTAGCTTCAGGTGCCAAATAAAAAGGTATGGCTAATTGGAGCTTAGAAAGATGAAATAAAGCAGGTTGGAAAGAGAGTTCAGAGGTTCTTGTGCTGCATGAGCAAGGGCCCAGTTCAGTCACCACACATCAACCATGACCGCTGCCTGGTGGGGCAGCCTTGGTGTTTCCAGGACTGCTGAGCCTGGTCATCTGGCCGCCTGGCTGAGCATCACTGGGAGCAGCCCCTGGAACCGCCTCCTCCGAAATAAAGACTCATGAGAAACTTGGCACATTGAGGAGCAAGTAAACTGAATCTGAAATCTGTTGTTAGAAAAAAAAAATTGTTCTACATATAAAAAGAAATGTGGTTTACAGTGCTGGGAATTATTTATACCACTCTGTGATGCCTGAACTCAAACCTGGGTCAGGTATATGGTAGCCATGCACCCCAATCACTGCACTACCTTCTCCTGGCCTCTTCTTTACATTAGAAATCAAAGCATTTATATTTTGCTTTATAGGCTCTACTTAGCAGTGCTCAGGGCTTACTGCTGTCTCTGTCATCAGGGATCACTCCTGGTGATGCTCAAGAGATCAGATGTGGTGCTGGGCATTGAACTGGGTTGGCCACATGCAAGCCAAGTGCCTAAACCTACGTAATGTCTCTCTGACCAAAAGCATTTATATCTTGAATGACACAACAGAGGATTATTATAATCCAAAATGGGATATGCTGTAAGTAGTATTGCTTTACAAAACATAACTGATATTTAGACATAATGATATGTTTTTGCTATAAGCAAAACATTATAATTACATTATAATGATTATAATGTAAATATATATTGTGATATATGTATGATATATGTAACTATATCATATATTATGAAGCTGTATTAAAAAAGGAGTGGTTCAAACCTTTCAGAATCATGAAAATGTTTCCTATTTAAGGGCCTCTGTGTGACATGAGTTGGGCTTCTCAAACTCTCTGCTTATGGTTTTGCTCCACTGTTTCTGGATTTTCAAGGCAGCTGTAAAATCAGTGTTTATGAGATTTGAAGCCTGTATTTTTACTCACTCAAAGCATGATTTAGATCATTTTGGTGGCGGTTTATCTTAAGAGCTATGATAGATAAAGTATCTTGGAGAAATTATTCGTTGTATGCCTACTTTGCATGTAGTTTTCTCACCTTCGTTTTTCTGTTCACTTCACAGACATGCATTTCCAAGGCTTTTGGCTATGCTTGGGTCTTCTGTTCACGTCCATTAATGCAGAATCCGTGGATGACGGTGTTGAGGTGGAAGACTTTGATGAAAAGTCAGAAGAGATTGATGGGAATGAAGGCGAATACTCCCCCGAGGTGAGATTATTAAGCAAGAGCTATAAATTCTCCCTTTACGCACTTGGTAGACAGGGGACCTGGCTGCTTAAGACTTGGTTCTGGAGTTTCCATTTTCTAAACCAATAGAAAACCACCACTTCTCCCAAACCACCTGCTGCCTATCTCCTGCAGCGCCGACAGACTCAGGGCACACACGGCGTGTCAAAGACTCGCCACCAGGTACTCACGGGAACCGCGTCCAGGCCAGAGAGGAGTTTGTCCCTGGCAGAAGGTCGGAGGACTTTAGCTAAGAAAAGGTTTTCCATCTGGTTTCTGACCCTGCCTACCCTTTTCGAGAAATACAAAGGTGACCTTAGTTCTCGTCCAAGCAAAGTCAGTATCTTTTATTTCCCTCAGGAGAGAATATCCTGAATCGGAGGATGACTTAGAAAGGGAAGTGGGAAGGGAGGGGTTTAGTACAGCTTTCTCTCTCCTCAGAGCTCAGGTCTGTCTTTTTGAGCTGGTGTATAACAGGAATTCTCCAGAAAATCTGATGAAATTTTGGACACTTACAGTCCCTAAGAACATTCACATACAAACACTTGAGGGGCGGAAGTGATAGCACAGGCGTTAAGTCACTGACTCTGCGTGTGGCTGACCCCAGCTCATGTCGGCTGACGGTTCCCAGAATATGTCCACCCATAGCTCTAGAGGTTTCCAAGCACCACTAACGTGGCCCTTCATCACCTCTCAGAGGGGTCCTGGGTGTACCAGGCAACTCCCCAACCCCAATCAAAAGCTTTATCTGACATTGGAGCATTTTTATCCAGGAACATTTTTTGATGCAGAGAAACATCTGTTGGGTTTGCCACACTGGCTACTGCTGAAAGGGGCCCAGGGACCCACCGTGGAGAGCATGGGCACGAGATTTCTCTCTACATCCTTTTTGGTAGAGTTTTATATTGGCAAACGCAGGTGTTGGTCAGCTGGTCAAGGTGCATGTAGAGAGAAGTAACTTCAGCTTCTTAAAAAAAAAATCTGTTTTCTAGGTGATATATAAGACGCCGCAGCCTTTGGGAGAGGTCTACTTTGCCGAAACGTTTGATAGCGGGAAGTTGGCTGGGTGAGTATTTATTCAAGAGCTTGTTTTCATTGATTTAATTTTTCTTTTTTGAAGCTATTTATTATTGGCTATGAAAACCGCCTCTGCGATAGAACTCTAGAGTGGAGTGGAGCATTTGACAACAAAAAGGGGAGGACATTTTTTGTTCTGATGGAAATGCATAGTTTGAGTGGTTATTTGTTGCCATTCACTTACAGCTTTTGTACTGAATATATTATTCATATACTAAGAATGACGGTAAATTATGACTGTAAAACACTTCTTCATTCCTAAGAACAGATCATATGACAAAGTTACTTTTCCATCCTAAATAATGGCACACAAAAAGAAAGCTATTATTATAGATACCACCCTAAGAGGTATTATTATTATTATTTTTTCTAAAGGTATTTACTACCTTCACATATTTTTCAGCAGCAGCATTCCTATTTATTTTTATTTTATTGATGGGGAGTTATTTCATAGTTAAAAAATTGAAGATTCTAAGTTTAATCTAACACCAGCTTTGTAGGGTAATGTATAGACACCAGTACGGAGCCTCTTTTCTTTACTTTTTAATGCACAGACACTATGGGTTATTTTGTATTATGTTTTGATATTGTATTTATGAATTGCTAGTTTTATTTCAAATAAAGTATTTTTTTTGAAAAATATTTTTTCAACAAAGAGAAACATCTGTTGTGTTTGCCACATAATATTTTTTTTTGAAAGTAAACTTTTTCTGTGTTTATAGGTGGGTCTTATCAAAAGCAAAGAAAGATGGCATGGCGGATGACGAGATGTCCGTTATATGACGGTAGGCTTTCAGCATGCGCCAAGTGCGGTAGCCTTTGCATTTGGGGAAATGTATTTAAAGTTTTCAGATAAAGTTATTAATAAAAGTATATGGGGCGGAGCGATAGCACAGAGGGCAGGGTGTTTGCCTTGCATGCGGCCGACCCGGGTTCGATCCCCGTCATCCCATATGGTCCCCGAGCACCGCCAGGAGTAATTCCTGAGTGCAGAGCCAGGAGAAACCCCTGAGCATCGCCGGGTGTGACCCCAAAAGCATAAAAGTATAGATGTCATAAATACCAGTCCTTAAGCCACCCACTTTCAGTCTATCTTGTAAAACTGTGTAAGTTCTTTGTAAATGTTTACTTATATTTGAATTTATATGACCTGGTGTGGATCTGGGGTAATTGATAAATTAATAGAAAGTTATTGTTTAAGTTGGAAAAAACCCTCATTGGACAACAATGTTGTCACAAGTTTTCTAAAATTAATTGCTGGATACTGACTTTGCCATAGTCCCAACATGTAGGCAACCGAGCTGCAAAAATCCTGGAAATCCTAAATAGGATGTTACTTCTTAAAGCAGAGTGCTTTGGTCAAACCATAGGGAAATTATTATAATACAGTTTAAAGTGAGAGAAGTCAAATTCCTCTTTTAAGAAAAGTGTAGTGTAATTAAATTGTGTGTTGGAGAGAGACAGAATCTGAAAAGTTAAAAAAAAAATAAGACCGCATTTAAAAACTTAATTAAATTATGCACAGTGAAAGCAAAGCCCTGTGTGTGTCTGGCCCTGCTGTCCACGGGGGCCGCGTGCTGGAGAGGTCCCAGCAGTGCCCGCCGCTGGGCGTCCATGCTGTGGGGTTGCGCTGCTCAGAGCGTCTGGGCTGCTCTTCTCAGAAGGAGAAAGGTAAGGTTGAGAGCATCTGGGATTCTCGAGTGCCTGAGAGCTTCCATCAGATACACAGTGGACATCGGTCCACTTCTGCGAAACTTTTTAATAGATGCCTGTCATTTCCGAAAACAGCACTTTATGCAAATACTGTAAGTTGGCTATTTTCTACAGTCAGGAGAAATGTTTCACATACACTCCTGGCCTTGCTCTGCATGAATGCTACTCGGATTTAATTTCAGGAGCTTGTCCTGACATTAACTGCAAGAAATTGTGGGCCTGGTGGTATTTAGTGAGGTCCAGCTTAGCACCAGAAAGTGCCCATTGGGCAAATGGACTGTCCCTTTGCCTGGGAATGGGCTGCAGTTTGTGTTCCTGGGTTGTGACATTTTCACTATGAAATTAAAATCTTACAATCACTTCAGCACAGGAAGAACAGCCCAAGTACCACATGTTTAGAAATCAACAGACCTAGGCAAAATGCTCATTTTGTGTTACAGATACTCCTTGTCTCGTGCTTGATTTTTTGAATATTTTATTTAAAAAATGCAATGGTTGCAGATCCTAATGTGACAAACCAGATTTTGTCCCGTTACTGATTAAAACAGTGATGGGGACTAACCACGCCTGAGGAGTAGGACGATATTGCAGTGTTGGGCAGTTGCTTGTTTTCCACAATTGTCATGAATATGAAACCAATTTCTGAGAAGAGAATAAAGGAGTCAGATGTCCTGGCAGCTGCGGAGATGTCCTGACTGAGATTTTTCACTTTTCCCCCCCAAATCAGTCTTCATGGGAAATTTTTATTGGTTACAGTCTGGTGATTAGAGTCAGTGTGTCTTGTTTCTGTCTGGTCACTTTGCTTTCTATTTTAGGAAGATGGGAAATAGAAGAACTGAAGGAAAACCAAGTGCCTGGTGACAGAGGACTGGTGCTGAAATCACGAGCAAAGCATCATGCAATATCTGCTATATTAGCAAAGCCCTTTATTTTTGCTGATGAACCTTTGATAGTTCAGTAAGTTTATTAGGCTGAATACTTTCTATGGAACTCATGTCACTTGTATGTACATGACTAATAGGTATAAACATCCAGATTTTCCCCTTTTATTGTCACTAAAAACACAATGCATGTGTATATATGAGTTCTCAGAGGTTTTAAGTGAAACTAGGTTAGTTTAAATTTTACATATATGTACCATATAATACAAAACTCTTCCTCCTTAATTTCTTCAGTATTACTTTATCACTTGTATCACTTGTCTTCCTGTTGTTCATCGATTTGCTTGATCAGGCACCAGTAACATCTTCATACGTCCTGTCGCATGCTAGTGCAGTCCAAGGGCATCTGCTTGCTCCAGGAACATAAAGAGCCTCAAACCTTCAGGTCATGGGAATGAGGTCTATAATTGTTACTGGTTTTTGGCATACCAAATATGACCGGGTAGCTTGCCAGGCTCTGCCGTGCGGGTGGGGTACTCTTGTAGTAGCCTCTCATCTCGTGCATTTACTGATGAACTGCACGGCCACAAAGCAGCACCCAAGTTGGGGGGGAGAGTCAGCTGTTCTGCTGGGTGGAGCTCTACAAGCTGTGGAGTCCAATGTTGAAAATGGCGGCCCTCATGGTGTGGGGGGTTCCTCTGGCTTCTTGCGAGGTTCTGCTGGATGGCGGGCCAGGGCTAGACCCTGCCTTCCTTCCCGGGAGCCTCATGATCAGCTGGGCACAGGGAGAGCCGGTAGCAGCTCTGCCATATGCTCTTCAGTGCATACTAAAATAATTTTAATCTTTAAAAATTTTTGCAAAAAAAATTTATTTGCTATTAAGATTTTAGCCTCACATTCAGAAAGGGACTAACTCTTGCTGTTCAGCTGGTGTAGAAGTCCAAGGCAGTGACTTTATTTTACGAAGGTCAGTGGCTAGCCTCTTCAGGGACATGTGCTTCAGGGACTGCTCCCTCCTGCGAAGGACACATCTAGTTTTATTTTGAAGTAGCTTGCATGCATCCTGTCATACCCAGTGTAAGCTCTTCAAGCCTGTGTGACCTGTGCTACCATAATACCAGAAGAGATCTATACAAGTGCAGTGATGATGCAATAAAATATGGATTAAAAAACAAGAGGAAATGCATAAATGTTACTTCCTCCCTCTTGTCAGAAGACCTACGTCGGTCGAAGCATAAGGAATGTTTTAACTACTATAGCACTCCATAATGTAGAATATTTTAAACTAATATTGCATTCCAGTTTTTAATTTTCCCTTTTTTTTTTTTTGGCTGTTAACATGTTAAACTTGTTTGCCTATGGAATGATTTAGAGAATTTCATATATACAGCAATTGCTCTAGTTACTCAAGTTTTCACTGTGATGTTCTGGTTTAGCATTTTACATTGTCATTTTTTAAAAAGGGAACTATTTGTAAGCTGGAAGAGAACACAAGCCTTGGTGCGTCCGACGAAACTACTGTTCCTGTCCTCGGAACTGAGGCAGGCAGCTCTCCCTGGGGCACAGGCAGCCCAGACCTGGCCTCTCCACAGAGGAAGGCTGTGGCCATCCTGCAGGTCACGGCTACCGGGCAGAGCGGGGTGCCCATGCACAGCTCCACGCTGCTCGTTTTCGTTTTTCTTTGCCATGAAGCGTTTTTAGTTAGGTGTGCACCGTGTCTTTTGACATGTGAGCAGAGGATGAGAGAGTAAACGTTAGTTTCGAAGCCGTGGGAGACCAAACGAGGTGTGTCACTGACTCTATCTGGACATCTGCTTGATTACAGTGCCTGGATCGAACCCAGAGTAGCTGTGTTTGGGCTTCACTGTTTACCATTATCCGGGCTAGGTTTTTCTCATGCCATGAAGTTCTGGGTGTGGCAGTATTCTGCTGAAACTTAAAAGAAGACAGTAGCATTTTCTGATTTGACCTTTGGTGGCTTTAAGGAAAGGATCAGGAAAATGTAATCTAAAAAGGAATCGAATTTCTGACTTTGGTTATAAACTAAATTACTGCTACCCAAGTAAGCCAAAGAGAGCTTGAAAGATGGAGGCCAACGTTGGAAAATAAGCGTAAGAATGATTAAAGGTTATTAAATTACTACCATCCAGAGGACCAGTAGGACTGAACTGTGGTCTTCGACATGTTTGCAAAGTTCAGAGAGGGAAAGTGAGTCTTTGTCGTAATTTTTATAGCATGAAAGAAGGGGGATGGATGAGAACGGTCTTTGTCAAGTTTTGTGAGTACTATGATTTCATGACAGCTCTTAAGCCATTTCTCCCAAATTGGTGCATGTTGATGTGTGGGCACATGATCTGGCCACACAGTGACTTTGTGGGTGTTCCTGTTAGAATGAATGAAAGAAAGCGATGCCTTAGGTCCTGACGCACTGCCCATTCCAGCATTTATCAGCATTCTCGCTCTTCTCCCTTCATATAGGTATGAAGTAAATTTTCAAGACGGCATTGACTGTGGCGGTGCGTACATTAAACTCCTGGCAGACACGGATGACCTGAACCTGGTACGCCATTTCATGTCTTCAGGAACCTTAGCAATGTCATAAGGATTTAAGGAGTCATTAATGAAGGTGAAAGGGTCATTTTCAGCGAGTTTAGGAAATCTTGCCCCAACCTAAATGAGTAACTTCATAGTGTAACTCGTCTGACTTGATGGCATCAGTTTGTAAAGGAAATATGACATTAAAGAGCCTTTTGCCCCATCTATAAACTAAAAGTAACACGTTGCCTGCATGTGTCATTGAAATCTCAGCCCAGACTGGGCTTCTTTACAAGCGAAGTTCGTGCAATTGTCCAGAGACGGAAGAGATCAAAGACAGAATAAATGACTGAGGGAGACCAACAGTGCAGGGGACGCAGGGTGTTGCTTGCCATGGCGACATTCTTCAGGGCCTCTTCTCCAGGTGTCAGGGTTTCTTGGAGAGCAGAGATGGGATCAGTGAGCCACAGGCAGGGGTTTGCCAGAGTGTGTTGGCAGCTGCCGGCAGCAGGGCAGGAGGAGGCCTGGACATGCAGGGCGAGAGGAGGCCTGGACATGAAGGGCAGGAGGAGGCCTGGACGTGCAGGGCGGGGAGGAGGCCTGGACATGCAGGGCAGAAGGAGGCCTGGACATGAAGGGCAGGAGGAGGCCTGGACCTGCAGGGCAGAAGGAGGCCTGGACATGAAGGGCAGGAGGAGGCCTGGACATGAAGGGCAGGAGGAGGCCTGGACATGAAGGGCAGGAGGAGGCCTGGACATAAAGGGCAGGAGGAGGCCTGGACATGAGGGGCAGGAGGAGGCCTGGACGTGCAGGGCGAGAGGAGGCCTGGACATGAAGGGCGGGAGGAGGCCTGGACGTTGCGCTTTAGTGAGGGCAGAAGCAGATGCGGTGCCGAAGTGCTTCCTAGCCTGAGAGAAGCCTTCAGAGGAGGTGCTGGCCAGCTGAAGTGTGGTGGTAAGGACGGAAGCCCCGTGCGCTGGGGACGTGGCCTGTCTCTGCCTCGTGCTGGCCCTGTCAGAGCCCGTAGCAGTAGCACCGCAGGGCGCTTTGTTTCTGGATCTGTATTGGGGGTACTCGCTTCACTGTCTACTCAGGAGCAGCATTTTCTGGTGTCTTGCAGGAAAACTGTCACAGGGCGATCACTGTAGGGTTTGGGGCAGGGACAGTTTCTCCCCCAGAGGAGTTCAGGGGCCCACTGGAATGTGTGTGTGTGTGTGTGTGTGTGTGTGTGTGCGCGCATGTGTGTGTGTGTGTGTGTGTGTGTGTGTGTATTTTTGGGCCGCACCCAGCAGTGCTCGGGTTATTCCTGCCTCTGGGCTCAAGAATTACTCCTGGTGGTGCTCGGAGAACCAGCTGGGCTGCTAGGAATTAAACCTGGCTGTGTGCAAGACAAACGCCCTCCCTGCTGTACTATCATTCCGGCGCCCTCACTGGCAATTCTTGGCCAGCTGGGCCACCCGTTCAATGCCAGGGCCTGAGGATACAATGCTGCTTTGACCCTGCAGTGCTGGGGATGTCCAGAGGTGTCCCTGGTCATGCTCTGGGGACCGTGTGGTGCTGGAACTTGAACCTGGAACAAGCGCATTTGGAACAAGCAGCTCGACTGCTGTGCAGTCTCTGGGCCCTGGTCACGCTAGTGTCCAGGCCGTAGTTCTGCCCTGCCGTGTCCAGGCTGTAGTTCCGCCCTGCCTGTCCAGGCCGTGGCTCTGCCCTGTTGACCGAGCTGGCACAGCACAGATGTAGGCAGTGGTTAAAGCTCTGAGGATGTCGCCAGGGGGCTCACAGGTCCCCACCTTCAGGAAGGAGCAGAATGTGCGCGGAACCCACACTTAAAGGGCAAGGTGTCGTTTTCTTACACCCATGCCCTTTGTGCTCACTTGGGTCAAGGGTTCTTAGCATTTGTCCATGCTGGCAGCCGCCCAGTTGGGTAGAACAGAGACATTCTTGAGATACTCCCGTTGTGGACTAACCCCAATACTCATCTCTCTTTGAAGGAAAACTTTTATGATAAAACATCTTACACCATTATGTTTGGACCAGATAAATGTGGCGAAGATTATAAACTTCATTTTATCTTCAGACACAAACATCCCCACACTGGAGTTTTTGAAGAGAAGCATGCCAGACCTCCAGAGATGGACCTTAAAAAATTCTTCACAGACAAGAAGACTCATCTTTACACCCTCGGTACGTCCCGTAGCCTCCACTTTAAGTTCCTCATTCCCTACAGCTCCGTAGTGTAGTTCCGTGGTAATAGACACCACATTTCCTGACTCTTCTGTGGCTGGCACTTGAATCATTTCCAGATCTTGGCTATTGTCAACAGCGCTGGCGTAAACACAGGTGTGTTCAAATATCTTTTGAGTGAATGTTTTTGTTTTCTTGGGAACACATGCCAGGGAGTGAAATTATGGGGCCATGTGAAAGTTCCAGTCATAATGTCTTTGCCAAGTCTCCAAGCTAATGCCCATAGAGGTTGCCCGGGAGGCCCGTCGTGCCCACGGTGCAGAGGGCTGCTCTCACTCAAACGGAGCTGCTGGCGACTGGGGTTGTCCCAGCTTGTGCTCTGAGGGGAACCGACACGTGGGCGTGTGGCAGCACTGTGCTCCCTCGGGCGCTCATCCTCCTTCCTCTTATGAAAACACTTGAGGGGCCGGAGCCATAGCACAGCAGGGAGGGTGTTTGCCTTTGCATGTGGCCGACCCAGGTTCGAGAACCAACGTCCTATATGGGCCCTGAGCAACACCAAGAGTAATTCCTGAGTGCTGAGTCAGGAGCAACCCCTGAACATTGCCGGGTGTGACCCCAAAAGCCAGAATATATATATATAAACAAAACTTTAGCTCTTCGGCACCCCAGTGTTTTCCCTCTGCGTGGTGATCCAGTTTTGTGTTCGGAGCTGAAGGCAAGAGCAGGGGTGAGAACAGGGCACGTTCTTGCATCCGCTAAATGCCTCCATTTGCTGTTACTACCGTCATGCTTTTCTCTCACCTCAGATGGGTAATGAGCCAAGTGCGAATAAGGTGTAGGGGGCACATCACACACGTGTGACCACCCAGACATCATGCTTCGAACCGGAGAAGGATCTGACAAAGGTCTCGAGATGGCATTGTTGATTTTCGAGCCTGGGCTGTGCACCGTCTCCAGCCCACCGCTCAGACTGGCTGCAGGCGTGTTCAGAGCGGTCAGAGCGGGACCCCGTGATCCTGGTGGTTGCTGATTCCCCCAGTCTGTGGAAAGCAACAAGCAGGCAACTGCCCTCACTGAAAGTCCTTCCCAAGTGACTCGTAGGAAATGCATGTTAAATACTGGACGTCCTTCCCAAGTGAGCTGTGCAGGGTGAGGTTTATGGGCCCAGTGAGTCAGGAGAAACACCTTCTTGCAACTTTTTCCATTTAAGATTTTGCCCCTAAGATTTGTAAATACTAAACAAGTGATTGGGTTGTACATTATAGGAATGAATAACACTGACTGGCCCTGTACTGAATTAGCCATTGGGTATGTTTCACTTTAAAATTAATAAAGCTTTTTATTTTTAATTTTGGAAAGTATTTTAGCTAGTGATCATCATGTATTTTGATTGAATACAGTGGTAATTGTTCCATTTCTAGTTTGAAAATGCTTCGTGAGATTTAGGGGTTTATTTGTCAGACTGTTGTTAAAATGTCTCTGCAGTGTGGTAATCTATTTAAACTGGTCTCTAGTGATGAATCCAGACGACACATTTGAAATATTAATTGACCAAATAGTCGTGAATAAGGGGAGCCTGCTAGAAGACGTGGTTCCGCCTATTAATCCTCCCAAAGAAATTGAAGACCCCACGGACAAGAAGCCCCCCTGACTGGGACGACAGAGCCAAAATCCCGACCCGGATGCCGTCAAGCCAGATGACTGGTGAGCAGAGACTTGGGCGCAGAGTAGGGCGTTCCTGGGCAAGGGTGGCCCAGGGTAGTGGGAACCAACATACGAGCCCTATGGACGACCCACACAGCTCTGTTTTGGGGCTGCACCCAGCAGTGCTCAGGACTTACACCTGGCTGGGCTCAGGGAACCATGTAAGGTACCAGGGCTGACACCTGGGCCAGCCACACGCAAGGCAAGCGATGCTCCGGTATACTAGATCCCTGGCCCCCATGCAACATTCTAAGAAAAGTTAAAACCACTTGTCTCTTTTGGGGTGAAACACTTTGCTAAAATGGATTACTTTTATACCTATAAAGTACCTTAATTATTTTAATAATTGAGGTGTATTGGCCTTTTTTCTATTTTTCTTTAATCTTTCTGTGCTATGGGGGAAAACATTCGAACAAAAAACCAACAGTGTAATTTGTGTGCAAATCTTACATAGTTGCAGTATTTTCAGTTGATTATCACCTGGTTTTGAAATGACCACATACTTCAGCACTTATACAATTATATAGAATTCACTCATGCCTCTGGATAAGTTGGCTTACCTGTAGCATTTTCGTTCTCTGAGTATGTGTTTGGTTGCCAATCTACAGAACCCCAACCATTTCCGTGAAAGAGATGTGTTCAGTCCCCACAGCCTGTCTCTTTCCATTGACTCAGTGTTTTTTGTCCTTCAAGTAGCTTGTGTGGTGTCTCCATATAGACCCGTTACCTTTATTCCACACACACACACACACACACACACACACACACACACACACACACACACTATTGGGAAAATCTTAACGATGGTACTGCTAAATAGATCGCTTTTGTTTTATATTTAAACGCCCGTTGTCTTGGTCCTCTGTGGCTGACCCACCGCACTCTCGCTAGACCCCGGGTTCTGGAGGCAGGAGGTGGCTCTGGGCTGCTTCTCAGCCGGCTGCATTAGCACATCTGAGCATGAGCGCCTGCAGCGTGTGTGCGGCAGAGGCCAAGGGCAGTGCAGATGGCAGGTGCCTTCTGAATGTGGTGAACATTTTCAAATCCCAGATAATTCAATAATTCCCAGTTAACAGCAAATGCTGTGTCCCAGGGATGAAAGTGAACCTGCCCAAATAGAAGACACCAGCGTGACTAAGCCCGAGGGCTGGCTGGATGACGAGCCCGAGAACATTCCAGACCCCAAGGCCGGAAGCCCGAAGACTGGTGAGCGTCCTCACTGCATGCTGCCACATACGCTCTGTTCTTTTGACGGGGCAGGGGGGGCACACCCAGCGGTGCTCAGGGTCAAGGGGTTACTCCTGGCGGGTTTGGGGGACATGTGGGGTGCCGGGGATTGAATGGAGGTCGGCCGCATGCAAGGCCCAGGCCCCTCTTCTTGCTGCTGTTGCTGGTGTCTGTGGCCGATGGCAGCACCCAGCACCCTCTGCTGTGTTCTCCCGCCCTAAGGAATGAGGACATGGACGGGCTGTGGGAAGCACCTCTCATCGCGAATCCTGGCGTGTCACATTGGGTGTGGTGAGTGGAGACCGCCCATGATAGATAACCCAGAGTACAAAGGAGTCTGGAGCCCTCCACTGGTGGACAATCCGAGCTACCAGGTAACGCCCGCCACCCCTCCCGAGCGGCTTCCCAGGGCTCCGTGCCCGTGGCCCACATCACATCTTGTGCTGATAACGCCCACTCAGGGTGACTGGATTTGGAACTCACATCTCGGCTGCCCGAAGTCAGACTCTAGCTGATACATACATACATATATGTTATAGTATTTTTGGGAGGGGCTACACCTGGCAGCGCCTAGGGATTACTCCTGGTTCTGCACTCAAGGATCATTCCTGGTGGAACTCAGGGAACATACAGGGTGTCAGGGATGGAACCTGCATCTGTCCTGTGAGCGGCAAGCATCCTCCCACTGTGTTACCATTCTGGCCATTCCAATTAACATATTTTATTTTTTAATGATAGATACACAAGTTGTTCATGATTGGGTTTCAGTCATACAGTATTACACCTGTCCCTCCACCAGTACACATTTCCCACAACCAATGTCCAAACTTCCAAACTCCCCTCTATGGCAGGCACCTCCCTCTCTCTCTCTCTCTCTCTCTCTCTCTCTCTCTCTCTCTCTCTCTCTCTCTTCTTGCTCTCTCATATTTTAAAATTAAATCCTTGTTCTCTGAGGAGAGTGTAAGAATCGAAGACCAGTCGCCTCAAGCTTTTATTGTTAAATGCAAGAAAAGAAGTGTGATGGCGATACCTTAGGGGAATGCACCGAGTAATGAGTACTGGGTTTAGTCACAGACATTCAGGTGCTCCCTCCCGTTTTCTGGTGCTGTTAAAGTCTGGCTCTTTTCCCAAGGTGGATCAGGTATCTTTTGCCTGTACCTAGACTTTTTGCAGTAGAGATCCCAACGCTACCCAAGTCCCCTCATAGTTTTCTCCGCTTGTGTGTAGCAACGTGCGTCAGCCTGCGCTGAGGTTTGGCTTCCCAAGAGTGATGGCGAAGGTTTGTTTCAGGCGTAGCGTGTTTGCTGCCTGTAAACCTCACATGGGACCTATGAGGAGGGGCGGGCCGGGCACTGGTCTGAGTGGGGACGGGGCAGGTTCTCCAACTCGAGTTGATTGAATCTGACCACTTGAGATTTGATGCAACTTTGATGCTGGCTGATTGCCCATGAGCAAGAGTGAAGATGTGACTTGTAGTGGACAGAGTGAAGGAAGGCGCTGGCCGCTTCGTGGGCAACATGCGAACCCCATGTCTTGACCAGCTGTGCACATGCTTGTCTCAAGCTGCGTTGACTGTGTGGGATCTCTCCGTTGCCCATTTTGGACAAGTTCAGTGTTTTCTCATAGGGTGTCAGTGTACCCAGTAAAAAGGAAGAATTTATTTCCAATGGCTAATAAACGACTTTTTTTTTAAAGTAAAACATTTTATTATGGAAGTTCTGGAAGGGGGAGGAGGAAGGAAAGTGAGAGAGAGAGAGAGAGAGAGAGAGAGAGAGAGAGAGAGAGAGAGTACACATCTCAAGAGGGAGATGAAGGCAGGCAACGCTAGAGCTCGGGCACCACCTGTGCTCAGCCACGCGGGCTCGGGCAGCGTATGTGCCTAATGGACGACTTTGGGTGTGCTGGTTTTCTTCCTTCTCAGCTTGTGTCCCTACTCTCATTGAGCGTTGCCAGTGAGGTGACTGCACCTGAAAATGTCACTTAAATGACCCTTCCCCTAGGGAGTGTGGAGTCCTCGGAAGATCCCCAACCCGGACTATTTCGAAGATGATCATCCGTTTCTTCTCACTGCTTTCCGGGCTCTTGGTTTAGAGCTTTGGTCAATGACCTCTGAGATCTACTTTGATAATTTTATTATCTGCTCCGAAAGAGAAGTAGCAGATCGCTGGGCCACGGATGGTTGGGAAGTGAAGAGGAGGATAGCACGTGCGAATGAGGTATGGTGGGCACCGCCCTGAACCTTTTATGGGTTGGCAGAGCTAGAGAAGGTGCCACGGTGCCATGTTGAAGCTGACAGACACAGGATACTTAGATTCAGACTACTGCCACATATGTGCGTATGTTTTATGTCACTGATTAAATTATGACAATTTTAATGGGGTCTGGTGCCTTCTTGCAGTTGATAAAAATGAGAATATCTCTGCCATCTTGTCAACCTGAGGCTTAAAAGATAACAGCAATGTCAATTTTCACTCATTTTTAACTTTTTTACTTCAGGGGAGTAGAAAGATTTTTTTTAAATATTATGTTTATCCCCACCCCCAGCTTATAAGGAAAGCTAACATTTCAACAAAATCGTATTGGAGAACGTATCTTTAAAATTCAGTTATTGGCACCAGAGAGCTCATACGGGAGTTAACGTGCTTGTCTTGTACGCGCTGACCCTGGGTTGACTCCCAGCTGGACCTATGGTCTCCTGAGCCCTGCCAGGAGTGATCCTGGAGCACTGAGCCAGGAGGAAGCTCTGAGCACCACTGGGAGTGCGCCTGAAACAAAAAAACTACTGTAAAGAAAACGTTTCCCTTACATTTACATTTTGTTTCTTTGAATTTTAGTAAAAACATGCAGCTACAAAGGGAAATAGAGGGCTTCTCATTTTATTTTGTTGGTGGGTCACACCTGGCTCTGCACTCAGTCATCACGCGAGGACCATTTGGGATGCCGGGGAGCAAACCCGGGTCGACCTGTACGAGTCCTACCCGCTGCACTATGGCTCTGGCCCCGGAGGGGTTCGCATTTGGAAACGCTGAAACATTCACAATTAGAAGTGTGGGCCAGTGCTCAGGGTCTGCTCCCAGAGGTGCTCAGGGACCCCTACAGTGCCTACGGTGAAGTCTGCAAAGCAGGCACAGCCCTCTGAGCCTCTCCAGCCCAGTGAGGTTCTAATAAGCCAAAAAGTTTCAGACACTGAAGTGCTGAGGGTGGGCGTAGGGGTGCAAAACAAAGCTGCGGGGAAGAAAATGGTCATTTATTCAGGCCACTGGACTAAGTCCACCTAGATAGCCTTGACGAGCCCCACACTTCAGTGTGTGATGACACCTCAGAGCAACACTGTACAGCCAGGCTCGGTGAGGTGAGGTGAGGTGAGGTGAGGTGAGTGAGGTGAGTGAGGTGAGGTGAGGTGAGGTGAGGTGAGGTGAGGTGAGGTGAGGTGAGGTGAGGTGAGGTGAGGTGAGTGTGGTGAGTGAGGTGAGGTGAGGTGAGGTGAGCTGAGGTGAGGTGAGTGAGCTGAGGTGAGGTGAGGTGAGAGGTGAGGTGAGGTGAGGTGAGGTGAGAGGTGAGGTGAGTGAGGTGAGGTGAGGTGAGGTGAGCTGAGGTGAGGTGAGGTGAGTGAGGTGAGGTGAGTGAGGTGAGGTGAGGTGAGTGAGGTGAGGTGAGTGAGGTGAGGTGAGCTGAGGTGAGCTGAGGTGAGGTGAGGTGAGTGAGGTGAGGTGAGGTGAGCTGAGGTGAGGTGAGTGAGGTGAGGTGAGATGAGCGGCGCTGTGTGCAGGTTGCGTTGGCTCCCTGTGGGTCGGGCGGCGGCAACGGAGGCACAGCGGCTCTGCTTTCTCCTGCAGCCCAGCATGCTGAAGCAGTTGGTGGCTGCTGCCGAGGACCGCCCGTGGCTGTGGCTCATTTACCTGGTGACAATGGGACTTCCTGTCGTCCTGATCACATTGTTCTGTTGGCCGAGAAAGGTCAAGGTAGGCGGGATGAGCTTCCTTGCCCTTGGGAAGCACCCTGGCACACTGGTGACAGCCCACCCACCAGCTTCCCAGGACCCCGGCGCCACCAGGCTGCGGGAATGATGCTGTGTTGATCTTTGTCGAACTCCCTCAGAAAAAAATACCAAGAGGTCGAATATAAGAAAGCCGATGTCTGCAGACCACAGACCAAGGGTGCACTGGAGCAGGAGGTGGAGCAGGAGGTGAAAGAGGAGAAGGCGGACCTGGAGAAGCCGGACGACTTGGAAGAGGACAAAAAGCCAAGAGATGGCGAAGTCACTGCCAAAGGTTAAGGCCGGGGTGCTGCAGCGCAGAGGGCCTGCACGCAGGACCCGTCCTGACCACGCTGTCCCGAGCACCAAGCACAGAGCCCTAAGTAGCCCCCGGGGACCCCGGGTGGACACAGAAATAAGGAGCTGGGGAGCGAGTTCAGTGGCTGAGCACACGCTTTGCTTGCGGGAGCAACTCCTAAGCACGGCCGAGTAGCTCCGAAAGCAAAATACCTAACGAAAGCCCCCAGAGCAGGTGGGCAGCTGCTGACCAGGGGCCTGGTCCTCACTGGCTATCCCCGTCCGGGTGAACGACTGGCCAATGTCCTCCTTTTATCTGACCGTTGCTGTGCTTGGGGTCTTTCCGGGCCCCGGGCCCGCGTGTGCCAGGCCGGCGCTCGGGCCCTTGGCGCCTCTCCCAGCCCTGCCTTTCTCTCCAGACCTCTGGTCTTCGGCAACGCACCTGCAGCGGACGCCGCGGCTCTGGAGCCCGGCAGCTCGGAGTCGGAGTCCCCGGAGTGCCCCGTGGCAAGGCCCCCGCCCGCCTCCGAGGCTGGAGGTGAGAGGTGCAGGCCCGAGCGTGGCCGCCTTAGGGACGCAGGGAGAGGGGCAGACCCTGGATGGTGCATCTTCCCAGCGGGTCGGCATGAGCATGGACCCACCTCTCCTGCCCGTGCTCTTGTTAGGGAGCCGTGCTGGGACCCCCTTTGGCGGCGTGTCCACGAAGCCCAGGGTCACCGCATGTCCATGTCCACATCGGGTCTGGAGTTTAATCACACGTTTTCAATCTGAACCCACTTGACGAAAGAACTGACTTAAAAACCATATACTCTTATTAAAATGCACCGCCATCTGACATGTGAGAAAGTGTGAGAATTCGTTAAGCCTGCCCCTTACCTCTCAGCTCGTGTGATGTTTATGAAGATGCATGAGTGCAAAAACATTGCTAATGGAACAAAATGACTTTCATCTACTGGAATTTAAATTCAACCCCCTTGTTAGATGTATTGCTTTTGGAGAGCAAGAGTCTAATTGATTGGTCTTTGTCACTCATAAAATCTGTGTTCTAGAGGCAGAAGGTGAACCTGAGGAAAAGAGTGAAGAGGAGATTGAAATCATAGAGGGACAAGAAGAAGGCAATAAGCCAAACAAGTCTGGGTCAGAGGACGAGGTCAGCCGCTCGCCTCCCCACCCCCCCACGTCCGCTCTTCCTCCCTTCGTCTCTCTCCTTCCCTTAATCTCTCCTCCTTGGGTCAAAGTCTGTCTTTGACCTATTGGGTAATGATGAAGTACTCTGTTCATTTGAAAAAAAGTCTCCCAAATCGATTTTTTACGGTTAATCATTTTAAAAGCCTTTTCAGTGATAAAAACCATATATTGGTTATCATTTCTTAACTGCTTGTGTTTTCAAAGCTAGCCCACAGGAGTATCAGCAGAGACGGGAACCCCTCAGATGCTTTCTTCCGGAACAGAGTTGACGGAGCTCACGTTTAAACGTGTTCTCTGGAGGGGGTGCCCTGCCATGGGTGGCATTCCTAGACTGGGCGGGCCTTCAAGCATGGCTTAAACGTCTTCTGCATCTTCTATCCTCTGTCAATGTCAGTGAGTTCACAGAAGTCAGGTTTTGCATAACAGATTTATACAGCAATGCTCATTTGGGGAGCATAAACGGAATATTCTAAACCTAAAGTTGATAGTTCCATCTCTTTTCAAAGTGCTACATGCCAGTCTAAAAGCATCTCTGCAAAGCCGCCCTCATAACGCACTCCTCACCAGAATCCTGGGATGACGGCAGCCTGGGTGCTGCAGACGCCAGGCCTTAACACGCTGGCGCTGGGGCAGTTTGTGTTCACTAAATGTCACTCGAGTGGGAGGCACTGGCAGAACGTGCCCACGTCAGTGTGTTAACTGAACCCTGGCAGTAAATTCTAAACCCAAACTCAGAGTCATCATCAGTGCTGTGAGGAGCAGGCGACTGGGCCCTCAAACTGCAGTCATGCAAAAGCACCAACGCGAAGGGCCGTTCCTAAGTGGCTATCTGCCGCTGAGCACGCTGCTTAGACTATGCCGTGCAGAGGACGGACTGGTGAGCCGCTGTGCGAGAACGCTTTCCGCTTTGTCTTCCAGATGAAGGAAGCGGATGAGAGCACAGGAGCTGGAGACGGGCCAGTCAAGTCGGTTCGGAAGAGACGGGTGCGGGAAGGAGTAGGGGACGCCCCTCGTACTGCCCACCCGGAGACACAGCGAGCTGGCCCCACCCCGCCGCAGGGCGCGCTGAACTTGACTCCTCACCCCGGCCCATTCCTTTCCAACGCAGAGCAACTTAATTCAGACTTTTTATTTTAGGAAAAGAAAACCTTTGAAGTTCCCTGGTCTTTGCTTTTTAGAATAAAAAGTGCCGCGTTACCGATCCGTTCAGTGACTGCTGTCATGAGGAGCCCCAGTTTTCATAGTTTGGAGAGTTTTGTTCTGTCCACAGCGGGGTGACGGTGGCCACGGCTTCCCTGCCAGGCGGGACCCATCGGTTATGGCATTTCCTCTCGCGGCAAGGCTACGCTAGGCTGCCGGTCCTCGCTCAGAGGGGCGCCTTCGCTGTACAGCTGCCTGCAATAAAGTTTGTGCGGTTGTTTAAGACTTCAGATCGCCATCTCGCCTGCCACCCACTCACCTGGTCTGGAGGACCCTTGGGCCACTTAGAAGCAGACTGCTTCAAAGAGGAGCTTTGTGATGAGAAACACTGAAATGCACAACCTGAAACACTGTGAAGGCAGAGCAGAAAGTGCAAGCGCTGTCCAGTCACTGGACAATAAAGGAACATCGCTTTTTCCCAGGCCACTCTGGGTTGAGGCACAATGGTTCTCTCGGCTGCTCCTGAAACCACTGGACCCTCCTAATGAGGTCACTAGACTATCGGGCGGTGCGAGTTTATTCGCTTTTAGCTGACAAGATGTTCTGGTGACTAGCAGACATCAAGCATCATGGTTCGCATCTGTAGTTTTCCCTTTTGCCCGAAGTTGGTTACTTACCTGTGATGTCACTAGCAGCAATTACTGTCACTCCTGTTTGGAAAGCAGCTGCCAGACGTCACGGCTGTCAGGATGGAGCCGTGCTGTTGCACTGATGACATTTCAAGACCTTTTCGTAGCTGAGTTCTAGGCTGGTTCCCGGGGAAGTGATCTCAAGCTGAGAGAGCACAAAAGTACCTGAAATGGAGAACTTCCTGCCAGCCGGGAGTTTGGGATCCCCTGAGGAATGCAGACCCCATCCTTGGGCGCACCCCAGTTCCCTACAACCTGCCCCACTAGCACTTTTCCTTTTAACTAAAGGAAGCCAAATGCCCCAGTAAGTAGCGTTCACTCCTTACATCAGGTGTAGTGAGTCACTCTAGATGAGCATGTCCAGAACAAAATGGCTTCTGTGGGGAACTGTGCACTGGTGGAGGGACGGGTGATGGAACATGGTATGACTGAAACCCAACCATGAACCATTTGGTAACTGTGTCTCACTGCGACTCAAGTTAAAAAAAAATTGAAGAAATTCATAGGAGAAACAAAATTCTCCCTAATCTGACAGGTCAGAAGCGGCTGGTTGGTGACAGTCACTGTCTAAGGGACAGGTGGGCGTGTGGGTGCACCTGAAAGGGGAGCAGTGACGGCAGAGCAGGTAAATCTTTAGAGCAGATCATATATGTACAGTTACATGATGGTAAAGTAATTGCATTAAATGCTGATCTGGATCTTTATTTCTGGCATCACTCCGCACCACCACCCCAACATTATATGGGTATGACGGTCAACAAAATCCTTTTTACAATTTGTCTTTCCCCACTAGGATAGAGATTGTCTTTGAGACGAGCCAGAGGGTCGTATGTCTTCCTCTAGCTCTGAATCTTTCCAACCCCGTCTCTTCCTGCATGATTTGCCAACGGTCCAGACAACTCATCTGGCCTCTGATCTTCGTAACTATCAACACTGAAGAACCATCTGATGACAATGCTGGAGGGTGCTGGGAGGGAGAAACACAATTAGTGGGAACCATCAAACCCTGAGATCAGTTCTGCAGGGCCTGAGAGCCCAGTGGTTAGGGCGCCACGTCTTGCACTTGGCAGCCGAGTTCCAACAGGACAGAGTGGGAACCCGGTAAGACTTCTTTGCCAACTGGTCAAGTCAAAAGGCCCTGCGTTGCCAGGACAACCCGGCTGGGGCCGAGGGGCATGTGTCCCTCCACTAGAGGCAGGGGCCTGTGAGTGAGGCCTGAAGTTCGTCAAACTTAGGCTGGAGAATGATCCAGGAAAGAGCTCAGGGTGTCTGGAGACTCAGAGGCTGTTGGGAGCCTTGCAATGAACTGGGAGCTTGGCCCTAGGTAATAGGCCCCAGTGCCCAGCAGTACGTCCTGGGTACTGTTTGCTCAGCCCCCAGGAAGAGAGAATGGTCCCCGCCTCTCCTCAGAGCCCAGCGACTGGGAATCTCTTTCCAGACAGGGATGATCCAGGAACTGCACTAGGCGGGGCAGGAAGCGCCCCAGGAGCAGCCTGAATGGTTCACTCAGCATTTCCAGATTCCTTTTTCCTGGGTGAGTTTCTCTATGAGGCTCACCCATCTCCGGCCACCTTAGAATGGGGGTTGGGGGGAGCCGTGAATCATGTGCCATTAGTTTAGGGCGGTGAGACCACAAGATGGACCTAGAGAGAATTCCTGGATTTTGAGCCAACTGGGAATGATGGGACCAGAGTCAACCTGTTCTCTGGGTGGGAACCCGCATGCGCACGTAGCAGCAAGAGAGCTGCTCGCTCTGAGCAACGATCCGCTTCCTCAGCAAGGAAGCTGCAGCTGACGACCGGCTTCTGGCCAGACACATGTCCCAGCTCCTCTTGCATCGGCTGTGGCCAATTCCCCAGGCCACTGGCTGGGAGAAGATGCTGCCTCCCGGGCAGGGCCATGGTGGGAGTGCTCCGTGCTCCCCTCACAGGCCCTGGGCCCTGGCCGCAGGCAGGGTCTCTGCTCTTTATCACCTGCTGCTCAGGGAGCTGAGCCCAGCCTATGAAGTACCTGCCCCCAATTTTCTTCAATCCTTTGGGTTATTTGCTTAAAGGCATTTTTTAGAAAGTTAAAGTATGCCCCTAAACACCTAGTGGCTGGTCCTTGAAAAAGGTCTGACCCCCGTCCCTGAGCAATCCTGGAGAGGCCCAACTCCCTCACCGTGAGCCCAGTTCTTAACAACCACATTAAGACACACAATCTCTGAAACAGCTTTTTATTAAACAGCAAAGCATGATTCGACATATTCTTAAGTGTAAATTAGTTCACAAAAAGGAAGGAAAATGTTTGTAGCTTATCTATTAGAATCATTCAGCTGAATTCATTCACCAAATCTTACACCAATACCAGCTAAGATTGTTCCCTTACAAAGCAGCTCAGCCTGCCAACCCAGAGTTCTGTTGCGGCTCTTTCCTATGTGACAGCTTAGTATCACCTCGAAGTCTGCAATTTCCTCACCAAATGTCATCTTATTTTTTAGAAATTAGACTGACAACTCTAAATCCAAGTAGTTGGATTTACAGGAAATTCTGGGAGAAGCAGAGATTAAATACTGAGAACGCATTGATTAATATGCATGTAAACTGCTCGATTGTATTCATGATTCTGATGCTATTAAACTTTGAAGCTATTTTCAAAGCTGCTCTCTAGGAGCTACAAATAAATACTGAGACCAAGCTCTGTCCTTTTCCAGATGTGGCGGGAAAGCGACTAACAAGGTTAGCCAAGCTTTCACTCACTTTCACACACACATACATGTGTTCCCCAAGGAGCAAATCTGTGCTGAGGATAATACGAATCTGGGTGAAACATCTGGGTCTGGTTACTACTGTCTGCCAAGTACTTTTCCACCCTTTTTCTATTTCCCTCAAAATAACTATTTCAAACAAATTTAACCAGAGCTCATCTTTTCAGATACCAAACGGGTTATTTTGTGCAAAAGGAAATTTGAACCCATCTTCCTGATTTGACAAATCATTTTCAAAGACATAAAATTCATTTTTATAGCTTCTGCTTTCAACTGATTAAAAACAATAAAACACTATTACTACCCTTGATCCTAAATACAACAATAAGCTCAGACTGAGCCAGTGCCTTATTTTGGTTAAGTTTCAGCAGAGCTCAGGGTATTCTCACAGATGATCGACTACTCAGGCTACACTTACACAGGACAAACGGGCCTTCCCTTGGGGCGGGGGGGAGCAGCACGCGAAGAGGCACACGATGGTGGACAGCGACGTAAAGCTGTGCGGTCAGTACATGGTTTTGGTCACTTTGTCACAACATGGTTATTTTCTTGCATCTCTTAACTAAGTCTATCATAAAAGAGTGCTAAATCTAGAAATCAAAGCAAACTGCATAAAACATTCATTTTCAAGTTCCATAAATATATGCATTTCTGATTATAAAGTCTCTACAATACACCTGCACGTTTTTATAGACGAACACAATCGCGGGGAGTCTTCTGCTCTGCTCTAGGCCTGCCGAGACTGAGTCCCCTTCGTGAAGAGTCAATGAAGCCACAAACAAAAGCACTCTACAGTTTGGAAGCTACCCAAATGTTAAAGAAAAAGAGCAGCAGCAATCCCATACACTCAAGGGCGTCAGCCCCTACTCTCTTTTTGCTTTTTGTGTCAGTGGTTTGAAAAACACTAGAAGCTGACATGAGGTTTTCTATATATTGTCCGAGAACTTGATTTTCTGACTTTAGCTTCAGATTTTCTTCCTTAACTGCATCTACTCTTGCAGACAGATCTAGATTGAAAACATACACACACACACACAAAAGTCCATTATTAGTAAAGTGGTAGCAAACGGCATCACATTATTAAATGCTTACTGACATTCACTTTAATGTCATCCACAAGTCCTTAAGGTTTGTTCTGAAATTCAGGTCAGGGCAGGAGAGACAGCGGGTGTGAGGCGCTTGCCACAGGGCAGACCCTAGTTCAGGAGGCGCCACCTCCCGGTCCCCAGAAGCTCTGCTGCAGAGGAGCCCTTCAGCACCTCAGGGCGAGGCCCCACCCCCACCTGTTAGGCAAACAGTGTGCAGCAAGAGCCAACATTTCTACAAAGTGGAGATTTCATATTAGACTAAATGCTATTCTTTGTAAATACCGCTTATATTGCGATGTTAATATTATTAATACTGATATTATTATATCAGCAACCACATTTTTAAAAGTGGTTACTGAAAAAGAATAAGAAAGGCTTTGCTTTTTAAGATGTGGAGTTGGTTCATGTCTTACCAACATGAAGACGTCGATCACAAATGTTTAAGAAATGTTGTGATCTAAACTGAACGCATATACAAGCAGGTCCCAAACTGGCGGCTATGCATTTTTTACAATCCTCCCTTCACTCATGTAACTAAGAACCGAATGTTCCTGTAAGAGCTGGCCATTCTGAGTGTCCTGCAGGAGGCTGGGACCTACAACCTGCTCTGTGGGCACATGCGCAGGGGGCCAGAGCAGGGGCAGGAGAAAAGAAAATGGGTGAATTGGTCAGGGGAGCAAAACCCAAGTCACCCGCTTAGGTTGCACAGTCAAGTAAACCTTTCTTAAAAAACTTGTTTTGAGGACGCACCCAGCAGTGCTCAGGGATCACTCCTGGCAGTACTCAGGGCCAGGTGGGGTTCTGGGGTCTGAACTAAGCGCCTTCCCCTTGTAGTGTCTCCAGCCCAAGGACACATCTCTGGACAAAGACAACGTAGCCACAGACACACAGGAAATGAAGGTGCCGACCTGAGCTGCGGACAGCTCTGGGTCTGGCAGAGGCGGCACCAATGGGCCCTGGCTGACAGGAGGCAGCGGCGGGGCGGGCCGGAGGTGACAGGAGGCTCCTGCCTCCCCGTGTGCACCGGAAGCCTGGACCGGAAGCCGCAGAGCCATCCAAAAGCCGACACAGCCCTCTCAGGCCACAGAAAGCCCAGCGGTACATGAGATGCAGCAGAGATAGAAAACGAAAAGCCTCAGATCAATTCCCTCTTCTCGTCAGGGCAGAGCCGGAGAGAAGCAGGACGAGGCTGACCTCCCTGACACAGAGCTGCACTCAGCCACTGCCAAAGGGCCAGAGAGGAGGGCGGGGCGTCTGGGGCCCGGCCTTGCATGAGGCCAAACCTCGCTGGACACCTGAAGTATGACCCCGGCACTGCCAGTGGTCACTTCTGAACACAGACCAGGAATGGCCCCTGAGCACCACAGGCCCAATCTCCCCTCCCCAAAGGCATAAATACAATCGGCGCCGTGGTGAGACGGAGCACAGCAGACAGGCAAGAGCACTCGCCTTACCAGGTTTGCTTCCCAGAGCCCCACGCAACAAAGGATAAAGCAACAGAGAAAGAAAAGATCTGCCAAAGCCACAGGGAAAAGGGGTAAGACGATGAAATGGACTCTGAACAACCAGCGCATGCTAACGAGCAAATTCAGCACCACAAACCCTGAGTGTCAGGAGCCGTGCGCCGAGACAACACGTGCAAGCTAACCTTCCAGTGTGTGCTGCAGCTCCAACACCTGATTAATGAGGCGCGTCTTCTCCTCCAGCTCCACCTGATTCTCAGCATCAACTGCTGTAACGAAAAGGTTCACATTTACTACGAACATCGGATTCCCTGCATGCGGCGTAGCACCTCGAGATCGGCAAAATAGTTCACATTCTTTGTGTTATACGAGGCTGTGAAATCAAAAGCTATACCCCACATGGAAGATATGGGCACCGAGGAGGCGATGAACGTTTCCCACAATCTCAGAGCTCTCAAGCGAGGCAGATCTATGTCACTTGGCCAAGCTCGGCGCCTTCTAAACATTACGCCCTGCACCTTCCGCTGCTCATGAAGCCAAGGCAGCCACGGAGCCAGGAAGAGACGGAAGGGGCAAAGGGAGCACGTACCGTCCATGTCGGCGTTCATCATCGTGGCCAGCAAACTCCTGCTCCTGGGATACGAAGTCCTGCGTGGAGACTCTGCAGGAAGGAAAAGCCAGACATAGCACAGAGAGTCAGACATAGCACAGAGAGCCACACAGCAGGAAGGAAAAGCCAGACATAGCACAGAGAGCCACACGGCCTAAGCATGTCCCAAGCAAGCGTGGGATCCAGAAGAAGGCTTTCACGTGGTTTTCTATTTCTAAGAATAAAATAATGACCCAAAGGGGAAATAAGCAAATAGTTTACAAAGATAAATAGTACTTTTTTTAAAAAAGCCAGAGAATTGGTAATCAGAGAAATGTATAATAGCAGTGTTTATTAAAGAATTCTTTGAAAAGGTGTCATGGAAAAACATTAAATACTGAGCCCAAATTTAAAATGTGTGATAATTTTTGTAAACCTGAATAACAAAATGAAATTTATAATGTTCAAACATTTTTTATAAAATTTAAACACCATAAAAAAAAATTTAAACACCATGCTTTGCAAAATCTGTTCATAAGATGGTTGTTCCAGATGTTCAATGCTCCAATACCAATCTCACCACCAATGTCCCCACTGTCCCACCGACCCCATCAAGGCCTTAGCAGAAACACACAAATCCACTTCACAATAAGGATTAAGTATTTGTCACAACAGAAGGGTGTTAGGTGACACGCCCTATTGAGCTCTAGACTCCTGCTACAGTTAGCTTATGTTAGGAGCTGCTCCCTGCCTTTAGGGAATCTCCGAAGCAGACACAATGGGAGCCAGGGCAGAACTGGATTGATTTCATAATTTTATACGGCGGCCTTCAGAGCTGCTGTCTCCACACACCGAGTCTGGTGGGCTTCCCGGCCACCTTCCCATCCAATGAGCTCAGCTCGCACTGGGCTATTAATACTGTGAAAGCCGGAGGCGTGTACAGACGCAGGCTCCAGGAGCTGTGCCGGCCACGAAAATGCTGCAAAGCTCTGGTGGGGCGGCTGTGGGGCCGAGGGGCGGTGAGGTGAGCCCCAGAAGACTTTGGAGGTTTCAGCCCAAGACCCAGCTACCTGGAACCGTGGTGGCTTGTCTAGGGCATTTAAGTATTTTTCATTAGTATTTTCTTTCGGAAGCGTAGTTTACAAAAAGCTGCAAAGGAAAAGAATTACACACACACACAAACACACACACATTCTTCACTCCAATATCTTACCTACAATCTAATAAACTGTCAACAGTGAACCACCTTCAGAATCTACTTCATTCAATTCGCAACTTCCAACGGAATGGCAACTAAAAACAATTATGAAGTCTACAACCACACAGAAGCATGTTTAGAAAATTAGATAATCGCTGGTGTTAGTTAAACAAAATAGACAGAAATATGAACAGGGAACAGCAAGGTGATAAAACCCGACACTGATGGCGAAGGTGAAAGCCAGTTTTTTATCACTTTTCTCATCTTTTTACTTAAAAAAAATATTTTAATATTATTCTTATTTGATAAAATATTTTTTAAGTATTATTTGTGGGCAGCGGGACAGCACAGAGAGAAGTGTCTGCCTTGCACACAGCTGGCCCGCGTTTCATCAATGGCATTTCTGGCACCAAGTCAGGAGTGATCCAAAGTAAAAAAAATAAACTACTTATTCTCTAAAAATTATTGAAGCGTTGTTTTCCACAACGTATTTAATACTTGTGTACATAAGTTCAAAATGAAATACCAGACATTCAAAATACTAACATCAAATTAAAAAATGCCCCTCTCGTCCCCTCCAAGTCATGGTTACAGTAAGTTAGGGTGTACACACACAGTAATAGCTCTTTTTTTTTTTTGGGTCACACCTGGCGATGCTCAGAGGTTACTCCTGGCTCTGCACTCAGGAATCCCTCCTGGGGGTGCTTAGTACACCATCTGGGATGCCGGGATCGAATCTGAGTAGGCCGGGTGCAAGGCAAGCGCCCTACCCACTAGACTATCGCTCCGGCCCCTGGCTGACTATTTCTGTTCAAGATTCGAAAGGTTCCAAGCACAAAGTCCTTGTGAGAAGTGTTGTGCTCTCTCGCTAACATTCACCTGTCTTCAAGGCGCACATCAACTAATGCCACCAGCTCTTGCTGGTGAAAACTGGCAACCTGCTACACTTCGTGAAGCGACTGGGAGCCTGTCACTGCTACTCTGCCAAGTACCTGCTGAGCACCCACTAGTGCCAAGACATGGTGTCTCCCCCTGGGCTGGGCAGGGCCACCCAAACCTGCTGCAGCCACAACCAGAATCCCAACCCGCAGGGAAAGGGTCTCTCTATGCGGCAAAACCACCACGGCACTTCAGTTACTAGCATGGAATTTACCCAGAGCCCTCGGCGTTCACTGTCGCGAACGTGGACTCCCCTGGAGCCTCGGTGTTCACGCTGAGCCCTCACAGGTACCACAGCTCTTACCTAGTGACGGCACGCCGGGAATGAACTCGTCCAAGTGCTAGACGAGCCCATCCACTCACGCCTTCCGCCCCAGCATCAAAGCGGCCCTTCACGTCTTTCCACGGGGCTTTATTTCCCGGGTGATCTGTACTTTTAAAGAAATTGGGGCTGGAGCAATAGCACAGCGGGCGGGCGTTTGCCTTGCACGCGGCCAACCGGGCTGGATCCCGGCATCCCATATGGTCCCCCGAGCACTGCCAGGAGTAATTCCTGAGTGCAGAGCCAGGAGTAACCCCTGAGCATCGCCAGGTGTGACCCAAAAAGCAATGTGTCCACACACACAGATCCTCACAGGCACGCACAGCTTCATAGATCCAAGCACGCTGCCATGAAACCCCCTTTCAAAAGTATTTTTTGTTACTCAGCCTGTTTAGCTGTAATGGAAAGACTCTCCCTCTCACTCCCTCGGGGAAGTTTCGCTGGCATTCCCCAGAGAGGTGGACTTGCAGTCCACTCGGCCACTCTTGTGGCCAGTGGAGTGTGGACACCATGAGCAAAGAGCGTGATCCCGGGAGCACTCAGCAACCGCAGACAGCAACTTGGCCGATTCCGGGAAATGATATGAGCGAGTGGTTCAAATGTGAACTACGCAGATTTTGCTCTTGTTTTGGGGGTCACCCTGACAAGGCAGCAAGCCTCGGGGGGTGACTCCCTGTGCTGCCGGGATGGAAGTCGGGGGTCCAGCAAGGACCCACCCAACACCCGGCACTTCCCCGAAGACAGCCAAGAACAGTAAGCCACACGTGTTCAGACAACAACCATGAAATCCCGATTCTGAACCCCGACACAGTGGAGGATGCTACTCTTTCGCTAGCGTTCCAGTTCAATACTAAAATCAGAAAGCTGTCTACAAAGCCAGTGGTCCGGAATGACCAAAGTCACAGGAAGAGAGGAAGCAGCCACATATAAATCCAACACACTGGTGTGCTCCCGATGGAAAAGAACCTAGAATTGTTCTGATGATCTGGTTAGCAGAAGCAGAGAGAAGGTGGGGCGAGAGGAGCAGCCAGGCCCGATTTCCACCCCAGCCTCCACGCCCAACCACGCCCAAGCGCACCTCAATCCACCTTCCTCCGGCTGCAGCCTGGGCTCCCTCCTCTCACGGACTGGCAGCACCGAGACCAGAACAGGAACCTCAGAACCTGGGCTCAGCAGCACTGCTTCCAGGCACTCCCCCTCCCCGCGACCTCCAGCACACGTAGTGCCTCAGTTTCCCCATCTGTGTGAGGAGGACAGCTATTCTCAGGTTTGTTGTGACTCTTTAAGGACCTGAGCAGTAAACTGTGATTGTAACAGTGTAGACAGCCCAGATCGGGGAGCAATTCTCTTCTCTTTTTGCTCTGATCCATGCCACAACAGTAACAGCTTTTTACAAAGACCTGGCCCAGCTGTCTTGTGTTACAAACCAAGGCCAAAGACCACAACGGCCTAGCCCGGGAGTCAGGACAGAATAGGAACCCCAGCCGCTGTTTCTGACACAGCTTTGGCCTCCACGCTAGTATTTGGAGACTTTCCCCCAACAGTCAGCTCACGTCACCCGGGGCCACACCCAGCGGTGCCCAAGGCCTCCCGGCTCTGTGCTCCGCACTGGGCCTCCTAACCCAGCAGGTGGGCCACTGGTCAGGCAAGCGACCTGCCCACTGGACTACTCTCTGGCCCCGCGGTCCACTGCTCTGCATGAAAGCTTCCATCCTCTGCACCGAGAGAACTGGCGTCCTCCAACAACGCTCGCTGGGCTTTTACATCACTGGATGACTTCTTGACCACTTGGCTTTCTGTTGATCATCGATTTGCAAGAGCGGGACCAGCAACATCCCAATACGTCCTGTCACGTGCTAGATAGCCCAAGGGCATCGGATACCACCCGCTTCTGGGCCCACGGAGACCCCTTTTAGCTTCACCCACCTGCGGGGGCCAGCTACCCACACAGCCTGGGCCCAGGGGCTCCCACCACCCGCCAGCACGGCGGCTCAGCGCGGGGCCCGGTGTGCCTGGTCCTTAGCCCCGGCCCGCGTGGGTGCCCCGCCCGTGACACCCCTGCGATCTCCACCACGCAGCCCCCCAGGCCACCCGACCCCCCTGCCGCCCCCACCCCTGTTTCTACTAACGCTGCAGCCGAAGAGAAATCCCGTCCCCCTTCCTGCGGCATCGAGCCCACGGTTTTCGGGGTGGCGCTGAGGGTCACCTCGGGGGTCCCGGGCTGGGCTGAGGAGGGCCTCGGGGGTCCCGGGCAGGGGGCGAGGGGGCGCTGGAAGGCCGCGGGCTGCCCAGCTGGATCGGCGGGCAGCGGGGAGGCGTGTCCGGGCGCAACTCCGGGACGTCACAATCCGGCACGGCCGGAGCCGGGCCGCGACCTCGCCCCCTCCCCCAATCTCGGCCCGCAGGACCCCCGGGCCGAGCCGAGCCCCAGGTTAGGCGGCCTCGGGATCGGGAAGGCCGGGGCCGGCCCTGGCTCCCCGCGGCCCAGCCCAGCCCGCTGCAGGTCCGAGAGGCCCGACAGCGCTGGGGGCGGCGGGCGACCCCCTCCCGGCGTGCCTGGCGGGGAAACGGCGGTGCAGGGGGCGAGCCGGGCCTCCGTCGCCCACCACGAGCCCAGGCCCCAGCCGGGTCCAGGCCGCGCCGCTGTCCAAGCCCGCAGCGCGGCGGCAGCTCCAGGCGCCCGGGGTCTGGCCCCCCACCGGCCCGGTACCGGCCTCACCTGCGGCCCGAGCAGCCGGAACCGGAGGGATGCGCAGGACGCCCCAGGCCCCGACTCCTGGACCAACTGACACCGCCAACTCCGCCTCTTCCCCACGGAGCGTGCGCCAAGCTGCAGTTCCGCCCCGGCCCGCCCCGCCGCCCGCCAATCACGACTCCTGACGGCACGCCTGCGTATTAGCCACACGGCTCCTCCAATCGGAGCGCCTCGACGCCCCGGCTCTCCTTTTTGCCATAACAAAAGGCCACCGGCATCCAATCAGGATGGAGCTTGTGCGGGGCGGGTCTGGGAGAGCGAGCCAATCAAAGTGCAGAGACGAAGTGGAGCGCTCCTGAAAGCCTGGCGGAGCTCCTCCTCATCCCAGCGGGACTCCCGACGCTGGGGTGGAATTCCTGTGGAAGATTGACGGCTGTCTGGAATGAGGTCAGTGAAACCAAAGGCTGGGCTAGAGAAAAAGCGTTCAGATTCGAAACAAGGGCGTTTGTAAACAAAATGCAAAGTCGGAAGCAAGCCAGTGCAACACCCTGGATCCTCACATTAAAAAAAGGAAAGATTTTTCCTTGTTTTATTCCACCATCCGAGTGCTCTTACGTGGAATATTCCTCTCCACATCCTCCCCATAGCAGCTGGCCGCTTCATGTTTTAGATCTGAGAAATGTCTCTAGCTGCATTTCGTGTATATAACATTCTCCATTATCCAACCCACTGGATCCTAAGACAACCCGCAGAAACAAGTGAGAACTGGCGGAACGCCTTGCTCAAGGTCACACCCTGCGAAAAGCCCGTCTGCCAGGCAGACCTGGGGTGCGGTGTTACCTGCTTGATGGCGTCACTGGACCCAAGGAACACGAAACAGCGTCCTGCTTGTTTTCTTGTTCCGCCTTTGGCAGTTCCCCAACTTGCAGAGATAAGCCTTATGTCTATCTACCTGGTTCTGGACATTTTATTTCTGGCCCCGTTTGCTGACATGCAGCCTTCATCCCTGGAAGCGAGAGTGGCAGACTTACATAACCTGCATATAGTTCATATACAAGCTCTAGTTTATACCTAGTTACACGCTAGCATCTGTTGTTTGAAAGCTAGGCATTTAGCTTCAACAGCTTAGCAGTTTAACAGTTCCATTTGCTAGCATGCAATGCACGCACTGAATAAATGGAAGATAAGAAAGAATCAACGTAAATAAAATATCCTGGAGAGACTTTGGAAGCTCACAGGCTACCTTAAGCAAATGCCTGCTTACCTCTCCCTGCGGTCGCTCATAACCACCTTCCTTCTGTCTCTGTGAATCACGCTGCTTGGGGGCTCAGTGGAATCCCACACTTTCCGTCTACAGCTCACGTCCTCAAGGTCCAACTGCAGTGTCTGAGCCTTCCTTCCTTCCCTCCATCTCTTCCTTCTTTCCTACCTTCCTTCCCTTCCCTCCATCTCTTCCTTCCTCCCTTCCTCCCTCCCTTTCCTTCCTTCCTTCCTTCCTTTTTTCCTTCCTTCTTTCCTCTCCTTCCCTCTCTGCTTTTCTCCCTCTTTCCCTCCTTCCCTCAAATTAAAAGCCTTGGACATAATTAGAAAAATAACATCATAAATTATCAATAATGAAAATGAGAGGATCTGACTATAGGACATATAAACATTAGACTATTATGAACAATCATATGCTAATAAGTCTCATTATTTGCATAAAATAGACATTCCTTTGAAAGTGAAAAATAGAAAAAATCTTACCTCAAGAATAGAGATGAATAGCTCTATGCTTACAAATATTGGTACTGGGATCTAGAATAGCCAAAATGGTTTAGTAAAAACACAATGTTAGAGGGCTTGTGGTACTTAATTTCAAGCTTTATTATAAAGCTAAAGCAATAAAACGGCATATTGGTATAAAGCTAGAGGAGACAATAGCGTCGAGGCCTAAACTCATGTGTGTATGTTCAGTCAATTTATTTTCACAACAGTACTAAGGTGCCATTTACCTTACTACTAAAAGGGATTTCCATAAATGGTTCTGAAACAATTAAATATCAGTATGGGAGTGGGGAGAACCACAGCCGATACCGTTTTACAGCACATACAAAATCGTTCATTCCAAATAGGTCATGACCAAGCCTAAAGGCCACAGCCAGGCCTTTTCCCTTCCAGAGACAGAGAAGGAAAATGTCCTAGCTGGCTATTGTTTCTGTTTTAGAAAGATCAGAAAAACTGATCTAATATTCTAAAAAGATGAATTACGTTTTATAACATTTTAAATGTCTACTCTTTGAAAGGCATTATTTAAATGAAAGACAAATGGTTAGGCTGGGAGAAAAGAAATGGGCCCAGAACCTTTTAACTGAAACTGGAATTCAGAGTAACTAAGAACTGGCAGTGGAGCAATAATACCGTGGGCAGGGTGTTCGCCTTGCGTGCAGCTGACCCAAAGTTTGATCCCTGGCACCCCAGAGAGATGCCTGGCACCTTGCCGGGGTGACTGCTGAGCTCAGAGTGAGGAGTGAGCCGAGCATAGCCAGAGTGGCGAAAAGACCAGCAACAAACCCAGAATATCTAAGAACTGTTGAAATCAATACCAGAAAGACCATAAAATAGCTCATCAGCGGTGAAAGAAAAAGGAATAGGTGGAGGGTATGAGTGATTCTGAGTTTGTGAATGTTTTGAATGTCTCTGTTATTCTGAATGAAATAACTAGACAGAAATGTCCACACTGTGTGTTTGGACACCACAAAATGTCTACCACAAGTGCTAGAGCCGGCAAAACTTAGCTCTGTGATGGGAACTGTTGTGGTCTGGGCTTGGAGGTAGGGAGAAGGCTACAGTGGGTATGAGGGAAACTTCAGGCTCATGGAAAGGTCCTATAACATCTTTACTGGTGTGGTAGCAACAGTATACACGGCCAAAAGTTGTCTCCTGTAACTTTAAACATGTGTGTTGTATCACTGTATTACTGTCTTCCCATTGATCATCGATTTGCTCAGTGGGCACTAGTAACATCTCCATTAGTCCTGTCACAAGCAAGTGCAACCCAAGGGCATCTACTTGCTCCAGGGACAGGAGGAGCCCGAAACCATTCTTCAGGTTATGGAACTAAGGTCCATAATAGTTACTAGTCTTTGGCATAAAAGTAAATAAAACACGGTAGCTTGCCATGCTTTACCGTGTAGGTGGTAGAGTCTCAGTAGAAGGCTCTCAACCCGAGCAATTACTGATGAAACTTAAAGGGGGAAGATCAGGTTTTCTATTGGATGGAGCTCTGAGGAACTATGGAGTCTGGATGTTGAGAATGACTAACTGCATGATGCGTGGTTTGCTCTGGCTTCTTGCCAGGCTTACTGGTTAAAACATGTCTATAACTGTTTACTATGTATAAATGTACAACATGTGTGTTGGCTGTAGCCAAACACATGAAGCACACGCCCGCACAGAAGCACTCCTCTGTTTCCCATGCCTGATGAGGATTAAGCAATACCTGTTGTCATCCCTCTACCTGATTGGCTGACAGAGAGTTCACGTCCACTTCCCCCAGCTTAAATATCCTATTTCCACCTAATAAAGCAGAGCTATTCCCCAGAAGTGGTCCATGGAATCTTTTTTGTAGGAGCTCTACTCGACCTCATATGTGGGTGCTCTACTCACTCAGGATCTGACCTCACCAGAGCTCAAAATCCCTCACCAGCAACATCTACATTGGTTGTATATTATTTTTCTCAGTAAAATTGGGGGTGTAGTGATGGAGCTTATAGGGCACACCCAGCCGTGCTCAGGGATTACTCCTGAATGCTCAGGGATCACTCTTGGCAGTGCTCGAGGACCGTAGGCATTGCGGGCGTCAAACCAGGGTTAATCCTGTACCAGGCACATGCCTTGACCGCTGTGCTCTCCCTGTGCCCCACACTGGTGGTTTATGATGGGAAGACCACCGGCCGAGATTTGGGGGGTTTGCAGTGTGAACGTGTGCTGCTTCCTGGTATTTTACTGAGTCTGGAGACAAGTGGCTCAAAGGTTCTCAACACCGTTTTATAGTTGAGGGCATTGAGGGTCAGGGTCTTGTCCAGTGTTGCGTAGCCTAGAGTCATGCAGGCGGAATTCAAGCCTAACGTTTTTCTGCAAAATGAGTATCATCATATACCTGCTTGACGGATCACTTTGAGGATTGTTGGAATTAAGACAACATAGAGCTGTGCAAAAAATTTCAAAACTAAAACAACTTTGAAGCCCGAAGAAGGTGGGGCTTGCAGCCACTCTAACCAACCCAACTTGTTACTGCCAGAGAAAGGAACATAATCCACAGGCCCCTCACCAGGACCCGGGGCATCCAAACATGATCGTCCAGATGTCTCTCACCTAACTGACAATTACCCAGTCTAGAAAGATCCAGGAAAACTCAATTTACCTGAGACTCCTCAATAAACACCCACATCAAGATTACACAAATTGAAAGTTACCTTGGGAAATATTTGAAGCAACCACTATCAAACTGTGTAAACAAGCAATCATGACAATTTCAGAAGCAGGAGTGACGATGGAACAAATGGGCAACATAGTAACATAGTCGAAGCTATGAAAGACAACCCAGTGGGCGTTTCAGAACTGGACAGAAAACTGCCATTAAAACTGTCAAAACTTTACTGGGAGCTGAAAATGAGAGGGGAGTCTTGAACTCGGGAAATCATCCCATTGGAACAACTGAGAGAAAGCGGAAAAGAATGATGCAACTTCAGGAAACTATGGCCCCTGAGAAGGGCTGGCGTCCTTGCCCGCTGAGACCCAGAGGAAGGGAAAAGAGAGCTGTTGGAGTTCTTCCTGGCGCAGCTCCCTGACCACCTGGACGTGAGTGCTTGTGGACAAGCTCTGAGTACTGGCCTTGATGGGGTGGAGCTGCCGCCAGGGGGAGCCCACGTTCCCTGACGATTAGTCTGGCTCACTGGCCTTGCAGTTGCCGGGCCGGGTTTGAGACGGGGAGAGCATCTCGGCATTAGCTCATAGAAGTCCCGTGACACCTCGTGACACTGTCCCATCTAGCCCATGTAATCACAGAATTCATCTTCCTCTTCCCATCTTGTGGTCGCACGTAATTCATTCTTTTCTGCTCTGTATAAAACCATTTGACCACCAGCCTATGACCGTGATGGTATCTCCCAGCTTGTCCACGGCGTGTGTATCTCTGAGCCATCAGTCCCAGATCACGTGACAGTCTCCGTGTCCCCAGGACTCGGAGCTGCGTGACAGTGACGGAGGATCTTAGTGAGCAGTAATGGAGGAACGGGTGCCTTTGCAAGCGTGGCCAAACCATTGAAACTTTAAGCAGTCCTTAGAAAAAGCTAACTTTAAAAAACAGCATTGAAAATGCAGTCATAAAGTTGTATAAAACTGTATCATTCACAAAATGTTTGCATATTGGACAAACAGCGGGGATGATACTTAAAATAAGCCCTTGAATGAAAAGGGAAAAAAAATCTTTAAATGACAAAAGGGTGATTTTTCTAAGGGGATATAAAAAATGAAAGCTGAAATTTTGGTAACTTAGTTATAAAGTAAATGTCCGTGAAGCTATATATTTTATTTTTAGTGTCCATATTCATATAATGTTTTCACTGTAAAAGCTTAGCAACAGCATGGATAGACCTAGAGGCTTTCTATTTAGTGAAATAAACCAGAGAAATACAGAATTTCACTCAAATGTGGTATAAAGAAATTAACTAGATGAAATCAAATGAGTGTTTGAACCATAAGACCCATAGGAGTTATCAGAAAAGAAAGAAAAAAGATGCTGAATAGACAAAGGGTTCTAGAGCTTAGTAAAGGATAGAACGGGGCTAAATGTTTGCAACATTTGAAACCTATATAAGGCTCTAATGCAATATGACTCCAATTAAAAATATTAAAATATTTTACTTTGCGTTGGACATGTAATGCGATTTGGAGACAACCGCTGGACTAGAGCCGTTACCGACTGGATCCCACTGGATGTCAAAAGATCACGTGGCCGCCCACCTACAAGATGGTCAGACTTCCTTGTCAAGACCCTGAAGGAACGGTTTGAGACTCTTCATATTCCTGAATCAACCAGATGCCATTGGGCTACATTGGCACGTGATAGGGTCCAATGGAAACGTTACTGGCGCCCGCTCGAGCAAATCGATGAATAACGGGATTCAAGTGATCAAGTGATCAAGTGACTTTGGGTTGGAGCAATAATAGAGCAAGCAGGGCATTTGCCTTGTAGGCGGCCAACCCGGGTTCAACCCCTGGCATCTCTTTTGATTCCTGGAGTACTGCCAGGAGTAATTCCTGAGTGCAGAGCCAAGATTAACCCTTGAGCATTGCCAGGTGTGACCCAAAAAGGAAAAAAATAATAATAAATAAAATAAAATAAGATTTTTTTTAAAGAACCACAAGAGTTTCCCTTTTCTAAACAAAGAGCAGATGCAAATACCAATAGAAGCCACTGAGATGGAAGAGAAATATTTAATGATGGGCTGAATTCATGTGAACTGCATTGTGCATGTTTTAATACTATAAATCACATGCATATTATAAATAAAAGCACCAAATCTAAATGTTCTTCCTAGGGAATGGGGTGACTCCAAGCAGAAGACATTCACTAGTGCGGGAGGAGCAGTGCCGAGGAAAGAGACCTTCTAGGGGGCCAGAGCGGGGAGGGCATTTGCCTTGCCTGTGGCCGACCTGGGTTCAATCCCCAGCATCTCATCTGGTTCCCGAGCACCACTAGGAGTAATTCCAGAGTGCAGAGCCAGGAGTAACCCCTGAGCATCACCAGATGTGACCTCCCAAAAAAAAAAAAAAAAGAAAGCAAAAATAAATAAATAAATAAATCCCTGTCACTGTATCAGTCTTCCCGTTCATCATTGATTTGCTCGAGTGGGCACCAGTAACATCTCCATATGTCCTGACTCATGCTAGTAGAGCTCAAGGGCAGCTGCTCGCCTCCAGGAACATAAAGAGCCTCAAACCATTCCATCAGGTCATGGGAATGAGGTTTGAAATAAATAGATAGATAGATAGATAGATAGATAGATAGATAGATAGATAGATAGATAGATAGATAGATAGATAGATAGATAGATAGATAGATAGATGATAGATAGATAGATAGATAGATAGATGATAGATAGATAGATGATAGATAGATAGATAGATAGATAGATAGATAGATAGATAGATAGATAGATAGATAGATAGATAGATAGATAGATAGATAGATAGATAGATAGACGGACGAACGAACCGAACGAACGAACGAACGAACGAATGAATGAATACTAAATAAGGAAACCTTCTAAGATCAGTCTCATGTTCCATTCGGGGCCCCCTTACCATGTTCACAGAAACATCAAGCCTGTCTGGGTAATTAGAGACTCCAAAGACACGGGTATTTTTAATGAAATATGCTAACTATAGCATGTTGATAACTTTCGAGTGTAACCAGGTGTCGTCTCTGATACTTTAAAGCTCATTAATTTACAAAATGTTCTCCATCTCTTTCCCAAATAAGAACTTTACACTTTCCTTTTTTACTCGTTTTATTTCCCCTGAAAGGTTATAAAACTCATTGGGGGAATGAAAACTGTCTTGCATTGAGTGAATAAAGAATTTATTCCACTTGTTGGTGGGGCCTGAGCAATAATACAGCGGGAGGGCGTTTGCCTTGCACAAGGGTGGGCTGGGTTTGGTCTCCGGCATCCCACAGGGTCCCCCAAGCACTGCTAGGAGTGAGTGCAGAGCCCAGAGTAAACCATGAGCACTGCCAGGTATGGCCCAAAACAAAACACACTAAAAAGAATATATTCTACTTGTTGGAACTGGACTTCTAAACCAAACAAAGCTGTCGCCCTGCTGGCTGGCACACAGGCTGTTCGTGTTCCCCTTTCTCAAGCTCTAGGTTCCTGATAACGACCAGTAATTGGGGAATGAAGCAACCCTTCACATTTGTTCATTTGATAGAGAAAATAGAAGAAATAACCAGTGCAGCAATAGAATTTCTGAAATGATTATTTACAAGGATTTTTCGGGATTCCATTTGAACTTTGACTGCGATGAAAATAATTAGACACGATTCTGTGGTGCTTATCTTTCTCCATAAAATACACTCTCCAGTCACTCCCGAAGACAGAGGTTTCTGTCTCCTGTATATGATGAGCTTTTAAGAATAAGCATGCGTTTCCTTAAACAGAAAGCCATAAATAACACAGCTCCTCTTGCGTGTGCAGGTGTTGCTGGCTAGAGCCGCACTAAGTTCAAAAATGCTGCTAGTGAAGAGGTGTGTTTAATACGAGGGAGGGGTCGCAATGTCGATGTGCAGGTGGAGGGCTTGGAAAACTCTGACCAGTTCCCCAAAGTTAGTCTGAAGACGAGGACATGAGGCCTCTAACCCCAGCCTGAATGCATCTGTTCTGTTCTCACTTGCTGCCGTTCCGGCGTAGCTTGTGTTTATTCTGAGCTAGATCCTGTGGAGATCCAAATACTAGAAACTGATCTCAGGGCTGGTTGCGGGCACTGGGGCCCTTTCTGATGGACGCAGGGACCCTGGACTCGAGTTGGTCCATTCTGCTCTTCTGAGAAGGCAGAAAGCAGGAGGAATTTATCAGATGACGCCATCACGGGTTCTAGCATGGTGCCCCAACTTAAGGGCCAGCCTCGCAGTTCATTGCAGCTGGCCTGAGCAGGGCACCGCCACCACTTAGCAGAAAGTGTCCTTCATGGCCTCTGTGCCTGTGGTGTGCAGATCCGGGGGGTGCTTACACACGCATCTGCCAGCCAGGTGGACATCCACACCTTTTTAACAAAACGCTTCCCTCTGTGCGCTGTCCGCTGTCCGGTGAGACTAGACACAGGCCTGGCGAGAGGCCACTGGGGGGCCTCAGCCGGGAGCTAGTGACCGGCCGCCGCGTCCTCCCGGAGACGGTGCCCTGGCGCCCTCTGGCGGCCGACCCGTTTGCTCAGGCTCGCCCTGAGCCCCGCCTGCCTTAGGAGTGGCCGGGATTGTGGGGTCTGGATTGTGGGGTCTGATTTGGGCCCTTTCTGCCCCCAACAGTGGTATGGGGGGCGTTTCACAGAGCGGAAGGACAGTCATACAGGCGCCAGGGAGACTTAGCACAGCGGGGACGGGGCTCGCCCAGGGGGTGAGCGGGGCAGGGTGGTGGGTCTCTGCTGCAGAAGGGGTGACGGGGGTGGCCTGGGCCGTGGGCCCCCAGAACACCCCACAGTCCCAGCCCCGCGGGCCCGAGCTCCCCTCCTGCAGAAGGCGGCCACCGAGGAGCCCCATCCGGCCCCTCCATGTCCGGCTCCCAGGCCTGGTCACAAACCTATACCTATGCTGGCCTCGGGATAGCTGGACGCTACACACCAGGAGGACAGAAGCAATGTCCGTCCAGAGGCTGCGAATGCCCAGCCGCCCCACCCCGCACGCCCCAGATGTTCCCCACGCCCGTGTGCCCCCCATCTCTACAGGCCTGCTGGGTCCCAGACCAGAGGCGCGACGGAGGGACCAAGGCAGCTTTGAAGAGTCTGTCCACGGAGGCCGCAGTGATGATGCAGTCCCCTGGAACTGGAAACAGCCACCAGCCACCAGGGACGTCTGGAGACTGTCACAGCTCATGAGGGACTCAGGGAGCACCGCCCTGCCCCAGGCCTGGGCCCAGACACACACCAATGAGAATACAGCGATGGGCTGCACGCTGACCTCTGGAGTGTTGGAGGACAGGTTTAGCTATTCTGGGAGTTCTGTTGTTTTGCCCACTCCCAGCTTAATCTACTTAAGTCAAGGTTCATTCTAATGAGACCTCTCTTCTATGTAAACACTGCTAGAGGGTGTGGCAGTTATAGAAGTCACCTTGACTGAATAACTTCTGACTTATACATCTACGAAGACTTCTATGTTTTCTAGATTGGGCACAGCTCCTCTTTATACCCACTGCACCCAGCGTGGGACAGTTAGAATTTACCAGGAGACTACCACCCTGGCTACGTTGAGACTATAGGAAGACTATAGGAAGGATCATACTAGTTTGCTCTAAACAGGTGAGTGTGACCCTTTCAGTACACGAGAACAAGATACTCAGAATCACCCTGGTGCAGATAATAATAAGGACCTGTGGGTACCATCTAGATTACATGAAGCTCATGAAATTAAGATGTATTACTTAATATCAGCCCTCTCTCTCTCCAGTGTTTTACATAAGAGATAATCTTGGTAGAAAGGATTAGACCTTGGCATAACCTTTGTTTATACCTGCAATAGGGTGTGGCACTACACTCTGTTTAGAGTTCTTTGTTGACATGACCCTCCCGATTGGATTACTTTGGTGTATATAAGGGGCTGACTTGAGGCCCCCCTTCACTTTTATCTTTTGGGCCTTTTAGCTTTCAGCTTTTGGCTCCTCCTCGGCCTTTTGCTTTTGGCTTTTGGCTTTTTGCTCTTTGGCCTTTGCTCCTTCTTCTAGGTAGGACTTAGCTCGGGTGAGATCCTCTCTCTTAGGTGGGAGACTTAGGCTCTCTTGTATGGTCTAAGTTCAGACCAGAGCTAGAGTTTGTTCATTATATTGGAGTGCTGTGGAAGAGCTTTGTACTATTAAAAGCCTTTTTTGGAACTGCACCGTACTCGTGAGTTTTCATCTGTTCTCCCAGTGTCCTTGGAGGTAGAAGACAACCTCTGTCCTGACACTGTCGGGACCCCTGTGGCGTTCCCCAACGCTGGAGCAAGAGAGCCAGGTCAGAGTTCACATGCCTTGGGCTCTAAGCAGCTAGTATTGGGGCCTGGCCCCTCCCCCTCGCCCTTTGTTTACAAATTTTAAAGCCACCTACACGGCCAGAATGTGGATCCGGGAGAGGAGATGAGCTCTGCAGGCTTCAAGATCAATCAGGTTGATTCAGGCAAAAAGGTCTCTCTGGGTTTTGTTTTATTTTATGGCTGGAGGGCCACACCCAGCAGTGCTCATGGCCTACTCCTGACTCAGGGGTCACTCCTGACCGTGCTGGGGATCAAACTGAGGTTGACCACAGACAAGGTAACACTTTAGCCCCTATAACTACCCCCTCCGGCTCCCCAAAATCTTTTTTGACTTTCATGTGTCTTGGCCACAGAAGATGATATGGGAACCCCCATATCTAACTGTCTCTAATTGTCTCTAACTGTCTCTAACCCAGTCTAACTGGATCAGTGACACAAGAACCCGTTAGGTAAAGTGTGAGAGGGAGGTTCAGGACAGCAGCGACTAGAGAGGGGAGGGGGTTGGGCTGGGCTGGACACACAGAGGATGTACCAGGGACCCAGGAAAGAGAATTTCTGATTTCTTGTTCCCTCCGCTGTGTGTTCCGTGAACGTTGTTTCTGCTTCAGCCTGATTTCCTGTCTTGGACCTGGCCCATAGGCCAAAGAGCGAGTGACTGGTTGAGGGGTAGCTCTTCGGGAGGAGGAGGTTTGGCATGTTGTCGAAAGGAGCGGGCAGAGCAGAGGTGACGCCGTGAGAAAGGAGGGAAGGGTCTATGGCAGCTTCAGAAAGAGAAAGGGGAGAGAGGGAGAGAGACAAAGCAGGAGAAGGAAGTGAGGCACGGGTGTACCATGGAGAAACAAGAAAACGAACCAAATCCTAGGATTTGCCACCTTAAGCCAAACACTGTATAACAAGAGCAGATTCTTGGATAATGTCATTTTGTTTCATGTCGATTGATTTTTTTCCTAACAAGGAAATGCTAATGAGCATTCAAATGGAAAAAATGACAGTATTTAAGAACCTACTATAATAACATATATATTACATATATGCATATATATGTATGTATATATGTATGTTCTGCCCCTTGAGGCGTTGCAGGTGTGGCTATGGTGCCTGCCTGCGTCGGCAGACAGGAGACAGGCTTGTCTGCACCCAGAGCTCTGCCCCGTGGGCCCTGGATGGTTGATGATCTGACATAGAAAAGACTGGGCCCCCTGGGATGAACCCAGAGCCATAGCAGAGCCTGGCAAGCTACCCATGACACCGTGTATTCGATATGACAAAAACAGTAACAATAATAGACCTCATTCCCAATGAATGGAGATGTTACTGATGCCCGCTCGAGCAAATCGATGAACAATAGTAAGACAAGTGATACAAGTGATATATGTATGTGTGTATATATTATATATGTACATATAATTTTATTGTTTAAGAGGGGACACACACAGAGCATCAGGGCACCCTACAAAATCCAAATACACTTTGTGACTGAGGGGCTAGTCCCATAGGAACTTTGGGGGTCACTGGCTGTGTTGTGAGGACGAGGAAGGATGTCTCATTAGCGGGAAGCCCGCTCGGGTTGGCTAGCAACTGGCTCTGAAATCATCGGGGGTAGGTGGCGGATTCTTCTTGGGGTCCTTGCAAGTTTTCTGGACTTGAGATTGTTTCCGAATAAAAATAAAATGCAAACCAATGAGTGAAGGGTGAGCTTTACAAATTAGGTCTGAATTCCTCCCCAGCCCCCACGGAGCTTAGTTATTTCCTATCTCCCAACCACATTTCCCAGATGTGCCCCCCAAAGCAAACAGCAGCGGTCATGTTTTGATAGACGTCCCTCTAGTCCTAGCTCTAGAGCTTCCACAAGCTTCCCGACATCAGCCCTCATGTAAGGATGGAGACCTTCCTGCCATCTGTTAGAACAACTCGAATGTTCGTATTATTTTTAAGGGGGAAATGATGGCCTAACTATAACACGAGTGTGACTCCCTTCATGAATCAATGCTTCCCCAAGTTCCCTTCCTCTCCTCGTCCATGTACATAAATTACAACTCTGTGGTTGGAATCGCAATCTAGAGCGGGTTTTCTATTCTCCCTTTCTTGCCGGCGCCTATTCCAATCTTGTGAGCGCCTCGGGGGCTCTCCTTGCCCTCTGCTTCTCTGATTACATTTTGAAACACTGACCTCATAACATAACCAGGGGCCTATATTTCATTATTCAATACCTGCGGCGTGAGCACCGTATTGCCTGGGCCCACCCGGCAAAATGCATCTGGCGCTGGCACAGTGTCGCTCCGCAGACTTGGAAGTCGCTCAAACCCGGACTGGAACTTTCAGCTTTCCCGTGTCCAACTTACTAACCCCCACAAGTTCACAGTTTCCACCTGAAAAGCAGCAAGTGTTTTATCTGTCACAGGACATTTGGGGAAATTAAATGAGATCACCAAAGTGAAGTTTCTGGCAGAGCAACTAAGGTTTGCTCCCACCGGTTATCCTCCCAAGAGACTCTAGTAAGAAGGAGGTCACCCCAATCCTTTCTGTTTGTGATTCTGTGAGGTCTTTGGGGCTTCTGCCAGCAGAGTGGAGGGCTTATTTCTGGTGGTGCTTGGGGGTCCTATGTGGTGCCGAGGATTGAACCAGAGTCGGCAACGCATAAGTCAAACGCTTTAAACCTTGTACTGCCTCGCAGGCTCCCTGAGTTTTATTAGTGATGAGTGATCGGTTACTTTCTGGTAGTATCAAGGATCCAAAGAGTTAATGAGGAAATTGGGATTTTTATGTGCTTTCTAAAAAATGTTCCTAAAAAACTGATTTTCTAATCACTCCTAGAATCGAGAACTTATAGAAAAAGGATGACAGCTGATTAATCATCTCTAACACCTGTTTTCATTTTCTGCCTTCCAAAAGACTGAGAAAAAAATAAATAAAATAAAGATGTAATCATGGGAACATGACGGAAATATTAGGCATAGTGTGTTTAAAACACTGCTCAGTCGGCTGTGAATTTACCTGATTCCTTTCACAGTCAAATGAGTACCGCGGGAGGAGGCTAATGTCAGCCCCCTCCTCAGCACCCCACCCCAGCAAAAGGGACGGACAAAGAGCCACTGTTCGTGTGAAAAGTCTATGAGAAGATTCTGTGAAATCGGCTGGTGCGGGGCCGCGGTGCTTCCTGATTCTGGACGTCTCATGGGAGGAACTGGCTGAGAAATTCATCTCCCCAGTGACCTAGTTTTTCAAATTAGACCCCCACTGCGCGTAATTTACAGAAATTCTGTCCCTACATGATGTGGAAGCCCAAGGCACCACTGGAACCCGTTGTGCTAGCGGAGACTAGAGGAAGAACATTGGGGTCCCCAGGACAGAGGTTAGGGAGCTGGGGCCGTGGGCCAGCAGGAATGGAAATATTCTTCCCAAGGAGGTTTCAAAAGCGTTCTCGTGACCTTGAGAAGAGCCCAGCAACCTTGCACCCAGGGTAACGGTGAGAGCCAAAAGGCCCCCTGAAAGGAACCTGACGGTCTTGCGCGCGCCAGCAGCAGGATTCGGGGGCAGCCAGCAAGCCTGTGTTTGCGGATGCCCCCACTGCCACGGGCAGCTGGAGCATGCGCGGCACCCAGCATTCCTACCACTCACTAAATGACAACGAGGCATGTGTGAGAGTGTGTGCGTGTGCACGTGTCTGGGTGTGAGACACGGGAACAATGATTAAAGAGGCTGGAAGAAAGAGCAGGCCCTGCGCATAGTAATGGCTGTCCCGGCCCCCCGCTCTGCTCTGGCCCCTCCTGCAAGCTGCCAAAGTCCCTCCACCATCACCAGTGCCCGGAAAATGCTTTCTTCCAGCCTCTTCACACGGGCTCTGAAGCTTCCGAGAGCACCTTCAAAAAATCTCTTTAGGAAACTGCAGGGTCTCTGAGGAAACCAGGCCCAAGCCCTCAGGTTTGAACAAGTCAGGAAGCGGGTGTCTGAGCAGGAGTATGTGTCCAGGAGCCTGTGGGTGTGATGGTCCCATGATGGGAAACAGCCCCCAACCCTTTCTCTGCAGAAAGGAGTGCAGAAAGCCAGCCCCACCCCAGGAGAGCAAGAATCAGCTTAACTAGAATTCAGCCTGGATTTGACTAGAGTTTTCTCCCCACCCCAAAAAAGGAGCACAATTATAAAATATTTTCTATCAATCCAGAGTCAAACATTTTTGGATTCCCATTTGGTTGGTAGTATTTACTCTAATTAGGGAAAAAGACGTGTGCTAATAAAATAAAAGCAGCTGATTGTTTTATTTGCATCTCCCTGATGATTAATGATGATGAGCACTTTTTCATATGCCTTTTGGCCATTTCAATTTCTTCCTTTTGGAAGTTTCTGTTCATTTCTTCACCCCATTTTTTGATGGGGTTAGCTGTTTTTTCTTGTAAAGTTCTACCAGTGCCTGATATCAGGGATATTAACCCCTGATCAGATGGGCTTTGGGTGACTATTCTCTCCCAGTCTGTGGCTGTCTCTATATCTTGTGCACCATTTCTTTTGAGGTGCAGATGTTTTTCAGTTTTATATAATCTCATGTTCATTTTTGCTTCCACTTTGTCAGTGGTGTTCATCTTTGAATCTTCAGCTTTGGTGTTGTATGTTTTCTTCGATGTACCTTATAGATTCATGCCTGATGTTGAGATCTTGAATCCATTTTGATCTGACTTTTGTGCATGGTGTTATAAGGAGGTCTAAGTTCATTTTATTACATGAAGGTAAAGTTATCATCTCACACCAGAGAGACTGGCACAGATCCAAAAAGAGCAAGAACAACCGGTGCTGGCATGGATGTGGGGAGAAAGGGACTCTCATCCACTGTTGGTGGGAGTGCTGACTGGTCCACCCTTTTGGAAAACAATATGGACATTCCTCCAAAAATTAGATATTGAGCTCCCATTTGATCTAGCAATACCACTCCTGGGAATATACCCTGAGACCCAAAAATGCACAGCAGAAACACTATCTACATTTTTATATATGAATATAAAAGCAGATCTATTCACAACAGCCAGAATCTGGAAACAACCTAAATGCCCAAGAACAGAAGACTAAAAAAACTATGGTACATCTACACAATGGATTACTATGCAGCTGTCAGAAAAGATGAAGTCATGAAATTTACCTGCAAATGGATGGACATGGCGAGTATAATGCTTAGTGAAATTAGTCAGAAGAAAAGGACAGATATAGAATTACTACATTCAGTAATGGGGGATCTAAATATATATCAGTGTTCTACTAATTGTGGGAAATGGTAACACCAGACGAACTCAGTATTGAATAGACACAAGGAGCTTTACATGATAAACCCTAAATGTCTGTAGGGAAAGCCACAATGTGTAAGAGGAGAGAGACAGAGACAGAGAGGAAAAGGAAAAGTGCCTGCTATAGAGGCAGGCTAGGGAGGTGGGAGGGAATGTGGGGACATTGGTGGTGGGAATGGGGCACTGGTGGAGGGATGGGTGCTGGAATGCTGTATGACTGAAGCCCAATTATCAAGATTTTTGTAATTGTATATCTCAGTGGTATAATAAAAAGTAAAAGAAAAAAAAGAAAAGAAGCGGCTGATGGGCAGATTTGAAAGGAAGATTCCTAATATTTGTCTTGTTTTGTTTGGGGCCTCATCCAGGATGTGCTCAGGGCTTATTCCCAATTAATATTCATGGCCATGATCCGCACTCAGAGACCAATCCTGGCAGTGTCCGGGGGACCATATGGGACACCGGGATTGAACCCACGCCGACCGCATTCAAGGCCAAGCGCCTCCCGATGTATGATCTCTCCGCCCCAGGAAGCATCCAGATCTTGAGGCTTGAGCTGGGGATGAGGCCCCGGACACAGCACTTGCCCTGCATGTGTGAAGCTCCGGGCTCTTCCCCAGAACCTCAGGGCTCCAACACCCAGCTCTGCTGCGGGGTGGCCTCTGTGTGGCCCTTCGCAATAATTTAAAAAATATATTAGTATTTACCCTTTGAGGAGAAAAATTAGAGTACATTTTCAATTAATGAGAACATTTACCTGCCCGCCCTGAAACTCCATTTTTTAAGCTTGTTTATTCAAACTAGTTTCTGCTAGATCATTTATTACCCTGAAGTGGATTTCTTCTGATTAAATTGTTTTCTATTATTTTTTTTTTTCACCGAGCACTTACAGTTTCTGGCAGTACTGTACTGACCTCCGAGCAGCCTGCAGTCCAGGGAAGCAGAGTAGGTCTCCTCCTCATGGAGTCTCTTATGCTAAGTCTCTAAGGTATTGGCTGGCGTGGGGGCTGGGGGGTTCCCAACCCTTCTGTCCAGGTGAACGCTTAGCCTCCAGGACAGATACTTCACTAGACAGATGTCATTGCCAAGGGGACCCAGGAGCCAATTAAGATTTGCTAAACCTGCTGTTATTGCTGATGTAATGAATACCTGTTTACACACACACACACACACACACACACACACACACACACACACACAATTTCTACCATGCTAGCAGTGCTCTTTTATTTAGTTTTTTTTTATGTGCCTGAATAATCTTCCCAATTAATATTCATGGCCCTGGAGAGAGTACACAGCACATATGGCGGCCTCTGGCCTCAGCCCTGTGGGCCTGTTGAAAGATGGCGCCACTCCGACCTCTCACCCACCAGGCCCAGCGCAACGGGCCTGTCTTCCCCCTCCAGCGGTGGCGCAGACATGCCGGAGCAGGCTGCTGGCTGTCGGCCCTGACTCGGAACACAGGCAGGAGGGCTGGCTGCTCCCCCAGCAGACGCCTGCCACGGCTCCTGGCATCGCCCAGCCGGGCAGCCACCAGCCTTATTTTCTCCTTCAGGCCGGATCCTAATGGAGGGGTGAGATGAAAAGGAACACAGCCCCTTGATACCTTTTACTTGGAGTGCTAACTCACGCGCCTGGTGGAGGGGTGGCAGATGGCCTTCTGAAAGCTTCTCAAGCCCGGCTGCTTTCAGCGCGGGCAGGAGGGGGGGTATTGTTCCATTTTCCGGCGAGTGCGAGGAAGCAGCCCCGAATAAAAGCTCACCACAATTGCGCCACTTCTCCGGGAAGCTTATTACCACCTTACAATGGGGGCTAATTGGCTGATGGCTAGAAGCGGCCGCCAGAAGCAGTCGCTGAATATTATTCAGGAGAGGTTTGAGAGAGCAGAGCCGAGAAAGAGCCTCGCCAGGAAGAAGAGGTGAGGGCCTGGATGGAGACGGAGAAGAGGAGCTGTATTATTTTTATCCACGGAGAATCATGCTCTTCTTTAAAGACAGTTCACAGCCAACTCTCCCCCCCCTCCCACTGCCTCCTTATCAGGAGGACAGGGACAGCCCTGCTCAGAGCCCTATCCCCAGGACACTGCTGTTACCATGACAACAGAGAAGGCCAAATCTTGGAGTCTTTTGAGAAACTTTGTGTGAGTGCCTTGAAGTTGGCAGAGCAGGCACCAAGACGCCGTGGAACGCTTAGCGTCTGCCAGGCCAGTTCGAGAAGCTTCCTTGGGTGCTACGTTTCATCTTTCAAACATTTCCAAGGCTATTCTTGGGCTCGGTCAGCAGTAAAGCGCCACAAGATGCGGGATTGTCAATCACTTGCTCCAGGCCAACATGCACACCCAGGCGTTGTTGGTTCCCACCTGGAGCCAGTTCTCAGAACGGTCCGGCCCTGTGGACTTACTGAAATCCCACATTAGGTGCCCAGAGAATGTTTTCTGAAATCAGAACTAAACTGGCCCAGGAATGGAGACGGGGGAAGCACCACTAAGATGTAGAAATAGGGGTTGGAGAGAATAAAGCAGAGGGTTTGCATACAACCAACGCTGCTTTGATCCCGAACCATATGTTTCCCAAGCACTACCAGGGGCTGAGCCCTGAGCACAGAGCCAAAAGTGTGCCCTGAGCACTGCCAGTTGTAGCCCCGAACCAAACACCAACCAAATAAGCAAAATTTGCAAATCTATTCTTTTGCCTGTCACAGCTGGCCACATAGAGCCCAAACTCACAATATGCTATTGCTGGTATAATGAATACCTGTTTAACTCTCTAAACACACACAGGGAGGAGAGGAACACTGGAGGTCCTCAGGCAGAAGAAAGGGGACCTAACTCGGGGGAGGGGCATGGTTTCCTGAAGAAGCTCATGACTGAGCAGCTGTCCAGGATCGGCAGGCATGAACCAGGTGAAAGGAGGGGAGAGGGTTACCCGGGCAACAAGGCCAAAGCCCAGAGGCATGAAATGGGGCCACGAATGATGATTTCTACCGAGCCCACGGACGCTTGTAGGAGAGGAAGAGGTGGGAATGGTGGGGTTCTCCTTGCCTCCCTCAGAGGCTTGGACCCCATCCAGCCGGGGGTCTAAGGAGGCACAATTTCCCTCTGTCGGGAAAAGAGAAGACGGGGCAGCACAGACGATAGATTTGAGGTGGGGGCTGTGCGGTGGTTGTGGGGAGAGGTGCTTGCTGTGGCTTCTGAGAGAGAGAATGAGGCCTGGTGGAGAGAGAAGGCGAAGAGATGCAGAAGGGCCAGATTGATTGGAGCAACATTTCCAAGGTCAAGTCACAAGGAATCAGCGATTGATTGGATTGTGAGCAATGAGAACGGGTGCCTGACATGCGAACTTCTAGTTTAAGGAAACGGCGGATGATGGGGCCATTTATTAAAATTATGAGTCCGCCACGGAAGGAGATTTGGAGGCGAGAGGGGAGCCATGAACTCGTGTGACACCTGGGAGTTATTAAGGCATCCAGCAGGCAGGTGGGTGATGGATCCGAAACTCAGAGGAGAGATAAAGACAAATGACCAAGGCTTGAGAACAGACGCCGCAAAGCAGCTGCTGCTGCTGTCGTGTCTGTCCGGCAGATGAGTTTTAGCCACGCTCTCGCTTTGAAAATAGGACAAGGTGAAAAACATGGAAACTCGAGAGGTGCACACACACACAAACTCTGCCTTTCTGGCAGCTGGTCAAAGTCTGTGCATGTTCCTTCCTGTTGGTCCATGGCAGCAGTTGGCCACAGGGGAGCCACCCAGCACCCAGAGCTGGGCACCTGATTTCAGAGCCCCCAGCCCGACTGGACCAGGCCTGGCTGCAAGGCTCAGCCATGGGTGCATCCTAATCACATAATTATTCTGCTGCCTTTTACAGCAGTGCTCAGAACCCCTCAAGCTGTCCTTGGTCCCTTATTAGAGGGAGGGGACATATCCGGAAGTGCTCAGGACTGGCTCCCAGCACTCTCTGCTCTGAGATCACACCTGACAGTGCTCAGGAAACAAGACACAGTGCTAAGGATTTGAACCGGGCCAGCAGCGCACAAAGAGAGTGCTGTAACCCTCCTGACTCCCTCACGCCCGACTTCAGCCAAAGAGTAGCAATCAAATCTGGTCCAAGAGGACTGTGAAGTTCCAGGACCGCAGTGGGGGAGGAAGGAAGGTGCCCCCTCCTGCCTATAGATCTGACACGTGAACACCAGGTGTTCTCACTGGATGAAGCTGAGGCTTCCTGTGGAACCAACCCGATTAACAGCAATGCATTTTGTAGTTTAAAAAATACATGATAATGCTTCGCTTTTTTTAAAATCTTCTTTCAATTTGTTTCAGCAATGTTTTGTGGTTTTTAGTGTCCAAGCCATGAATGCTGTTAAAATGTCTGTACTAGCCAATCAATCCACAAATTCAATGTAAGCACAATAAAAATTCAAATGATATATTTTACATCAATACAAAAAAAAAGCAACTCTAAAATCCAAATGAAAACACAAAAGACCCTAAACTGCCACAACAATCTGGAGGAGAGAAAGGCTGGAAAAAAAATATATGTATATATATCCTGATCCAAAATATATTGTAAAGCTACAGTTATTAAAATAATAAATATTTAAGACAGATCTGGCATTCAGCTAGACATATAGACCAATGGAAAAGAATAGAGAGCCCAGGGATAAATCCATGCCACATGACCAACTAATCTTTGATAAGGGCACCAAGAATAGACCATGGTGATACATTCTCTCTTTAATCAGTGATGTTGGGAAGACTGAATAGCTACATACAAAAGAATGGAATCGGGCCCAAATCTTACACCATACACACAAATCAACTAAAAAGTGGCTTACATGTAAGAAAGACCAGAGGCTCGTAAATTTCCTAAAGAAAATACTAAGGGAGCTTCACTATGTATAGTTTCATGGTATCGGTTTTGGCAATTATTTCATAGGAATGTCACAAAAAGCAGAGCCAACAAAAACATAAAAAACGACCAAAACCACATTAAGTTTAGCAGTAAATAGAGGAAGCAATGGAGTAAAGACAACCCATGAAGGAAAAGGTTTTGCATAGCTACATCTGATAAGAGACTAATTTCTAAACTATATAAGGAAGATAGAGGCATGGTACCCCAGGTAGGCGTTTGCCTTGCATGTGGTCAACCCCAGTTTGATCCCAGGTTCCACATATGATCCTCTGAGCACTGCCAGGGTCACTCCTGGGCATAGAGCCAGGAATAAGCCCTGAGCTCCCCTGAGTGTGACCCTAATACCCAATACACACACACACACACACACACACACACACACACACACACCAGGACATTTATTCTGAAGTCCATGCACCCAACCTACAGTGCATACAGAGCACGTGACTAATTTGAGATCAGAACAGATTCTGTTCCTTCCATAGCCCAACTTCCATGCTCTAGTGCTATGAGGAAGCAGCAATCCCCAAATCAAGGAAATCTGAAGTGAAATCAAAGCTCCATCCATGTCTCCAGCCCTCCCCACACGCCTCCTTCCTGCGGCAGTGTGTCTAACCCACCGTCTTCTTTCTCAGGCCATGCTCGGAGGGGAGAAAAGAGAGGACCGTAGTGGGTCTGGGTGGGGCAGGTGTAAAGGGTAGAATGGAGAAGCTACCTGAAGCAGCCCCCCCAAAATGAGCCCAAGACCCCACAGAGGCCACAGTGTCAGTCAGCCAGCTGATCCCCAGGAAGTCCCGTGTGTGTGTGTGTGTGTGTGTGTGTGTGTGTGTGTGTGTCCCTGGAAACAGGCCCCTGGAGACTCCTGATTTTCCTTTCAACATGAGTCCTGCAGGAGCCTGTGGACATGCACACCTGCTCTGTTCCCCAGCACTTTGTAACCTGAGTGCACGGAAACGGGTCTACTCAAATGCACTATTTCTGAGACATGTTAGAGTGATGTCTTGAAAATAATTCAGATGTATATCACATATTTGTGTAATGGTGTATGCATTTCAATTTGTTGTTCTGTGATGGCTGCACCTGGCTGTGCTGGCTGGAGTTTGCTTCTGGATCTTTGCTCTGGGTCACTCCTGACAGTGTCAGGGGTTGCTTAACCCCATACAATCTCTCCAATTCCTATATTTCAACTGAAAAATATTTAAAGGGTCAGGGTTAACATACTGGTCTTGTAGGCAGTTGCCCCTAATTCAGTCTAAGCTCTACGTAGGGTCCCTTGAGCACTACCATGAGTGATCCCTGAGCACAGAGCCAGGAATCAGCCATGAGCACCTCTGGGAGTGGCACCCAAGCCTGAGTGGATGAATTAATAAAACACTTGGTTGCTCAAAACTGTGACAGAGACACAATGTGAGGGGCAGTAGCTGTGCTAGGGTCGGACCACTCCCCAACCCTGCTGTAAAAATGCAGTCACAGGAAGGAGCCAGGAGCCAGGGCAGGGACCCGCAGTGACGGCAGGGAAGAAGAGGAAGCGCGAGTTTAAGCCTCTAAGAAGCACCGCCGTGCCCTGCTCTGACCAGACGCCACGATCTGAACAAATGATGTGTCTGGTATGCACTAGACAGGCTGCATTCATTCCTGCCTACGTTGTCCTGAATTCAGTAGCCAAGACGAGAACTGACTAACACACTGCAGCGCTGCTGATATTAACACAACTGTCTCAGAAGATGGAACACGTGAGAGTTCCCTCCTTTGGGCACAGGGTAAGACGGTTTTCGCTTGCACCCTTGGAAGACTGAAATAGCTGGAGTGTCACGAGGGCCCGGTCTGGTGACCGTGTTGAACCACCCTGCCCCCATTGTGTACCCCACGGTACTGGGATTCATCCAACCTGGACGAGGTGCTGGCGACAGGAGCCAGACATGCGTGGAGTCTTCACTGGGCTGAGGTCAGTGGACACAAGTCAGTGTCCACGCAGGCACTGCCTCTCGTCTTAGCTCAGTTGAATGCAGGATAAAGAGGGTGACAGTGGGCAACATTGCGGGACCCTTCTCAAAACCGTTGCCTGACGGCCCACAGCCCCCAATTCAACCCCCTGTACCCTCCTGCTTTTTACCCACGGGCCTCCACAGTGAAGGCAGGTGAGGCGTGGCTGGGCTCCGTGGCAGATTCTGTGCCCCAGCCACATTAGTGGTTCAGCTGCCAGCCCCAGCCAGACACAATGGCTAAAGAACATGGGGGGGTGGGGAAGACGGAGCCGCCAAGCTCCTTGTGCCCTGTTCCGCCCACAGTACGTGGGGCTCCCACCACGTGGTCAGCAAATCTTCTAGACCTAAGAGACCAGCCTCCTTTATCTCTGTTTCCTGACTGCCGTCTGCAGCTCTGCCATTCCCAATACTCCACAGTAAGTGCATTTTACAGCCAACGGGGCCTCCCCTCCCCCCTCAGCCCGGGGCCTTCATCTCCTTTCTCGGCCTTGCACAGACTCAAGTGCGCCGCGTGGAGTTCTCAAGCCTAGGGTCGTCTTTGGCAGGGTAGGAGGAGAAGCCAGGCTCGCTGGCTCTCAGGCGGGGCTAATTGTCTGGCCACGCTTTAGAAAGAGGCTTTTGAATCTGGGCATTTAGGGAGAAAGTGGAGAAGCGTGGCTGTATGAAAGAGCAATTGATGTTAAATATTCATGCTTTGCTTTGCTGTTAATCAGAATCTGTAACCCTCGTTGCTTGCTTGGCTGCAGCCTGGCTGGCTTGCTACTCGCTCGTTTTTTGTTTTAAGTATTTTATTATACCACCGTGAGATATACAAATAAAAAGATATACAATTAAAAGGTTCATGTTTGGGTTTTGGTCATACAGTGTTCCAGCACCCGTCCCTCCACCAGTGCCCATCTCCCACCACCAACATCCCGGTTCCCTCCCCCTTCCCCAGCCCCACCTCCATGACAGGTTCTTTATTTCTTTCCCTTTCTCTCTCTTTCTCTTTTCCTTCCCTTCCAGACTATGGATTACAGAACATACATTAAAAAGGTTGCCATGTGTATCCTTTTGCCTCTATTTAATGCTCAGTTCTAGGTTGGCATTAGTACCCTTGACAATTATTAGCACCCTGTTCCATTTTCTGTCTTACCTAACCTCTGACTCCCACACGTTTGTGATAATTTCTACCTTTGACAAGACCTCCTGATATATGTTTCACTTGACCAACAACTCTCTCCCGCCCCCTACACACACACACACACACACGCAGACCTGGGTGCTTATAGGTTTGAAATGTTGCCTGTGCCGGCATAACTCAGGCCCGTGTGGTCTCTCCAGGACGATGGGATAGGCCACAGCTATCCCTGCCATCAGCACTTTTGAACCTCTCCCTCCTTTGCCTTGTCTCATGGCAAATTCAGCAGACTTTGTCCTGGCTTGGAAATCATTCTCTGAACTCCGGTTAACGCAAACGGCAGCACAGTTGACTTCGTGTTTCAGAAATGATGCAAGGGAACTTACAGACTAGAGAGGGGCTGTCAGGACCAAGCGCGCCTTGAGCCCAGAGGCGGTCAACGCAACAACTTGGAGGTCATTTCCCTGAGCTTTGTGGGAATAAATAATAAATGTTCTGCCTTTCATTGGTGGATATATTTAAAAACCGCATGTAGTGCAACCACAGGAACTTGAAAAAGAACTCATTTAAAAGGGAAGTAGTGGGGCTGGAGCGATAGCACAGCGAGTAGGGTGTTTACCTTGTACACTGCCAACCTGGGTTCAATCCCCAGCATCCCATATGGTCCCCCCACACTGCCAGGAGTAATTCCTGAAGTGCAGAGCCAGGAATAACTCCTGAGCATTGCTGGATGTGGCCGATATGGATGGATGGATAGATAGATAGATAGATAGATAGATAGATAGATAGATAGATAGATAGATAGATAGATAGATAGATAGATAGATAGATAGATAGATAGATAGATAGATAGATAGATAGATAGATAGATAGATAGATAGATAGATAGATAGATAGATAGATAGATAGACAGGCAGACAGAGAGACAGAGAGACAGACAGACAGAGATAGATAGATAGATAGATAGATAGATAGATAGATAGATAGATAGATAGATAGATAGATAGATAGATAGATAGATAGATAGATAGATAGATAGATAGGAATTAGCTCTTAACTCAATCTTGGGGGTGGGGGTTCTTTACGCTGTATTTTTTTCAAATCAACTACAGTATGTTCTATCATTGCAGTAAAAGTAATAAAAGATCTGTGCCAGTCTCAGAGCTCACGGGGTCCTTACCTCCATCATCTCCAAGAGGAATGTTGGTGAACGTGCTCTCCTCCTCTTCCTCTTTGCTGGCCCTGTCCATCTTGTTCCGTCCCCAAGGCCTGTTAGTGAGCACAGATGAGGGCAGTATTGGGTGGCAGCTGTGCCATGTGATCACTCTTGTTAAATCATTAACCTGTGGCCACACAGGTGCTACCTGATCCTTGCACCAGGCACCTCTTCCTGCTTCCACCTGCATAGCTGAGTGTGGCCTTCCCAACGGAAATGGTTAGAGGCTCTAGTTAAATAATTTCAATGCTTTTTACCTGAAGCTATTGGCTGGCACTCCTGATGTGCTCAGACCAAGCCTTGCCTGTGACACCACAAGAGTTTGCTCTAGTTAAATTTTCAAAGGACGCTGCCTCTGGCCCTCCGGGATGAGGCTGAGGACAAAAACTGAATGGATATGATGAACATATCTTCTGGAACTCTATAAGAAAATCGGCAGGATTTGGGGTAGTGACTTAGCAGCTTGGGCATGAAGATAAACAACCTCTCATGGCCTCAACTTGCTGACTGTAACACAAAAAAAAAAACTTATGGTAAGACTTAGGCGCTCCATAGGGCTGGGCGCTAGGAAAGAGGGTCAGGCACCTGCCTTGCATGTGGACAATCCCAGCTCGATCCCTGGCACCACACAGGTTCCGCCAACCATCGCAGGAAGCTGACTCATGAGTCGAGACAGGAATCAACCCTGAGCTCTCCTGCTCCCCACGCCCCAAATAAGTGAATAACATGTACTTGAAAATGCTCACAATAATGACCACAAATCATCAGAAGATGCCAAGAAATGAGATTATCCAAGAGTTGGGCTTCTTTGTGTCCTTTTTCTACACTGGTACTTGACCTGTGCGTGTCCATCAAAATGCCACATCTACGTTCTCTCTGGAGATGTCAGGGAGAGGCTATAGGGTCTTGCCAGCCCTTAGGCCCACAGGCCGTGCGGAGGGTGGAGGCTTTCCTTCATGCCCTTTTTTCCTGGACCCCTAGCCCTCATCCAAATACTTAGACAACTCCAAAACTGTTTCAGACTTTCAAATTACCTCTCTCCTCTAGAAGGCAAAACCAGCCAAGTTTGATAATGCATTTTATGCAGGTATTAAAACTGAGTCTCCACTTGCTCCCGTCTGCCCCTAAGTGCTTTGCTATGTAAGTTATTACTTATTGTTCACTGTGTTCCTTTCTGAAGCAAAATGTACATGAGTTTCTGGAAACCTTGACTGTCAAAGCTTAAATGAACTAGGGAAAGAATTTCCCCCAAATTCTCAATTACATCTTACATATATGGAGTGTCTGGGCTAATACAAAGCCAGACACTTTGGAAGATTCAAAGCAAGAGAGGCAGCTGCTGTGAATAAGCTTATAAGAAAAGGTCAATAGCAAGAGAAGCCAAGGGTGGAGACGGAAGTGAGTCTTCCTGCATGGCGAGGCTGAGGGGATTCTGGAGGTACTCGATCAATAATGAGGACATAGATTGCAAAAATGACCCAGTGGTAAGTGCTTGACTCAGACCAGGAGTGGAATAAAAGGCTCTGAGGTGGGAAAATATTAGGTGCACTTGGGAACCAAGAGTGGAAAATACTCGCGGCTAAGGTGGGTCATGAGACGGAGGAGAGATAGCACAAGACGTGTCCATTAGCATGCAAGTACAGCTTGTGCCTTGCATGCTGCTGGACGGAGTTCTATCCCTGGCACCCAGTTTGGTTCTTTGAGTCCCACCAGGAGTGGTCCCTGAGTGCACAGCCAGGAGTAAGCCCTGAGCACAGCTGGGTGTAACCCAAAAAACAAAACTGAAAAATCCAAAAAACATTTAGACATTAAGGGGAATTATAAAGAATGCCTATAGGCAATCTATAGAATGGGAGAAAATATTCATGAATCACGTGTTTGAAAGGAGTTTAATACCCAGCATAAAGAACTGGATCCTAGTGTATCTGCTCAGTGTATCTCACAGCTCAACAACAAAAAAGCAAATGGCCCATTGAGGGCGGGCAACAAGTGTGAACAGACATTCCCACAAAGACAAACAAATGGTCAATCAGCACAGGAAAAAGAATCACATTCTATATAATGGGTCATTAAGGAAATACAAATTAAAACCAGAAATATATCACTTCACACCCACTATTTTATTTTAAGCAAAAACAGGACCTACCTGAGCAGATACACTAGGATCCAGTTCAATCCCCAGCATCCCATAAGCCCCAACCAACACCACCAAGTGTGACCCTTGGGACCACGAGTGGCATTGGGAGTGGCCTCAGCGCCTCCCCCAATAACACCAACAAACAAGGAAGGATGTGGGGAAATAAGGACCTTTGTGCATTGCTGCTGGGAATGTAAATGATACAGTCACTGTGGAGAACAGGTCCGTAGGACCTCAATAAGTGGATATTACTAGGGTCAGCGATTCTACAGACATATGCCCAAGAGGAATGAAGTGAGGAGATAGGCTAGAGCACGGGCTTAGCATGTAAGGGACTTCCAGTTGGTCCTCTGCACTACGTCTCTCTGCCCCCACACATTGCTCACTCTTGGATAGTCCTGGAGATGCTGAGCCATGCCACCGTGACCCTGGTGTTCCTGGATGACCCCTGGCGTCGTCAAGACCTAGAGTTGAACTGACTCAGTTAGTCAAGGATTACCAGGCTCAGCTAAGCCTGGTAATAATAATAATAAAATTAACAAAACACACGTCCACTAAAAATTTTCTATCTGAATGTTTATAGCGGTATTATGCATAGAGATCATAGGGCGTCCGGGGAGGGAAGGCTAGTTCTAGCCCTGGCCCATCATCCCAATAGAGCCTCGCAAGAAGCCAGAGGAACCCCCACACCATGAGGGCTGCCATTTTCAACATCTGGACTCCACAGCTCGTCAGAGCTCCACCCAAGAGATAAGCCAATCTCTCCGTTTCGTGGGGCTGCAAAGCAGCCACGTGGTTCATCAGTAAATCAACAAACGGAGAGCCTACTACTGAGAGTATACCATCCACATGGCAGAGCCTGGCAAGCTACCCGTGTCGTATTTGATATGCCAAAAACAGGTAACAATTATAGACCGCATTCCCATGACCTGAACGAGTGGTTTGAGGCTCTTCATGTTCCTGGTGCAATCAGATGCCTTTGGGCTATACTAGCATGTGACAGGACATGTGGAGATGTTACTGGTGCCCGCTCAAGCAAATTGATGAACAACAGGATGACAAGTGATACAAGTGATGCATAGAGACAAAAAGGTGGAAACAACCCCAAATGCCTATCAATGGATGAATAGGCAAACTGAAATAAATTAACACAATGAGCAATGACAGTGCAATTAACAGTAAAGATGAAGAACTGACACATAATGTAATTTAGACAAGCCTCAAAAATATTAGACATGAAAGGACACATTTGGTATGATCCATTTTATACACTATAACCAGTATAGGCAGGTGGGTAGAGTTGTCAAACAGATAAGCATTTGTGATGCGGGGGAGGAGGGAGATGGAATGTGGGATGACTGAATTAATGGGAATGAAGAGTTTTCTAGAGTGAACAACATATTTTGAAACTAAAGCAAGGTGGGCATGCATACAGCTCATTAGAATACACTGCACTGTATGTTTGCTAATGGCCGACTGCTTGGGCTGTGAATTTTAGCTGGGAATAAAAGTTTTTCTTTGGAAAAATGAGAGAATCAATCAGGAAAAATTTGTGTGTGGTACACTCTTCACAGTAAGAATGAATGAAGTAGCCTAAAGCATAATGTACTCTATGATATCTAAGCTAAAGTAAAACCAACCCATCCTGTATGCTAGTATTAACCAGGCTAACTAACCCCATATAACACCTTGAATCATAGAATTTGTAAGGCTAGAAAGGAGATTAAGGGAAGGAAACCCATCTTAATTAAAATAGTTTATCCAACAACATAACTACAGAGGTCCAGATAGTTTTATAGCAAATCACTTTATTTTTTAAAAGTAGGGAATGTGAGAAAAAAAATGCCTGTGCACATGTGTGCCTGTTAATGGATGTTGGATTGATAGAACTGAAGAAAGGAAAAAAAGGAAAAGAATCCGTCAACTAAGCAGGACTGCCGCACTCCCTTTATCACGATCTCAGCAGATCACTACCAGGACTGAAGCACTTTGGACCTCGAGTTTGTCTGGGCCTTCTCAGAGCTGCCTCTGAGCATCCCTAGGAGCACCACGTGCCGGCTAGGGTATCTGCAGGTCTCTGGGTGTTTGAATCTCTACCTGGATATTCAATATGTTTGGATTTTTTAACAAATTAGTTGGATTCTTTCAGTACATTAGTTACCCACGGATGCTGTGGTGGCAGAAGCTTATTTTCTCCCCACGCCGCCAGTTTAATCGCTAGTATTTATTGGGCACACTGTGAGCAGCACTAATGAAGTGAATTGCCTGTAACCTCCTCACTATTCCTCACAACCACCCTCTAAGGAAGCAGAAACATATAAGTAGATGGTTCGCCTGGGTCCACATCGGAACCAGACACTAAGGCCCAAAGCCCACACTCTACCCAGCACAGCTCAAGGCCTGGATGAACACAAGCATCACAATATCCAATCCGGGGACAAGAACGTAGTTCAGAGGTAGAGCACAAGCCCCGCAGGGAGGAGGCCCTGGTTCGCCCCCCAATATACTCCCCACATAAAGCATAAGAAACAATATTGTGACTATTTTAATTTTATCTTTATCTGTTCATCTTAAAGATAGACAAAAAAATATGTAAGGAAAAACAATAGAAAAGGTTTCTTCTTTAAACTACTATAAATAAGGCTGGTGTGCTCTGAAAGTAATTTTTACTCTTAATTATATCCTGTTTAAAATTAATTTACCTTTTGGCTTTTCATAAGTGTATTTAAATTTTGTCATTAAATCATGCATTCCACTTTAGTAAATATACTTTAATATGTTTACAGCGCATATCAAGGAATCTTTACATAAATAATTAGCTTTGGCAATAGATGATAAATGGAAACACAATTCCCAACTTCTCTGATGGATAGTCCTCAGACGACATTAGCCAGAATGTATGTGTGTGTGTGTGTGTGTGTGTGTGGGTGTGGGTGTGGGTGAGTGAGTGTGTGTATACAAGCACATGTGTGTGTAAGAGACAGAGATTCCAGAGATCAAACTCAGGTCTCATGCATGGCAGCAGGCACTTTATGTTGAGCTGTTGGTCCCCAAATCAGCCCAAACATTGAACCACATGCCTGACCCTCACCCAGAACACAACTAATTCTCTCAAGGTGAGCACGAATCACTACACAAGTCCTGCTGAGAAACCTAAGTTTGCCGGCAAGTGGTAAAACCAGCCAAGGGGTCTGTATCACGTCTAAAGTTTTGGGACTCACCTCAAGGCAACCAAAGGGCTAAGTGATGTTAGTTGGTAGCTCCTGGAGGCGGGAGACTCACCCGGCAGGGAGAAGGCAGATTTCACCCGTCCTGCATCAAACTTCAGGCGACTTAACTGTGTGTTGGGCAAACACGATTGCTTTACAATTCCACTTGACAACACAGCAGCATTGAAGGTCAATTTCAGCGCATTTTAGTCTTGTCTGTAATTGTTAGTCAGCCTATAAGCTGCCCAGGGTCATTTAACATTCATTCAGCAAATATTTATGGGTCCTGCCATCTTTCTAGCCAGCGGAGCTATACCGTTGGATGGAAAGGATCACTCGAGGGAAAGGACCAGGAACATTGCAAGCACCTAACCTGGGTTCCATCCCAGCAGTGCATTTCCACCTCCAAAAACAGTCAGGTGTACACCCCAAAAAAGAATAAATACTTTCACAAAGCTCCCATTCTAAGACAGGCAGGGAGGGAGGGAAGAAGGAAGGAAACGGTCACCCTTAGCCAAAAGCGGGGAGAAAAGGCTTCAAAGCTCCCCACCCACATTCTGGGGCCCATGGCTTCTCAGATCCCCGGTATAGTGTCCCAGGGCCAAGGCTGAGGTCGCCCCACACCCCTCTCAAGCCAGGCCCTGGTTGAAGCAGGGAAGCGATTTTCCCGTCTCCATCAGGCAGAGACCGTCTGCTGTGCTCTCTTGATGCAGGAGAGGAAATGCCAGCCCTGCCTTCCCTGCCCGAATGAGTCAGCAGGTGGACAGTGGTGCCCACTGGCATCGCCCACGCCTCGGGGTCCCTGTGCCCAGGGAGGCATTTGCGTGGGAGCCTCCAAAGGCTCCAACTCTTGTTGCTGAAGCCAAAAACAAACCCGTGGATTAAGTCTGCCTGTAATCAAATGTCTCAGGTCTGCCCAGGAACCCCAAAATTGGCACTCACTCGCGTGGAGACTCTGTCTTGGCCTGATGAGTAAAGTCCTCTTCTGCCGACTTCACCGGCTCCCGCTGGCGGAGGCGGCCTTAATTTGGGGGTCCTTCAGCACCTCGAGCTGCGATGTGGTGCAATTTGGGGGTCCTTCAGCACCTCGAGCTGCGATGTGGTGTAATTTGGGGGGTATTTCAGCACCTCGAGCTGCGATGTGGTGCAATTTGGGGGTACTTCAGCACCTCGAGCTGCGATGTGGTGCAATTTGGGGGTCCTTCAGCACCTCGAGGCTGCGATGTGGTGCAGCTTGAGGGATGCACTGAGCCCGCTGGTCCTTCCTTCCCTGTGATCCTCTGTTACTGCCTGTGTACAGGACCCCTTGGAAACCAGAAGGTTGGGAGGTTCCAGAAGGAATTATTGGGTAATGGTGATGATCTCATAAATGTGTCTCTAATGGAATTTTGCTCCTGATGCCCAAAGTACTTTCACAGTTTTTGCTTTGAGATGCATACAGGAAAAGGCACAATCGAAGGCTATAGGAATAGAAATCAATCCAAACACCACACCAAAACACATTACCAACACTTCAGGATAAGACTTTTTTTTTTTAATGCATTTTGCCTCTTAACATTCATGTCTCTGGCTGCAGAGAAAACAATCTGTACAATCCGTGCGTAGGAACCTGTGGCCACGCACAGAAGTGGTCTAAGGGGTTAAGATGAAATTATGTTGGGTACAGAGGTTGGCTCGAAGGTGACACAAATATTACTATCCCCCATCACAAAGTAAAAATGAACTATTCCACCAGCAGCCCCCTGGCTAGGTTTACATTCTCTTGCTCTCTCCTGAACTATTTTCTAATTCTCTTTCATCTCTCTGCTTCCAAACAGTTAGACTGAGTGTGGCGTGCTCAGGATTGTGAGGGTGGAGGGGAGGAAGCAAAGATGGCCACCCTCTGAGACCTCGGCTCGAGCACAAGGCCCACAGGCGGGTGGACAATCCACCCACATGGGAGCAGCCGCGGTGGGTGTTTCTAGACAAGGTCTGGGCCATCTCATTATAGTCTCGGCCCAGCTCCTGGAACTTGACTGGAGTGAAATCCAAGTCGACAGCGGCTGGTGATTTGTCCAAAACCAGTTGAGCTGGGAACAGGCAGCCCCTTCTTCAGCTGTCGGGGAGGTGCTGGGCGCACAATAGGGGACCAGTGGAGGGGGAAACCCTCACAACCCACCCGCAGCAAGCCACCCACGGGGGTCCTTCTCTGCAAACTTTTTGTCAGCAGTCAAAGGTAACACGGCAGAAACAAGAGCATTCGACTCTTGACAGATGATAAATTTCTCCAAACTGCAGGTCATCAGCAGAATTGGGTAGCAATGAGATTTTGTGCTTGTTTGCTTGCCTTTGGAATTGTATTAAAATGAATGAGTTGGGGACAGACCTCTGAATGTTGGTGTTTGTTTTGTTTCCATCTTGATTGCTCAGTGGCGGCACGTGGGGGAGGGGGTTTCAAGATGGAAATAGATCAGGTTGGGGGTGCATTCCCTGAAACTCCCCCAAAGGTGGCGTCTGCTTCTTCCTCTTGTTAGAATTCTCTGGAGCAGGCAGACTCCTGGCACCAGTCTCGGAATCACCGGCCTCTCTCCTGTACTCAGCCTGGCTGAGGCTTCACCCTCGGGCTCCGCCAAGGACGTGGCCACAATGATTCACGAATGCGACCCCCTCAGGGCCCACACGCAGAGGACAGAGAATCCCTGCTGACAGGGCCCGGTGGTTGTAGCCACATTCTTGTGGGATGTGACTCCGACCTCTTCGACCTCTTCGAGTCATCTGAAGAAACGAAGGACAGGGGAGTGGGCCCCAGAGCTGCCGGCCCTGTTCCCCTCAAGAGACCTGACTTGGCGTAAGGCACGATTTTCTTTCACCAATTTCATGACATTGGATTGAGCCCTGTCAGAGGTTTGATTTTCCTTCTAACTATTTTCTCGGTATTTCATATTGTATACAAATCATAAGCATAGATTTCACTTGTATGTTTATACATAGTCTTAAAAAAAAAAAGAATGGAGCCAGAGCGATAGCACAGTGGGTAGGGCATTTGCCATGCACGCAGCTGACCTGGGTTCGATCCCGGTATCCCATAGGGTCCCGAGCACTGCCAGGAGTAATTCCTGAGTGCAGAGTCAGGAGTAACCCCAGAGCAGTACTAGGTGTGGCCCCAACATAAACAAAATAAATAAAAACTGTAAGAAAGAGAATAACAGATGTGAACATTATACAGCGACAACACGTGATATTTTTCTCCTCGGTGGGCCGTGCCTCGTTGGCTTGGGGAACACTGTGCTGCACCCTCGGACCTACAGAGGGAGACAAATGCAGTCCTTGCCCTCAGCAGCGGGCATAGCCCTGGGCACCGAGAGAGGAGTCAGCGGCACGCCACGCTCTGGAAGTCACTGTGTTGCAGGTGGACCCCACGGGTGACTTATGTGAGGCCGGAAGGAGAGAGAGAGGTCGCTTTCTCCCCAGCCGCCTCTGCCACCCGGGATTCGCTGGGCAGGCTTAGGACTGATAAAGTCTGAGCCCCACCAGCCCCACGAGGTGGCCGTTAAGCCACACCTGATGCCCACTTGATCTCTAGGCACGGGAGTTAATCCCCACCACCCGAGGTTTCTCGGGGAGCCACGGACTCAGGCTGGAGCGAGGAATTGCTCTTTGCAGGGAAAGGAAAGTCAGTCCTAGGCCTTACCCAGGTCTGCCTTAAGGTTCTTGTCTTCCTCGCAGAAAAGAATTTTCAGGAGTCGACGAGAAGTGAAGTAAAATAGATTTTATTAAGGAGGTCTTAGGTGAGGGGAGGGAGAGAAAGAAAGGAGAGAGTAACGCTCTCAAGGGTTACTCTTGAGCGGGGCTGCTCCAAAGGCGGAGAGCAAGTAAAAGAGAGAGTACACATCTCAAGAGGGGAGATGGGGCAACACACGTGCTCAGGCAGCATGTGCGGCGCAGGCAACATGTGTACCCAGGCAGCATGTGCGCGCTGTCCTTTGGTCAAGACGGCTTTTATAGATTTCTCCCCAAGTTACTCCCATATGGGGCTTTAACCTCGGTTGCTAGGGCCCCATTGCCAAGGGGAGTAGACTTTGGGAGTGGTCTTCTTTGACTGGAATGTTCTGGGGTCTTCCTTGAGCTGGGTCCTGGGCGGGAAGGCTGATTCATCTCCCTCAGGAGATTTACATATTCCTTTTGGCCTTCCCTTCCCCCCAGGGTCTATTGTTGATATGGTCTTATCAAGTTTGGTTTCCGGCTTTCAATCAGGTGTGGCTCTGGAGCTCTTCTTCAGGAATTTTATTGCCATGTGGCGCCCCCTGTCTGCCTGCCTACGACAACTGCACACCAGTCTGTGTGGTTTGTGTTTTCTGCTCTCTGATGCTCTTCAAAACTCGGAAAGTGTCTTCCTCTGGGCTCTCCTCCAGACCCGTTTTCATAGATTCCTATACAAAGCTTTAAAAATTAAAAAAAAAAAAAAATGAAAGCCCTGTGCAAATACTTGAACTCGAAAAAAAAATAATTACAATTACTAAGATCTAAAGAAAATAGAAATTCCTTGAATTTGTTGTCAGGACACTTGGATACTACTATTGTATATAAAAATTGTATAAACTTGGGCAAAAAAAAAAGTGCTCTTCTCGGGCGGGACTGAGCATGGCGGGTAGGGCGTTTGCCTTGCAAGCGGCTGACCCGGGTTCGATCCCTGGCATCCCATATGGTTTCCCGAGCACTGCTAGGAGTAATCCCTGAGTGCAGAGCCAGGAGTAACCCCTGAGCGTCACCGGGTATGACCCAAAAAGTGAAAAAAGAAGTGCCCTTCTGTGTTTTCTCTGAATTTTATCATCAATAGATGTTGACTTTTGTTGAAATTTCTTGCTCCTATTAATACTTATGTGTCTATTTTTAATCTGTTAGTGTGATGAACTATATTTTAAATTTTTTTTAATTTTTTAAAATTTTCAAACATTCTCAACAAGATTTTTTTAAAAATATTTCAAACAAGATTTCTAACTTTCAAACATTCGCACATTCTTCAGGTCTGGAATAAACCCAATTTGGTCCTATATTATCTTTATTTGGGAGGGGAGGTTTTGTGGCATCACAGAGGGCTGACCTCTGTAACCAGGGGCACTCCTGGCGGTGCTCAGAGAGGTCATAGTGGGGCGGGGCTCACCCAGGGAGCAGCCGTTTTGGGAGCAGCAAAAAAAAAAAAAAAAAAAAAAAAAACAAGCATCTTTTTAAAAATTTTAAGCATCTCTTTCTAAATATTTTGTTTATTTATTTTTGCATGACACCCAGCAATGTTCAGGGGTTGTTCCTGTCTCAGGAACTACTCCTGGTGGTGCTTGGGGGACCATATGGGATGCGGGGAATCGAACCCAGGTCTGCCGCGATGCAAAGCAAATGCCCTCCCCACTGGACTATCACTCTGGCCCCAGCGAGACAAGCATCTTAACCTGGTGTTCTCTCTCTGGCCGCATCCTTCCATTTTATTTTCTCTGGCCGCATCCATTTTATTGGTAATTATTTTGAGGGTTTTGATCTTCATCACTGTATCACTTGTCTTCCCGTTGTTCATTGATTTGCTCAAGCGGGCACCAGTAACATCTCCATAGGTCCTGTCCCAAGCAATTGTAGCCCAAGGGCATCTGCTTGCTCCAGGGACAGGAAGAGCCTCAAACCATTCTTCAGGTCATGGAATTGAGGTCCATCTCAAGGTTCTCGAGATGAGAGCCTTGTGCTTGAGATGAGAGCCTTCTACTGAGAGTATACCACCTACAAGGCAGAGCTTGGCAAGCTACCCGTGTTTTATTTGATGTGCCAAAAACTAGTAACAATTATGGACCTCAATTGATCTTCTTATTTATAATATTTCTTATCTATAATTTTTATCTTTTTTTGTTCGCAATTTAGTCTTTTTCAGTTCTTAGGGTAAGGCTGGTCTCAAAAGGGCATTGGAAAATATTTCCTGCTCTCCTGTATTCTGGAAGACGTTGTGTATATAGTAACTGACATCATTTCTTGCTGAAATGTTTTCTGGCTCATGAGTGAAACCATCTGGGTTTTCTTTTCTGGAGGACCTTAAACCACAAATTCCATTTCTTTAGTAAATATGGGACTATTCAGGTGAAGCTTTTCTCTGCAAAGAGTTTCGCTGCTTTGCGCCTTTCGGCTGCTGGTCACTGATTCCCACAGATAAAGCAAAGACTGAGCGCACAGGGTCCATCCCAGGGGTCAAGGCTCTGAGATGAAGCCTGGGGTCCCCGTCCGCTTCTGCCATCTGACCGTTGCATGTCTTCTCCATAACCTTAGCACCCTCATGCTTTCATCAGAGAATATGCTTTGGTTTCACTGTCTTAGCAGAGAGTTTCCAATTTCATTCCTTTCTGTTCAGGGTTACTTCCTCTGCTGGCTTCAGTCAGCCTTTATGAGCTGCAGATACTTGAGGCAGACACTGAGATTACTGAATTCAGATTGTGCCGGACTGAGATCTTTGCAGAGTTTTTTAAAATTTGTTCAAGTATTTGGGGCTGGAGAGACAGCACAGGAAGAAAGACATTTGCCTTGCTGTGACTACCATCCTGGGTCAAGCCCCGTTACTACAGATGTGGTTCTCTGAGCACTTCCAGGCTTTTCTTCTGAGCACAGAGCCAGGAATAGCTCCTCAGCACCAGGCTGTGGCCCCGCCTCTAGGAAAGAATCGAATGCCTTGAATGATTATCCACCTAAAGATGCTTCTGTTGCGGCCTCCAGGTTTTTTTGGTAAATGGTATCTTCAGTTTTGTTGAGGTGTGCGACTCTGGGGGAGGAGCAGGCAGTGCCTGCTGTCAGCCTTGGGGCTGCAAAGTTTCAGATTCTCCCAGGTGCTCCCTGGTTGGATCTGGCATCCCACAGGGTCCCCTGAGCACCACCAGGAGTAATTCCTGAGTGCAGAGCCAGGAGGAGAGCCAGGAGGAGCTTCTCCTGAGAGGAGAGGCTAAGCCGGGGAGCGCCTGGCGTCCCCCAGGGGACCCTCCTTTGCCTGTGGCCTCTCACCCGGCCTGCACTGGGGCAGCCTTGCTGCCCACACGTCTGGCTTCACCTTCTGGCTCTGCAGCTGCTGTCTGAGCAGGCAGAGGTTGGGTTCCGTTTCTCCCTGCAGGCCCGCCTTTCCTGGGGACTGGGTCTGTTTGCCACCGCAGCGCCAGCTCTAGGCAGTTTCTGTTAACGGGGCTTTACCTGAGTTTCCCTCACTGGGACAGTGGGGAGGTTGCCTCCTCCAGCTCTTTCATCCCTGGGGTCTTCCCTTTGTTATTCTCTCCGTTGCCATGCCTGGGGGCGGGCGGGCACAGGGGGTCACCCTCAACTCACAGTTGTGATGTTGAGGGATCAAACTTGCGTTGTTTGGGATGGGCATTGGGGTGGGCAGGGGGGAGCCATGTGAGGTGCTGCCAGCCCTGAATTCACCCCAGGGCTGTGCCGTCACACCGCAGGCTTTCGCCAGAACCACGGTTGGGGTAGGGGGGGAGAAGGGAGTTGGGGCCACGACCATCTGGGTCTGCGCTTTACTCCTGGCTCAGTGCTCAGACCTCCCTGCTGGCGGGGCTCAGGCAGTGGCGGGGGCATAGATTATATGCCGGAGTCAAAGGCGTTGGTTGTGTGCAAGTCTGAACCTGTCCCCCCTGTGCTGCTTTCTCTCTCCAGCTCCACAGAGCCAATTCCTTCCTCCCCTGTCCTCACTTATGTATGATCGTTATTTATTATGTCACCTGTACTTAGCTTGTAAAATTTCATCTTTTACAGGAAATTCCTGTGAGGCTGCTGTGACCTTTGAATGCATGTCTTGATGGCGGCTCCTATAAACAGCTGAACAATGCCTCAGATTAAAAACCAATAACACAACCCCCAAAAAGGAGCAGCAAAGAGGCATTGTCCTCTGTTGTGATAATATCCACCAATTTATGGGCTGAGGCAACCAATAGCTCTAGATTTAGAGATTATTCTACCCCCAAAAAAAGATTATTCTACTTCTCTGCCAGTGGACACACCACGCATGTAAATCTGAGTGCTTTGAATCTCAGGCTCCTGATTCAAACACAACAGATATTTTTAGTTCTAGGGTTTTTTTCCTCCCGTTTTTTAACAAGCTTGATCAGTGAACAAGAACGTCTTATCAATCATCGACTGGTCAGGAAGCATGGAGCTTTTGAACCACAGAGCTCGTTTTAAAATTAGAAATGCCCCCTCTTAGGGGCCCACGTCAAGACTTTTGGGAGGCAGTTGTCATTCGATTTTCGGTCTGACATGTGTCTTTGGGGGAAAAGGAGCTAAGTAATGCTCGTTGGGATGCTGTGGGTGGGAAAGACAATAAAAATAGCATTCTATTTTTAAACAAATAAATCCCACTCATATTTGCTAGAAAGCAAGATAGCTCTTGCTCACTTACGTGCTCCTCCTAAAATATTTGCAAAACAAAACCATTTGGAAAGCCAAGCACATTTTCCCCATTGACACGTTCCAAAGAGGCAGCCTCCTGGGACGTTATGGTGACAGAAACCATTTTTATTGCTACTAATAAGAATCGCTAACATTTATTGGTGACTTGTTATCAGCCAGGCATCATTCTAAGAGTGTTACATATTTCTCCTCTCTTTTTTCCCCCAGGCTGATCTTTAGAGAGTGTGTCCTGATTTCTCAAATAAGGACTCTGAGGGGGAAAGAGCTCAAGGGTTAAGGTTGGGCAGCTGAAGCAGGAGCTACAGCACTCAGCCTCACCCGGCCCCTTCGCCACGTCCACGGAGCTGCCACCAGACACCCAGGCTGACCAGGAGGAAGTGGGAGTTTCATCACTGGTCAGATGCAGGGGTTGAAAAAGAAGTCCACTGTGTGTTAGGTCATGGGACTCAAACTGTCCATCCTCACCTAAGCTCACCTGAGGAACTTCTCCGGATGGCCTGGGGTCTCTTGCTGTGGGAATGTTGAGTGCTTGACACTGAGTCACTCATTCCCAAGGATCTGGGTTACCCTGATCCCTCCCCAGGGCCTGATGGTAAAACTGGACAGAACATAGATATTGATGAGAGTTTCAAATGTGCGTCTGAGAAACCATTGTAGGAGACAAATGAAGATTTAAAAGCCAATGTGGGGGTTGGAGAGAGTACAGGAGTAGAGCACTTGCCTCGCAGCAGCAAGCCCGATTCAATCCCTGGCACAGCACTCGTCCCAGGATCCCCCGCAAGAATGATCCCTGAGCACGGAACTGAGAGTGATCCCTGAGCACGGAACTGAGAGTGATCCCTGAGCCCGGAACCGGGAGTGATCCCTGAGCCGGAACCGGGAGTGATCCCTGAGCCCGGAACCGGGGGTGATCCCTGAGCCCGGAACCGGGAGTGATCCCTGAGCCCGGAACCGGGAGTGATCCCTGAGCCCGGAACCGGGAGTGATCCCTGAGCCCGGAACCGGGAGTGATCCCTGAGCCCGGAACCGGGGGGTGATCCCTGAGCCCGGAACCGGGAGTGATCCCTGAGCACGGCTGGTTCTGCCTCCACACACACCAAAACTCAGTTTGATTTAGGCTGAAACTGGACCGGGAAGTAGGATGCCTTTGATCTTTCCAAAGCGGGTAATACCACCCTTGGTGGTGGGGCGCTGGAGCAATGGTGGGGGAGCAACAGTGGGTGTATTTTACGGTGCTTCGTGCTGGTTTGCTTCGAGAAGGTGATTTCTGAGAGACCAGGTGTTTGTTTTTGTCTGGAAGGGAGACTGGAAGTCTCATAAGATCGAGGACCCTCATCAACTGCCCGCTGCTTCCCCCACTGCTTCTACCCCTTGGCATCTCTTCCAAGGAAGGGGGTACCCGGGGAGCTTTCATTGCCAAGCCCCCATCTCTGCTCTTCCCCAGGGCAGCAAAGCGAGAACACAGCTTTAGCAACTAGCGGTCCTGAGCCCCTCGGGTCCCCAATATTCGTTGCTGCACTACTTACTACAGGCACGGCAAGCAAACAACCTACATGTTCCTGGGCACAGGCCGCAGTGCTGCTGCGGTCTCACAGCCCAGTAGAACATTGTTCAACCTCTGCAACGATGCCATCTTGCCACTGGTGCCAACATGGCGGGCACTGGAGGATCCATCCTGAGAGAAAGGAGCTGGGACGAGAGGAGCGGGCGCCGCCCTACATTCACTCACATGGAGAGGCGTGCGCGCAGACAAACCAAGCAAACTGTGCTTCTGATCACAGACTGCAGGTTACAAAGGGCAAAGGCACTGACTGTACGCGGGGCAGGTGGGCGCTAGACCCTAAATGGGTTGTGGCTTCTTCCCAGGGGTGACATCAGACTGGAATGCCGACACCTGAGATCTGTATAGAGTTGTCGTTGTTACTTCGATTTTAAAAAAATAGGGGGAGAGGGTATTTGGGTCACATCCAGTGGGCCGGGGCTACACCTGGCTCTGAGCTCAGCAGAGGCCTGTGGGGTTCTCAGGTGAGCATGTGCAGCGCCAGGGACCAAACCTGGGTGTTATGCATGCAAGGACAGCGTCTGACCTTTGCACTCTCTCTCTGGCCCGTTAAAAACAATTGTCAAAAGTACTATTGGCCCTCAAGGGCTGCAAAGAGGACTTCCCACAGCTTCCAGAAGGATGGAAGGGAGGCCGGAAATATAGTACAACAGAGAGAGAGGCCAGACCACAGTCCAGCAGAGAGGGATACCGACCACATAGTCCAACGGGGAGGGCATTTGCCTTGCACATGGCTGACCTGGGTTCAATCCCCAGCATCCTATATGGTCCCCCTGAGCACCGCCAGGAATAATTCCTGAGTGCAGGAGTAAGCTCTGAGCACCGCAGGGTGTGACCCAAAAAGTCAATAACAACAACAACAACAACAACAACAACAACAACAACAACAACAACAATACACCGAGGGGAAAGGCCCCCTGTGACCTAAGGCAGGCTCCTACAAGGAAAGGTGCACACCAAGGCCAGACCGGGTGGGATTTCAGAGTGGTGGTTTGGTGGCGGCTCGGTGACAAGTTCTTCCGCCAGCCCCAGACCTGTTACATGATGGGGAGTCAGTCCTGCAGGTCCACGGCTCTGCTGGGATTTGGTTAAGCTTAGCTGCAACCTTGTGAAGACGGACGAGGCACCCAGGCATCTCCCCACATGCCGTTAGGGGGGTGGCCAGTGGGGGCCCACATTGGGGGCAGCCCTGGACCCCCAGACCTAAGACTGGAGCGGCCCAGCCAAGGGCCGTGAGCTGGAGACTGCGCTTGGCCTTCACAGCGCCAGGGAAGAAAGCGATAACGACAAGGGCGTCAGTTCACCTCCCGCCGTCTCCGGGGGAGAGTCTGGTCTCCGCTGACCTGTTTGCGAGTCTTGCACATGGCTGACCATTTTGCAAGCTGGCCGAGAAGCGCATAGAGTGTGGAGAAATGAGAAGGAGCTACATCCCTACGGGCCAGGCGCAAGGACCCCTAAGGAAAGGAAGCAGGAGTCAGACGCTGCTGGAGAATGTGGCGAGAGGCGGCAGGAGCTGGGGGTTCTGGGAGAGATTTGAAGAGACTCCGAGCTGTGGGATTTAGGGGCAGGGAGTAAAGGCGTGGACACGGGTCTTGGGAACCTCCTACCACTTTGCGATGGGCACTTGGGTGAAGCCAACATCAAGAAAAAGGCTTTATGGAGTTGGGATGGGGCGGGTTAGGGCACTTAACCTTGCGCACAGCCCACCCTGGGTCAATCCCTGGCACCACATGTGGAACCTGGAGCCCTGAGCACCACTGGTGTGAACACACACACACACACACACACACACACACACACACACACAAGCTTCCTAGAGATCGTCATCACCTCTCCCAGGCTGGGGCGCATCTGTGTTTGCTTCAGCGGAGTTCCCATGAGCGGGGAGCTTTAAGACAGCAAAGGGGCTGTTCCTTATTTATATCTCCCCGAGTGCCCATCCTGTGGGTCGCTCAGGGCCACCTTTGTCCACACAGAAGGAAGGGGGTGAGTGTGGGAGGGTGCGCAGGGATGGGGCGTGGCAGAGGGGTGGCTGGAGTGTTCCAAGAGGCGTGCAGAGACTCCAGCTCAGAGCAGCCAGGGGGACCGGGAAGGGACCCGTGTCCAACAGCTTCACACCGCGTGGCGTCCCCGAGCACGAGGTCCTGTACATCACAGCACGCCTGGTGCAGGGACACTCTCTGGGCCTCAGTTTCCTCGCTCCTGCCAGCCTTTGAGCTCTCATTCCCGTGATGGCTTTCTGCCGCTCCTGGTGCCAGTTTGCCCCCGCCTGGGGCCTGGCACTCCCCCCCCACCCACCCAGATGTCCATTGGCTGCTGGGACACGGCTGGTGCATCCCACATTTGTTGCCCCCAATGGGGAGGAGGCGGTGTCCCCATGCCCCAGGCACCATGGAAACCACACCCCAGACAGCCCGGGGCGCCCCCCCACACACACGCCCAAACTCACGCGCGCCACACACACACACACACACACACACACACACACACACACGAGCCTGTGTTGAGCACAAACAGTCTGCCCAGTCTGCCTCGCCGGAGGCAGCAGCTTTGTTTTTCTCCACTTTGCAGAGCTACTAAACAGCAAGAGGATAAATATAGGCCGATGACGCACCAGTTCCGGTCCCTGCGCACGCATGGGCGTGTGGGCACAGCCGAGCCCGCCAGCCACAGCCTCCCAGAACCCACACGCAGGCTCCAAGCTCCAGAAACCTGAGCAGCATGTGGCAGCGTCCCAGGAGCCTGCAGGATGGAGAAGGGCGGGGCGGGCACCATCCAGCCCTGGGCTCCCTGGGCAGAGGCCCAGCCTCAGGGCTGCCGTCCCTAGCTAGACCTCCCGACTGCAGGGCAGAGGCTGCCTTCCTGAATGAAACACCAGCCAGGCGCCGAGAGCAGGAGCTAAGCGGCATTTGAAAGTCCTAGAAAGGGAGCAGGTGTTTTGCTCACTGAGAAAGGCAAAGCCTGATTTGGAAGGTTTCGAGGTGGGGGAATGTGGGCCAACACTGGTGCAGCCAATATTTAATTACCAGCACCATTAGCAGCCTGGCTCACAACAAGCGTCTTTTGTCAAGCTCTGTTTGAAGCCACAGCCAGGGGCAGTGACAGCACAGACGCATGGAGCAGCTTGGTGGTCCTCACCCCCCTCCCCAGAGCACAGCCCCCACAGCCCAGGTTTGTAGCAAACGCCCCCCCACACACACACACACCAGCAAATTGCTGACACGTCACGGAGGCCCCGGGGAGAGTGGCAGAGTCACGTGTGCACACAGGTAACCAGACTGGATTAGGGGACCAGCACCCAGCCAATGTGTCGTGCATTAGTACTCAGCAACGCCGGGCTAGCACCCAACCAAGCTGTGTCCTTCCCCGCCCAGCCGCCATGGCACCTGAGCTCAGTTGAAGAGCATGACCTTGCTCAGGTGACCTAGCGGGGAGTCTCCCCCAGGGACTGGGGCGCGGGGCATCGCAGTGTCCCTGCTTTGGCAACGGGAGGCCTGGATGGAGCATGGCCCCACGGGTGGGTTCATCTGTGAGTCAAAGCAGGGGTGCCAGGCCAAGACTGCTCACAGGGGGACCATGGGGCGTAAGGAAGGTCCTGACCAGTAAGTTGGACCCTCAAACTTTGTGGGTAGGGGCGGGGGACACAGCTTCCTGTCCGCCTTCGCTCAGGGCTCTAGGCTGGGTGAGCTGCTCTCGGCGCCCCGGGCCCGCACTCCTGAGCTGCAAAGGGCAGCCGAGTCTCCCCAGAGTGGACATGGGCACTTGGTCTCTGCCGTGGCAGGAGGAAACCTGAGCTCCTTCCGAGGCCCCAGCGGCCCCCAAGACTCCGTCCTGCTTGCTCAGGGTCTTCTACAGACCCAGAGAGACGGGGGTCATTGACTGCGAGGAGACCAGCAACTTTGACCATGGCCTCTCCAGGCCTCCGTCCTCAAGCACCGCCTCACGCTGGCCAGCAGCCCATTGGCCAGAGATGGACTTGGCATGGCGTTGAGAGTGACCGTTCCTCAGGGATTGCCACCCTTCCCTGCCTTTCTCGAGGGATGCCCACAGTGCCCAAACTGCATCTCCCAAGCTTGCCTCAGAGTGCAGCAGGGGGAGATCCTAGCCAGGGGTCAGAGGTCAGAGGTCAGAGGAAGCAGTTCCTCCACCACCACTAGCACCTCCCTTGAGGTGATCTCTCACGGTCACCCAGATTCCTGTGACCAGCTCCCAGCATGCAACTTATAGATGTGCGCATCTGTAAGCGTATGACTGCGGATGAGTGTGTGAGCTTGAATGTGAGTATGCGTGTGTGACAGTGTGTATGAGTATGTGTGTGTGACAGCATGTCTGTGAGCATGTGAGTGTGTGTATGTGAGGGCATGTCTGAGCATGTGTGTGAGTGTGTGTGTGTGAGGGCATGTGTGTGAGCATGTGAGTGTATGTGTGAGGGCATGTCTGAGCGTGTGTATGTGTGTGTGAGGGCATGTGTGAGCATGTGAGTGTATGTGTGAGGGCATATCTGAGCATGTGTGTGTGAGTGTGTGTGTGAGGGCATGTGTGTGAGCATGTGAGTGTATGAGTGAGGGAATGTCTGAGCATGTGTGTGTGAGTGTGTGTGTGAGGGCATGTGTGTGAGCATGTGAGTGTATGTGTGAGGGCATGTCTGAGCATGTGTGTGAGCATGTGAGTGTATGTGTGAGGGCATGTCTGAGCATGTGAGTGTATGTGTGAGGGCATGTCTGAGCATGTGAGTGTATGTGTGAGGGCATGTCTGAGCATGTGTGTGAGCATGTGAGTGTATGTGTGAGGGCATGTCTGAGCATGTGAGTGTATGTGTGAGGGCATGTCTGAGCATGTGAGTGTATGTGTGAGGGCATGTCTGAGCTGTGTGTGTGTGTGTGTGTGTGTGTGTGTGTGTGTGTGTGTGTGTGTGTGCAGGGCGCTGCTCGTTCCTGGCAGGCACTGCCCTGACCTGTCCTGACCCGCAGTGGGGTTGACTCCTCCATCGCTGCTTGCTCCTGCCCCTCCATCCCGATTGCGGGGTGTGTTTCCAGCACTGCTCTGGGGGCCTCTGTGACCAGGGACCGTGCCCTCTGCAGGGCAGGTGCCCACAACTCTGCCAGACCGGGAGACGCTCCTCTCTGCCCTCCCTGGGGCCAGCAGCCCTGGCACATGGCGGGCACTCGGTGGCCTCCATCCTTCCTCATCCTCACGGGGCCGTCTGGGCTTAACTCCCCATGCTTGGCCCTGACCAGCTTCCTGGCATCTGTGGAGAGCGGCTCATGCCTGCGGGCATCAATCACTGATGGCCACTGGCCAAACCTAATGGGCTGTGCGATCAATAGTGCCCAGAATAGCGCTGGGGCGTCCAATCACAGCGGCGCTGGGTGCGTGTTGACGTCATTCACAGAAGGTGATCCGGGACCCAGCGGGGAGGAGGAAGGGGTCCTACAGCGTCAGCAAAGGTGATCCGGGACCCAGCGGGAGGGAGGAAGGGTCCTACAGTGTCAGCACTGCAGCCTCAGGCCAGGCCGGCACAGCTCACGTCCTCACCGCTCCTTTCCTTTCAGGTTCACGTTTGGTCTGCTTTTCTTGGTGGGTTTCTTTTTTCCGGGTTGCTTTAAAATTTCAAGGAGTGCCTCCGTTCTCAGACTGCTGTGAGTGCTCACTTCTCCCCCATCATCCCTCAGCTGTGAGTGCTCACTTCTCCCCCATCATCCCTCAGCTGTGAGTGCTCACTTCTCAGCATCCCAGTCCACTCTAGTGCTCACTTCGTCATCCCTCAGCTGTGAGTGCTCACTTCTCCCCGTCATCCCTCAGCTGTGAGTGCTCACTTCTCCCCGTCATCCCTCAGCTGTGAGTGCTCACTTTTCCCGTCATCCCTCAGCTGTGAGTGCTCACTTCTCCCCATTATCCCTCAGCTGTGAGTGCTCACTTTTCCCCGTCATCCCTCAGCTGTGAGTGCTCACTTCTCCCGTCATCCCTCAGCTGTGAGTGCTCACTTCTCCCCATCAACCCCAGCTGTGAGTGCTCACTTCTCAGAATCCCAGTCCACTGTGAGTGCTCACTTCTTGTCATCAATCGGCTGAGTGCTCACTTCTCCTCGTCATCCCTCAGCTGTGAATGCTCACTTCTCCCCGTCATCCCTCAGCTGTGAGTGCTCACTTCTCCCGTCATCCCTCAGCTGTGAGTGCTCACTTCTCCCCATCAACCCCAGCTGTGAGTGCTCACTTCTCAGCATCCCAGTCCACTGTGAGTGCTCACTTCTTGTCATCCCTCAGCTGAGTGCTCACTTCTCCTTGTCACCCCTCAGCTGTGAGTGCTCACTTCTCCCGTTATCCCTCAGCTGTGAGTGCTCACTTCTTGTTATCCCTCAGCTGTGAGTGCTCACTTCTCCCGTCATCCCACAGCTGTGAGTGCTCACTTCTACCCGTCATCCCTCAGCTGTGAGTGCTCACTTCCCCATCATCCCTCAGCTGTGAGTGCTCACTTCTCCCCATCATCTCTCAGCTGTGAGTGCTCACTTATCCCGTCATCCCTCAGCTATGAGTGCTCACTTCTCCCGTCAACCCAGCTGTGAGTGCTCACTTCCCCGTCATCCCTCAGCTGTGAGTGCTCACTTCTCCCTGTCATCCTTCAGCTGTGAGTGCTCACTTCTCCCCATCATCCCTCAGCTGCGAGTGCTCACTTCTCCCCGTCACCCCTCAGCTGTGAGTGCTCACTTCTCCCCATCATCCTTCAGCTGTGAGTGCTCACTTCTCCCCATCATCCCTCAGCTGTGAGTGCTCACTTCTCCCCATCTTCCCTCAGCTGTGAGTGCTCACTTCTCCCCGTCATCCCTCAGCTATGAGTGCTCACTTCTCCCCGTCAACCCCAGCTGTGAGTGCTCACTTCTCCCCATCACCCCTCAGCTGTGAGTGCTCACTTCTCCCCGTCATCCCCCAGCTGTAAGTGCTCACTTCTCTCCATCATCCCTCAGCTGTAAGTGCTCACTTCTCCCCATCATCCCTCAGCTGCGAGTGCTCACTTCTCCCCCTCATCCCTCAGCTGTAGTGCTCACTTCTCTCCGTTATCCGTCAGCTGTGAGTGCTCACTTCTTCCCCTCATACCTCAGCTGTAAGTGCTCACTTCTCTCCGTCATCCCTTAGCTGTGAGTGCTCACTCCTCCCGTCATCCCTCAGCTGTGAGTGCTCACTTCTCCCCATCATCCCTCAGCTGTGAGTGCTCACTTCTCCGCATCATTCCTTAGCTGCGAGTGCTCACTTCTCCCCATCATCCCTCAGCTGCGAGTGCTCATTTCTCCCCATCATCCCTCAGCTGTGAGTGCTCACTTCTCCCCGTCATCCCTCAGCTGTGAGTGCTCACTTCTTCCCCTCATCCCTCAGCTGTAAGTGCTCACTTCTCTCCATCATCCCTTAGCTGTGAGTGCTCACTCCTCCCGTCATCCCTCAGCTGTGAGTGCTCACTTCTCCCCCTCACCCCTCCACAGACCATTGGAGTCTCTTGGGGAGGCTCTCCTCCTCACCCGGAGCCCAGGGCAGACCAAGGCTCATCCTCAGGAGTCCCAGCACCGGCGTTTCCCCACAGGTGTGGCAAAAATCTCTCCCTGTTTCCAGCCCCCGATGCTCAATTGCTGCAAAACTGAGCCCATGTGCTGCCGGGAGCAGCCCCGTCTGCAAACGCCACTGAGCTCGTGTCATCTTGGGGCACTGCAGTGACTTTTTAATTCCTCCACACAGAGGAAACCAGGCTGGAATGGGTGTGGCTTTGCGTTCGCACTGTCGCAGCCAGCTGACCATGTGGACGGGCCGCTGGTGCCTGGTTCCGGGCACCTCCCTCGACAGCAATCCTGGCTACTCTCTTTGCTCTAGGTACAGCACAAGCGTCCCATGGCTGAGCTGGTTCCCTCCCACTTTCAGCAAATCACCTAGTGACCTCAGAGGACGAGGTCTATTCGGAGACAGGGTCCCGAGTGACTTCAGGCGTGTGTTTAGTGCCTCTGACGGAAGGATTTTCCCTAGGAACAGGGGAATGAGGCCCGCAGAGAGTCAGCTAACTCACAGTCTAGCCCGGCTTTGCTGCCCGGCCGAAAATCAAACCCACGATTCCCAACTTAAGTCCTGCGGTCCCCAGTAAGAGCCTCAAGCCTCATTCTCCCTCCAACCCTCTCAACAATATGCATCATTATTCCCTGGTCCCTCGTAAGTCTCCAACAAGAAGCAACTGCCAAATAACGAAACTGTGAAAAGAAATGTGGGGGCGGGAGATAGCAGTTAGGACACAGGGTTCGATTCCCAGCACCCCAGGTGAGCACCCCCTGAGCACTTCTGGAAGAGGAAGTTCCACAGGCCCGGCATTGCCGAGGTGGCCCCGGGGACCCCCCAACACTGTATCCTCAGAACTGAGCTGTCAGCCCATTCGGCTAAGAACTGCTAGTGGGGTCTCCTGAGAGCTCTTGGGAGTGCCCACGCCCCACCACACACACACACACACACACACACACACACACACACACACACACACACACCATCTCTGCCATGGGTGCCCAAGCCTCTGAGAGAGGCGGCTCCTTCCAGACGAGGCTGCCTCACACCCACATGCTCGGGAAGAACGTTGTCCTCTCAAGCCTGGCGTTAAACAGCTCCCTAAAGCCACTCAGGCTCTCGAGGGCGGGATTCCACACGTGGCCCTGACGCTCCTGCCTCTGGGCGCCTCATCTCAGGGCACAGCTCTCAGGGGCTGGCGAGGACAGTGCAGACCCCTCCTCCGTCAGACCCTCCTGCACAGCCCTCCACCCGCCCGTGCCCAAGGCCGGTGCCCGCTTCTCTCCGTTGCCGTCCTGCACTCTGCCAACCTCCATCTCTCTGCCCGTGACTCAGGACCGTGCCCATAGGCTCCCAGGTGCTCCGGGGCACCCCTACCTGCATTTGCCTCTGCTCTTTGTTTTGTCACACCCAGCAGTGCTCAGGGCTTGCTCCTAGCTCTGTGCTCAGGGATCACCACGGGGGTGGCGGGCTCCCCAGGGGCCCTATGCAGTGGTGGGAATGGAATCAGGTTGGTTGTGTGCAAAGCAAGTGCCTTACTCGCTGCACTCGCTCTCAGCCCACTCCCTGCCTTACTCGCTGCACTCGCTCTCAGCCCCCCCTGCCTTACTCGCTGCACTAGCTCTCAGCCTGCTCCCCTGCCTTACTCACTGTACAGCTCTCAGCCCGCTCCCCTGCCTTACTCACTGTACAGCTCTCAGCCCGCTCCCCTGCCTTACTCGCTGCACTAGCTCTCAGCCTGCTCCCCTGCCTTACTCACTGTACAGCTCTCAGCCCGCTCCCCTGCCTTACTCGCTGTACAGCTCTCAGCCCGCTCCCCTGCCTTACTCACTGCACTAGCTCTCAGCCCGCTCCCTGCCTTACTCGCTGTACAGCTCTCAGCCTGCTCCCCTGCCTTACTCACTGCACTAGCTCTCAGCCCGCTCCCCTGCCTTACTCGCTGTACTCGCTCTCAGCCCGCTCCCCTGCCTTACTCGCTGCACTCGCTCTCAGCCTGCTCCTCTGCTTTTTAAGAGAACAGCAGGACTACACATGGACGAGGCTGGGGCCTGAGCCCTCTGTCCAACCAAGGCAAGCAAGAGGGTCCACCGGGCGGGACAGGAAACCTCTGCTCCTCCTTGGTTCTCTGCTGACCAAGGCCTTCCCTGGGAGCTTGTCGTTCAGGGCTGTTGCTGCCCAGGACAGACAGGTGGGGCCAGTGTCCATTGCCCCTGTGGCCTTCCCTCGTGGGAGGAAATCTGTCTCGGGCCTCTTGTTGGAGCCCGGGACCTCCTGCCTCTCCCTCAGCCCTGCCAGCTGGCGCTGGCCGGGGCACTGCCTGCAAGATGGCCGTGGGAAGCAAGAGAGCTGTGACTGAGTGAAGAAGGGCCCCATTACTGGGTGTGGGCCGGGGTGGCTGTAGCCTGCCCCACCCCTAACGCCGCAGTGGCTCTACCACGCCAGCCCCACGCTGAATTCCGCCAGACAGAAAAGGCTCCCAACTTGGGGTGTGCGAGGAGGTGAGCAGTGTTGCAGCTCCCAGAGAGGGGTGCTCAAAAAGAGCACACACCTTCTTACCACCGGGATATGGTGCTGGTGCTCAGGGGCGAGGGCTGGGAAGACTCCCCTCCCAGCCCCCGCTCGACCCTGTCCCCGCTGTCATGACTGTGCTGTGAGATACAGGGGTTACACCAAGGCAGGTGGAGCCCCAGCTACGCCCAGAGTCCGGGGCCTGGCTCCTCAAGCCGCTGCTTAATCAGCTCTTGGGCTGCAGGAAGAGACCGAGAAACCTTGGCCCCGCCCAGCCCAGCCCTGCAGGGTGGATGCTCACACAGGTGCCTCCGCCTGGTTTCCACGATCCGGCCTTTATTTCTAGGACGTCGCCCTCTCCTGCCTAGCCACGGTGCCAACCTGGGCGGGTCCCAGCTCCCACCCTGTGGAACCCATTATTACTGCCTAAGCAGCTTCTTCAAGAAGGAAGGAAGTTTCCGACTCAGATCTCCCAATTACCTGTGCTAATGAAGGCGGCCAGGGCACAGATAATCCAATTATTTTTTTCCCTTTGAAATTAATTGCCTGCTTTCTCGACAGCACCGGCGCTTCCTCTCTCCTCAGGCTGTGGTTTTTCTCCCTTCTAGAGTGATGTTTTCTGCCAGCCCTAGTGAGACGGAAGTACTGTCGGGGTGGGGTGCTGGAAGTGAACCTGGTTTCTAAAGTGGGTGATGGCCACGTCTGAGCACAGCCAGCACGGGTCAGGCCACAGTCCTGTGTGTGGCGTCTCGGGCCGTGGATGCAAGCCACCGTCCTCCAACACACACCCACAGCCTCGAGCTCTTCACCAGGTCCTCCAGCAGCAGGAAGCACCAGCTTACCAAAGGTTCCGGGATGGTGAAGGCTTCGCGGCCGTCACGTCTGTGCAGTGCCCAATGGTCACCCTAATGCTCTCGCACACTTAGCAGAGGGCAGCAGCGGGTGGACATTCCTGTATGGGCCCTGGGGGAACCACAGAGGCAGAGCAACTTGTTTTCCAGTGATGTCTGGAGCCAAAGGAAGCTTATCTGTGAGGCGTGCGTTTCACACTAAGAACCCAGCATGGCGCCCGCCTTCCTTCCGGTCAGCCAAGATGAGCAGAGAGGACCGCAGAGGGCCCTTGAATGGCTTTTCAAGGGCATATGCACAACAATCCCCTACCCTGATATTTTGGGTTGGATGCATTGCTGGTGGCTGACCATCCTCTGAACCTCGATATGTAAGCTTGCGGGCGCAGGGGTCAGGGGACAGTGACACTGTGGTGGTCCCCGTTAGCTAGCCCAGGAATAGAACCCGTCCTCTGAAATACCCTGTTAGCTTGTACGCTTTCTCCAAGCCTTTGTACAGGAAAACAGTCACTTGCTTGGCCAATTAACATGGTCGCAGATAAGCCTCCAGGGTCCAAGTTCTTTGTTGGCAAAGGGCTGAACTTTGGGTCATCGGGTCCATGATGGTGCTCACAGGTGCAGGGAATGTTGATGCTTCGTTGGAGCTGCCAGGCCTTGGCTTGGGAGGTCTGAAAGGCTTCCTCTTCTGGTTTCGATGGGCTCTTCCGGGGGTGGGGCTTGGGGAGGTTTCCTCTTCCAGTTGGCGATGGGCTCTTCTGGGGGTGGGGCTTGGGAATGGCCTAGGAGTTAATGGCCCTTCTCCATTACTCTCCTGATGTTCTGCCTCATTCTCCTGTTCACATGTGGAGAGAATCACTCAGAATTTGGCAGAGCAGGTGCCTCTTAGGTGGGATCCCTGACTTGTTTCATCATGAATATTTGCGGAAACTGGTCCCCTCACCCTCCATGCAGCTACCCACCTGCCATGGTGGATCCGGCCTTTGGTACTTGGGATCTTACAGGGTCTTGAACATCTTCCCCAACAGAACCAGAGGGAGGCAATGGAGAGCTGGTTTCTGGGGCTCCACACCCTGATTCCTCGGCTGCTTAAAGACCTGCCATTGAAACTGCTGGTGTTCACAGCCCTCCGGCTGGCTCTCTTCATCCGTCCTGTGCGGGGGCTGTGCCCTGCCGCACCCCTCAGCCCTCCTTGTAAGAGAACTTGGTGTAAACAGCGTCCACAGCATTCATATTCGCCATCTGATTGGCAGATTGGCAGCCTCCAGCCCCTGCACCAGGGATCCACACAGATTTCTGAACTGCTCTCAGCCCAAGAGAAGTAGCGGCTCTACCTGGCGGCCATTTGCGTCACCTGCGACATTCTTTCAAGAGCAGCATTGGCTCCTAGACTGTCCGCATGGGCCCAGGTGGTAAGACAGGGGGTCCCGGGTGGACCCAAGGAGGAGAGAAACCCTGGAGCTGGGAAAGTGGTCCTGGCATTGTGGGGTTGTGTGTGGATATACGCAACATGTTATGTGTTCGTGTAGAATATGTGTGTGCTATTTATAGGCGTGGTGTACACATGCACCGATGTGTGCAGTAGCTGTGCTGATGTGGGACATGAGAGCAGGAAGAGTGTGGTGTTCGTGTGCATGCGGGTGTGAGTGGTGTGTGTGCATGGTAGGTGCATGTGTGTGCTGTCTGCAGAGGTCTGTGTTTGTGTCAGTGTGTGATTTTTGTAATGTGTGGAAAGGGGCTTGTCTGTGTGGCGGCAAATATGAATGCTGGGTCCGTGTGTGCAAGTGAGCATGTGCCATGAGTGTGCTTGTAGGTATGTGTATGTAGGAGTGTGGTATGTGTATGTAGGCATGTGGGTTGTATGCGTAAAGACATGTGGTATGTGTGTATGTGGGTGTGTGCTATGTGTGCATGTAGGTGTGTGCTATGTGTGTGCATGTGGGTGTGCTGTGTGTGCATGTATGTGTATGCTATGTGTATGTAGGCATTTGCTATGTGTGTGCATGTAGGCATGTGTTATTTGTGTATGGCTGTATGTCCATGTGCACCCTTGGGAGGGGACAGGGGTGGGACAGTTTCACCCCACACAGCTCGGGAGGGGACAGGGTGGGACGGTGTCGCCCTTGCAGCGCCCACCTGCACTTCTCTCCATTCCCAGAAGCTCAAGGCTCCCCCTGTGCCTCCCAGGGCACGTCGTCCTTGACAACGGGCAGTGCCTGTTCTCCCCAGCCCGCATCTCCTCAGCTGAGCCCGGCCGGGCCGGAAACCAACCAAGTGTGACCTTGGCAGTCAGGCTGGGCAGGCAATATGCCCACATGCTCAGGGGCGGAGGTGTGTGGGCAGTGACCAGTGACCGCGGCTGACTCGGCCCCTAGGCCGTCTAGGCGGGCCCTGCAGACCTGCCTCCCGGCACCCAGGGTCTGTCCACTCCAGGCCCTGGGCTCTTTAAAAAGGATGGAGTGGGGCAGGCATTCAGATGCCCATTCAGCCCTTCCCCCGTCAGCAAGTGGCACCGCCCCTGATCCCTCCACCTCCCCTGCGGCTCTGGGCTCCAGCCCTGCTCTGGATTCTTCCCTGCTGAGCTGGGGAGCGCTGCTCTTCCGCTGCTCTTCCGGAGGACAAAGGATCACAGGATGTGCCTTTTAAATTTTCTTTATTTATTTACTTATTTATTTTTGCTTTTGTTGGGGTCATACCCAGCGATGCCCAGGGGGTTACTCCTGGCTCTGCGCTCAGGAATTTCTCCTAAAGGTGCTCATATGGGATGCCGAGAGTTGAACCCAGGTGCGTCCACATGCAAGGCAAACGCCCTACCGCTGTGCTATCGCTCCAGCCCCAGGATGTGCCTTTTGAGCCAGTCAGAAAATGCTAGTGCTGGCGATGTGATACTGAAATGCAGCATAAAAACAGGAGGGAGCCAGGCCCGGCCAGGCCACGTCCACCAGTGCTTCTCACTAGCCTTTGCCATGGGCGCATGTGAGGCGAAACCTCACTGGGGAGAGAGAGAGCACTTCTGTGACTCGGCAAACCTGTGTCCAAGAGGTGAGGCGTGAAAGAGAGAAATCAGATTGACGTTGAGGAGAAGTGGACTCTGATAAGTGAATTGCTTTCACGCAGCCTTTCAGGGGTGTGTGTGTGTCTGTCCGTCTGTCTGTCTGTCTGTCTGTCTGTCTGTCTGTCTCTCTCTCTCTCTCTCTCTCTCTCTCTCTCTCTCTCTCTCTCTCTCACACACACACCTCTGAAAACACCTATTTCCTGTAGCTCCCATTGTAGCTGAAGCTCCATCAAAGCTAGAGGCAGGGCACCGGAAGCCTCTTCTGGCTCACAAAGCTTTAGACTCCACTGAATTATTAAACCTGGATATTTCCATCTTGTGCTCATACTAACAGTGATCTCCTGGAGGCGGGCCAGGGGATGCATGATGCTAAGATAACCAGATTTTCGCAGTACTAGTGCTCGAGGCTAAGCAGGGCTGGGACCTGGTGACTTTGCTAATAAATGCGTAGAGGAGCTGAGAAAGAGCCCCTCACTGGAAGCCACACCCAGTGGGTGATGCATACAGCAGGTTCCTCTCCAGGTCAGTGTTCGATCCTGTCCTATTTTGTGTCCAAAAAATCCCCACGTTACTGGGGTTGGTTGGGTCCCAATGATTTCTGCAAATTAAAGAATGATGGTAAAGGCAATTCCGGAGACGGAATGGACATTTCAAAGGCACAGGTAATAACGTTGCAGAAAGTCAGTGAACCATGTCCCTGCACCTGCTTCCACTGTCCTAGGGATTTTGAGAAAGAGGGAAACCAAATTCCTCCTAGAGACCCCTGACCCACCTGGGCAATGAAGGCAGCTGAGGCGAGTGAGAAGAACCATATTAAATCGGTTGAAATTTTTTGGGCTCTCCTTGCTTTAGAATTCACGGGTCGGTTCTCTAATTCCTATAAGCCTTAGAAATTCTGGCCTTTTGTGAAATGCTTAATGCCAGGACCAGAGAGACAGAACAGGAGTAAGTCACTTGCCTTTCGTTTGGCCAACCTTGGTTAAATCCACATGTGGTCCCCAGGCACAGAGCCCAGAGTAAGCCCTGAGCACCACTGGGTTTGGCCCCACACAATGAGCAAAGGTTTGGTTCCATTAATCTATTTCCTCTTGAGCATTCATGCTGAAGACGTGAGCAGGTGTGGCTGGGTGGGTCTCATTCCAAGACACTCATCTCTAAGCTAAGAAACTGAACAGGCACACTCAGAAGGACAGAATATTCACACCCACTGGGGTCAGAGCAATAGTACAGTGGGCAGGGTATTGGCCTTGCACACAGCAGACCTGGGTTCCATCCCAGGCATCCCATAGAGTCCCCAGCGTACTGCCAGGAGTAACCCCTGAACATAGTAACCCCTGAGCATTACTGAGTGTGACCCAAAAAGTTTTTAAAAGTTCACAATATAAAAGAATATTCCAGAACATGGGGGTCATCTAACTGGACACATGCTGGATTATTTTACCCCCAGCTCCCCAAACCCCAAGATGCCCCTAGTAGAGGACAGCCCATTGCACAACAAATACTTTTCAGTCTCTGTGCACCCTGTACTTTCCCTCTGCTGAGCGGGCCATTCCCATCAGCCCCTCCCCAATCCTTTCTGCCAATGCTCGCTGAAGTTTTGAGCAATCAGCGCTCAAGAGACTGCCCAAGTTCAGGGTCAGATTCTGGCTCATTCCCAGGCGTCAGGGGAAGCTCCCAGTGTCCTTCCACCCACCTGTCCTTTACAGGAGGTCACAGAGGGCACTGAGACTAAAATCCCACTTCCCTAAGAACACACAGCTGCCTCCCAAGAACCAGGCCCAGGCTGGCCCAGGCCAGAGCCCACTTCTCCCTCCCACCGGGCAGAGCCGCCAGCCCACAGGGTACCCCAGCAGCTCCCGCTGTTCCTCCAGGGAGCTGATTCTGAAGCTAGGATTAGCTCCCAGGAAGTGCTCCCAGGTCTCTGTCCTGTAAGGCCGAAGGAGCCCAGCCAGCAATCCCACGGCCTCCCTCCTAAAGCAGGCCAGGGAACTCTCTGACCAGGGATCAGGGGCCTCCAATGAAGCACAGCACAGCAGGGAAGGGCTGCTCTGGGCGTCGTGGGGCATCAGGCCGTGCGCAGAGCAGGACTCGGTGTGGGCACCACCGGGCCGGCATGCCAGAGGTAGGCTCTGCATTCCACCTGACAACTGCCCCGATGGGTCATTTCAAGCGAGACCACAGGGCCACCGTCCCCACGTGATCAGAGGGAACGTGCTTAAAAAAGGGAAGATCTCGGTGGGCTGGGGGGGAGTCCTAACATGGACCAGTCACGCTGGTATGTTATAAACCAAAGAAAAGGATCACACCCAATGCGGAAATCACCAAAAGCCAGCAAAAGACGGCAAAAGACGGCAGGCTCCGAGACAGAACTCAGTTTAATTACGCCGGTGGACCTAGCAGAGCTCATGCTAGAAGGACTCGGCCCCCAAGGCCAGCCCGGCAGCCAACAAGGGCAAGAGCCCGTTTTAAAGACGGGCAGTTTGTCCGTGTGCCTTTTCGTCACTTGTATTTCTTCTCTGAGGAAGTTTTTGTTCATTTCGTCTCCCGTTTTTTGATAGGATTGAAGTTTTTTCTTGTAAAGTTCTACCAGTGCCTTATATATCTTTGATATTAAGCCCTTACCAGGTGGGTATTGGGTAGATAATTTTTCTCAATCCGTAGGCTGTGTTCGTATCTAGGTCACCGTTTCCTTTAAGGTGCAGAAGCTTCTTAGCTTAATGTAGTTCCATTTGTTTATCTTGCTTCCACTTGTTTGATCAAGTGGTGCTTCATCTCTGAAAGGCGAGAACTGAGTTCTGAAAGGAGGTAAGGCGGCGTGCGCGACAACCTTACAGTGCCTGCACTGCAGACCACAATGCCCACGGGAAGGATCAGAGAGAGAAGCCAGGTGTCTGCCAGAGAGGCAGTGGGGCACATTGGTGGCGGGGGGGAAACTGGGACATTGGTGACGGGAAATGTGCACTGGTGAAGGGACGGGTGTGGAACATTGTGTGACTGAAACCCAGCCAGGAACAACCTTTTAACTGTATATCTCATGGTTCAATTAAAAACTTGTTTTTTCAAAGATGGAGACAAGTATAGGTGGCCAGCGGGAGAGGACAGACCCAGAAATCCCGAGCATGTTTTTTTGCAAAGCAGGGTGTGGACTCCCTGAAGGAGCTGGCTACCCTGGGATGTGGCCGTCCGAAGGCCATCCCAGATGCACTCCATGCCCTGTTCCCCACACTCGGCTGCCCCTGGCAGCTGCTGCTGTCGGGGATGATGCGTGGGCAGGCTCACCTTCTCATCACTCCAGTTCCGTGCACCCAAGTCAAAAACACGAACTGGCACCAACAGTTCCTAGGCCGGCGGGTCCTAGAGAAAATTCTAAGTGACACAGCATCGTCGAGGATTGTGATTGGAAGCAGGAAATGTTGATGTCCCTGTGCCGCAGTAGGATTTAACAAACAGGGGCTGGTTCATGTGGGAATGATAAAAACAGGTTCAGAAGATTGAGGAAGGGACGTGAATTGCTGAGTCATCTGAATTGGTTCCAGGGTCTGAAGACTCCAGAAAAGGAAACGGCACAGTGAGAGCTAAGAAACACACTGTGGGCTGGAGAGAGGGCAGTGGGCACTTACACCGCGTGGGGCCAGCCCCAGTCCGATCCCTGGTGCTGCTCATGTTCCCCAAGTACCGCCAGGAACGACCCTAAAGCGCAAAGCTAGGGAGTTAGCCCAGAACACTGCTTGGTGTGTCCTGAACAAAGAAGAGAAACATAATCCATGACCGGAGGTACAGCTTGATGGACTCTGAGTGTGTGTATGTGTGATATGGGGAGACCCAGGTGTGAATCCCCAAACACGTTGGAACAGCTACCAAGCACTGAGCAGGGAGTGGTCCCTGAGCATTGCCAGGAATAAAGATTTCTCAGCACCCCCTTCAATAAAAAAGAAACTTAATCTGGTCCCAGAGAAATAGCACAGGAACTTAGAATACTTTACAAGTGAGCGGTCATGAGCACGAATCCCTGGTGCTTCACATATGCCGAGGAAAATTCCCAGCAGCCTTAAGCAATTTCCAGCCACACTATGGCCAGGTGTACATCAGTGTCACACAAAGGGGTGTGACCCACACTATGGCCAGATGTACATCAGTGTCACACAAAGGGGTGCGACCCCCACTTTGTGAAAGACCCCCTCCAGAAAGCACTGAAACTGAAGCCAGGAAGTAGCACCTCTAGTGAGCACAAGTGTGAGCACTGTAGCTAGAGCAGCAAAACCAGCAACCAGGTGTGTGAGCACCACAACCTGACATGCACCATCAGGCATGTGCACCCCTCCCCAACCAGTCGCTGGAGCAACCCACCACCAATGAGCCTGAAGGAAACGGGGTGGGAGGGGGGGAAAGGAATACAAAATTAATAAAAAATGTTTTTTAAAAATCAAAAGGCAACTGACGTAAGCACAGAGACTTAACCCAGGTCAGGTGGGAGTGAAATACGGCTCCAAAGCACTAGGGTTCGGCTGGGTGTGAAGAGCAGAGAAAGGAGAATGCAGAATGCAGCTGCTGGCTGCAGGGAGGAAGAGGGGCCTGGCAGCGCCCCACAGGGTGGAGAGTCGGGGCCTGCATGTGCAGAGTGATCAGCACCTTCTCTCAGGGGATCCTGGCGGCCAGGACCACACCCGCCTCCACTAGGGAAGGGGCGACCTACGTGACACAGTTGTTCTGTGCCCAAACGATGTCCGACAGAATTGGATCGAAGTCAAGGGGTGCGGAGGCCCAGCATCGTTCCCATGCCAGATTCTCAAAGTCCTTTTCGGCATGATACCCGTGTCCGCATGTAGCTGCACACACGCAACATGCCTGTGTGTGATTACTTATGCACCCGGTAACTCCGAGGACGTTCAACTCCATCTATTTACAGAGGCAGCACGCTACATCGCAGCCAAGGAATTGCTCCTTTTCCCTGTGATTCTAAATGTGCAATGAGTTTCTTTCTAAAACACATATTTGCAGATGTCACTTTAAAACACTATTTTCTGAGATTATATTTTCCATAGAAAACAGATGTCTGCAATTATCCCTTTTTTGACCTCTGAGACTTATCAAAGTCAAATAGGTAATCATCCAATCAGACGGGCTATCATTATCAGAAGAAAAGTAATTATAATCTGAATATGTTTGAACATGATTATTATAAGCTTTAAACTGTTCCACTTTTGATTGGGGCAGAATTGGGAGACATTATCACTTCATAATTCAAAGGATGTAACTCACTTGTTTTTGTCATTTAGAATCTGGAGAGCTAAATTTATTTAACAATATAATTCTTTAAACATGAACAAATTATGCAATAATCTCTTTAAAACCATGAGAATGCTTCTCAAAATCTTGACAGTGAAATTAGGGGATTTTTTTTTTTCTAACAAGAGCAAATCAGCCTCGGCGCGGAGCCTCCTCGGAGAAGGAAGCTGGAAGCAGGCACGTTCGTTTGATCGACGTCTCCTGGACCGTTGACGCTTCTGCAGACACCAGCGGCTTCCTCCCCCACTCTGGAGGACTGCCCAGGGCTGGTCCAAGGCTACAGGCGAAGGAGGTCGAACCCAGAAATGATGAGTCAAGAGAAAGAGGAAAAGAAATGATATTTCTTCCCCAAAAGACGAAGCATAAATCCAGAGTGAAATGCAGCCAAAGCCAGTTTGGGATGAGGAACTTGTAAAAGGGCTTGGAGGAGAGAAAGCATCATAACCGGAGGCCTCAACGGTTCTGGATACGATCTCATTCCCGCTGCTCAGGGATAGAACGCTTTGCCTGGTAGGTGTAAGACCCTGAGTTCGATTCCCAGCACCACAAAACAAAGAAACAAACCAACAAAAAAACCCACATTTCCCGTTGCAAATCACTTTATAAAAACCGACACCATCCACAGACCGGGGGAGGGAGTTTGCCAATCTGGGGAGATGCTTCTTTTCCTCTTCCCTCTTTCCCAGCTGTGCTCCCGTCACCAACTACTGCCATGAGGAAGATGGAGTGGACAGAGCAGGGCCTTCCCTGCTGGGCGGGGTGTGGACAGAGCGGGGCCTCCCCTGCTGGGCGGGGTGTGGAGACCAGCCCAGCTGCAGGAGGAGCCGCGCTCAGATTCCTATAGATTTGCACTCCCCAGACAAGGCCTAGGCAGGGGATTGCGGGAGACTTCCCAGGATTCCAAAGGAACCACCTGGAATCTGACTGTTGGCTTCTATGTCCCTGAAGCCTCTGATCTCACAAAGGTGAGATCCCTTGGCTGGGGGTGCGGGGTATGCCAGCAGGAGAGCTAGGAAACCCAGCCTTGGTACTGCCCAGGGTTATTTCAGCGGAAGTACTCTCCGAAGGGATTATTTGGTCGAATCACACTCTTGGTGAGTGATTTTCATGGCCTAATTCTCAGCTAGGAGTATTTACTTACATTACTATCTGTGTGGATTCACTGTATCACTATCTTCCCATTCATCATCGATTTGCTGGAGCGGGCACCAGTAACATCTCCATATGTCCTGTCTCATGCAAGTAGAGCCCAAGGGCACCTGCGTGCTCCAGGAACATAAAGAGCCTCAAACCATTCCATCAGGTCATGGGAATGACGTCTATAATTGTTACTGGTATCTGGCATATCAAATATGACATGGGTAGCTTGCCAGGCTCTGCAGTGCGGGTAGCATACTCTTGTAGTCACCTCTAAATCCAGCATTTATTGATGAACTGGCTGTGATAGGCTGGTCTGCTGGGAGGAGTTCTGACGAGAGGGTCCGGATGTGGAAAATGGAGGCCCTCATGGAGTGGGGGTCGTCTGGCTTGTTGCGAGGCTCTGCTGGGGTGGCCGGTCAGTGCTAGAACCCGCCATCCCTCCCGGGCGCCTCGTGAGCAGCTGGGCACAGGGGGAGGCAGTAGCAGCTCTGACCCATGTCTATGAGCCATAATGTGTAGATTATTTTGGTAGAATTACTCTCTGCAAAGATAGGAATTACACCTTGTAAGAGTAATTTTGATGGGCTTAATCTCTGCAAGGATGTTTTGTGATCTCTCACTATCCCAAAGGGAAAAGCATTTAAAAAAATAATTTTGAAGGCAGCTGTGCTGCTCCAAGATCACAAAGGGTGTCCTGGAAGTCATTTCTTTTTGAAATGATGTTATAATGCATGCTTTGGTTTTTTATGGCTTTTAACACCATTTCTTTGTAGCGACTCCGTGGGCTTGACTTGAGTGAGGGGGAAGTGAAGATTCATTTGTGGACATTGGTCCCGGTGGGAACCAAATGTGTTGGAAATGTTATTGGAATATTAAACTGAAGGTCCTCAGAATATTAAACTGAAGGTCCGAGATTCTACTCAGCTCTGAAACCCACTGCAAGGTACAACTATCATTCCCGGATCCCCACACCCTGGCCAGACACCAGAACTCTTAGTTGTTTCGAATGCAGACACCTTTCCCATCTCTAGGTCTTTCAGGCATCCTGGGAGTGAGCCCGTTCCTCTGACTCCACATAAGCGCCCTCCTTAAGAGACTGCGTGGTGGGGAAGCATGCAATCCACACCCTCAGACGTCCTGAGACCTCTGCTTTCCCACCAGCGGGGGTCCCATGCTGCTCCTTAGCCCCCCTCTCTGCATTAGAGGGGCCAGGTCTGACCGGGAAACCTGGCCCCCAGAACTAGCACTGAAGAGCTGGAAGGGGGTGATGAAGGTGCTTAGAGAAGGGTTGGGGAGCCAGTCCAGGCTGCCCAGGGGCAGGGAGGCACCTTCAGATTTCTCAGAGCCAACAGAGAGGGAGAGGACAGGGCTCGGGCCGCTGGACCACAGTGGACTTGTCCCCTAGCTCCTACGCCTGTGCCCCGGTCACTGTCAGCCACCCAAGGCCTCAGTGGCTCACATCTATTCTGGCTCTACTGGTGAGTGCTTGATCCCACACAGCCATTTTTTGGGTTTTTCTTGTTGTTATTGTTTTTTTAATTTTTTTTGGTATTAATGTTTACTACAAGCAACGTGATTTACAGTTGTTCATTATACAGCTGTTCCAAGCATCTAGTGCTCCAGCAGCACCAAAGTGACCTTCCTTCCACCAATATCCCCAGTTTCCCTCCCACTCCCAACCTGCTCCCTTTGGCACATAACAAAGTTACTTTATATTGCTTATTCCAACAAAACTTTAGGAACTGGTAAATGGAATGATCAGAAAATAAATCGGTAAGAGCCAATTAGTGATTACTATATGATTCTGGCCTATATAAATAAAAAAATTAAAACCACTTAATATAAAAATGCCTGCTCTTATTTACATATATGTTCTCAACTCTGGAGTCTAAAGTGTGTACATTGAATTTTAGTTTATTCTTGGATCTCATTGTGGTAATAATGTCCCACCTGTCATTAGTAACCTCTAAAGCAATTCTGTGTTAATATATTTTGGGTTTTACATGAAATAACGTAAGTAAGGCCTACATATATGTAACTTTCCCCTTACACTTTATATAAACACTGTGGTTTACAAAATTGTTCGTGATAATTTGTTACAAGCATACAAATTCCAACACCAATCCACCACCATCACACCTTCCCTTCACCGCTGTCTCCAATTTTCCCAACCACCCTTTAAGCCTGCCCCTACAGCAGGCCCTCAATAATGTATCTGATATTGCTTTCTTTTTTTTTCTTTTTTTTTTTTTTTTTGCTTTTTGGGCCACACCCGGCGGTGCTCAGGGGTTACTCCTGGCTCTTTGCTCAGGAATTACTCCTGGCAGTGCTCGGGGGACCATATGGGATGCCGGGGATCGAACCCAGGCCGGCATGGGCTGGCCGCATGCAAGGCAAGCGCCCTGCCGCTGGGCTATCACTCCGGCCCCTGATATTGCTTTCTATCAGTAATTTCTCAAATCACCTTTTGGGGACAGGCCAGTGGGTCTCTCTCTGACTCAAGCCAGTCCAGAGCCTTCCCTTGCTCAGTTCCTCTGCCTGCGTCCTCCTCGATGTGTCCCCACCCCCATTTCCTCTGCTGATTAGCTCACCTGAGCTGGTCATCGAGCATGGGGTTGTTCCAGACGGAGGGGGCTGGGCTGGGAGTCAGCGAGCCCCACTCTTGCTGGAGGAAGCTCTCACTTTCTCACCATCAGCAGGAGGGACTGGGGGGCAGACCAACATGGCGGCCAGCGCACAGAAACAGCCAGTTCTAGACGATCTTTCTGGAGCTCCTCTTCCCTGAGAGCCTACAGGCAGGAAGAAACCTGTGGGGAAACGTCACAGCTCAGCACCTGCACTCCATCTCTTGGAAACGCCAAAGACCCAACAGCTCTTTGTCTTCTCTTGATTTTGCTACTCAGCCTTCACTACCCTCAAACTTCAGTGAATTAAATCAAATGAAATCAATCCCCTGCCCTCATCTCCCAGGGCCTGCTGCCTGTCTGTCTTCGGGGTGAAAACACGTTTGAAAAGCCTCAAAGAGGTGGGATCCATTGGTAGGAGAGAAGAGGTGTGTGTGTGTGTGTAAATGTAAATGTGAGGATGTTTGTGAGTGTGATGTGTGGGAGAGTGTGTGAGAGAGAGGGTGTGGGTGAAGGGAGGTGTTTGTGTGAGTGTGAGTGTGGGTAAGTGAGGGTGTGCGTGAGAGCATTGTGAGAGGCTGTGTGTGTAAAGGTATTGTGAAAGTATCTGAGTGTGTGTGAGGATGTGTGGGGGGGTTGTGGGGGCGGGGAGAGAGCCAGGGAGAACAAGAGAGCCGGCGAGCGAGAGAGAGAGAGAGCTAGAGAATGAGAGAGAGAGGAGGGAGAGAGAGAGGGAGAGAGAGACAGAGAGCCAGAGAGAGAGACAGAGACTAACCCATGACGGGTGAGAGCCAATGGTGGCTGGTGGGCAGGGACCACCTTCCTTCCTGTCTCTGCTCTGGGCCGCTCCGTGTGACAAGCGCGTCACTCTAACCTTGCTAGTGCCCAGCACAATGCTCGGGAAGCAGAAAGTCAGGAGAAGATTCACGGGCTGAGAGGCAGAGAGAGAAGCTCGGTCTCTTCGAGGGGATAAGATTTGGGCCGACGCAGCAGTGTGAGAACCGTCGTGTGACTCTCCGGCAGCTGCACTGGGCATTTCCGACGTGGCCAGAATTGGGGGCAGAAGTTCGGTCCTGGGGGGTCAGGGGCAGGACCGCAGATGCGCCCCAACCTCTCCCAGCCAGGCCACGGGGGTGGGCGCAGGCCCAGGGTTGGGCCAGTCTGGGCCTGCGGCAGCTGCTCTGCCCCCAGTCCCCAACCCTCCGTCTCATCAGAATCTGGGTTTGGACTCAGCTGTCCGGGAAGCGTGCTGGTCCCTCCACCCACCCCACTAACACCAACAGGCGCGCCCAAGGAGCCGGCTCCACGCCCGCCCCAGCCCCATCTCTCTCCTCCCACCAAGCCCCAAGCAGCAGAGCAGGAAGGTCTTATAAAAGAGAAGGGAACCAGCTAGAAGGGACCGGAAGTGGGCCAGGTGGGGGTGTGAAAGGGGTAACCCGTGAAATGGCCCGAGTTACAGACCATGGCGCCCCCCCACTGCCCCACACCCCTTTGCCTCCCGAGCAGGAGGTATGATGTGGGCGGGGCGCTTAAGCTTATTATCGTGCGTATGATAGTGTGTCCCATGTTGAGGCCAGGGTAGCTTGCTCACGGCTTGCCCTGGGTCCACTCGTGTCCCACGACAGGACCCTCCTTTTGGGGTGTAAGGAACTGGAATCAATCTAAGGACAACTGAGGTTTTAAGTTAGGAATGTGATTGCCCAGGAGTAACTATTTCAGAGTTAATGAACTCCTATATCCCAAATGCAAAGCCTTGACTGTCTTCCTGTGTCTATACAAAAGGTCTTTGCTCTAGCATAAGAATATGCAAAGGGCATACAGGAAAGAGGAAAAACATTCACTTACAATACAAAACCCAGGGCTGGCAAGTAGGAGACAGAGGGCTGTGAACAAAGGGTGACCCACACACGTCCCCAGGCATCGGGCCTCCCACCTGAAGAGTGTGAGAGGCTAGTGGAAGCCCTCCTAAGACACCACCTCATTGGATCCTATTTGAGTGTTTCAAAATCCTCCAGGCAAGACGTTTGCCAGTGCAATGGTCAGATTAAAACACTGTGAGATGATGGGTCTTTCTGGAGAGATGAGCTGAATCAGTGGGGCAGCAGAGTAAAAACAAATAGCAGGAGAGGGAGGGGGTGGAGAAGCCACACCCCTCCCTCAGATAGGCCTGAGACCGCTGTAGTAGGGGGCAGTTCTCTGGGAGCCGCCTCCGTGCTCTGAGCTCCTCGCTCTGGAACTGCCTTAGAGAGAGCTCAGGTGTAGACTTCAGGTGAGCTCTGTGGAACTGCCTTAGAGAGACTCAGGTGTAGACTTCAGGTGAGCTCTGTGGAACTGCCTTAGAGAGACTCAGGTGTAGACTTCAGGTGAGCTCTGTGGAACTGCCTTAGAGAGACTCAGGTGTAGACTTCAGGTGAGCTCTGTGGAACTGCCTTAGAGAGACTCAGGTGTAGACTTCAGGTGTGCTCTGTGGAACTGCCTTAGAGAGACTCAGGTGTAGACTTCAGGTGAGCTCTGTGGAACTGCCTTAGAGAGACTCAGGTGTAGACTTCAGGTGTGCTCTGTGGAACTGCCTTAGAGAGACTCAGGTGTAGACTTCAGGTGTGCTCTGTGGAACTGCCTTAGAGAGAGCTCAGGTGTAGACTTCAGGTGAGCTCTGTGGAACTGCCTTAGAGAGCTCAGGTGTAGACTTCAGGTGTGCTCTGTGGAACTGCCTTAGAGAGACTCAGGTGTAGACTTCAGGTGTGCTCTGGCCTTTTCCTTTTCTGTCTTTTTGGGTAATCCCGGCGATGCTCAGGGATCACTCCTGGCTCTGCCCTCAGGAATTACTCCCGGCGGTGCTCAGGGGCCCATATGGGATGCTGGGGATTGAACCCGGGCTGGCTGCGTGCAAGGCAAAGGCTCTACCTGCTGTGTTGTTGCTCGGGCCCCTGCTCTGGCCTTTTGTTTGCAAGGTCCCGCTGTCGTGTTTGCCGGCGTCTCTGGACTGGAAACAGACGGGAACTTCCATCCCTGTGACGGTGACACTTATTTGGAGGGTGTGAAGATGTCGGCAGAGCTGCGCTTTACAGCTCTGAGGCTTGGGAAGAAGAAGCGTCAGTTCTAGGGGACCAGCAGCAGGGGGTCCCCTGGGCAGTGGCACGTCAACCTGAGAGGGACAGCTGTGTTACTCCTGGCCCCAACACCACCGCCTCAGCCAAGAGACACAACACTAATTTCCAAGCTACTGTTCTTCAGGGGCTCAGAAGCTCACACCAGGCCTGGGGTGGAGGTGGGGAGGGGGAGGCCCCGGTATAGGAAACGCTTGCTTGCTTGCTTGCTTGCTTGCTTGCTTGCTTGCTTGCTTGCTTGATTGGAGTTTGCGGTCACACCTGGCTGTGCTCGGGGATCACTCCCAGCTGTGCTCAGGGACCAAGTGCAGTGCTCGGGATCAGCAGGCGCAAGGCACTTGCCTTCCCCACTGCACTGTCTCTCCAGCCTCAGGCAATGCATTTTCTGGACATTGGAGGTAACAGGACTGTTGTGTCCACTTATCATGGAGGGTGCTGATGACCAAGAGGGACAGACACCTAGTCCCCAGGGGAGAAGTAAGAGAATGGGTGTCCCTGTCCGGTTTATCCCTGGCTTAGAGTTGCAGCTGTGATTCTCCCAGAAAGGAGGCTGAAGAGGTGAGCTAACAGGGTACCCGGCTGTGGACCACCACGCCTTCTGCTCCTGCTGTCTCTGGGTGAGCTAACAGGGTACCCGGCCACGCGCCAGCGCCTTCTGCTCCCTGCTGTCTCTGGGTGAGCTAACGGGGTACCCGGCCACGGGCCGCGCCTTCTGCTCCTGCTGTCTCTGGGTGAGCTAACGGGGTACCCGGCCACGCGCCACGCGCCTTCTGCTCCTGCTGTCTCTGGGTGAGCTAACGGGGTACCCGGCGCAGGCCACGCTCCTTCTGCTCCTGCTGTCTCTGGGTGAGCTAACGGGGTACCCGGCGCAGGCCAGCGCCTTCTGCTCCTGCTGTCTCTGGGTGAGCTAATGGGGTACCCGGCCGCGGGCCACGCGTCTTCTGCTCCTGCTGTCTCTGGGTGAGCTAACGGGGTACCCGGCCACGGGCCACGGGTCTTCTGCTCCTGCTGTCTCTGGGTGAGCTAATGGGGTACCCGGCTGCGGGCCCCAGCGTCTTCTGCTCCTGCTGTCTCTGGGTGAGCTAACAGGGTACCCGGCCACGGGCCACGGGTCTTCTGCTCCTGCTGTCTCTGGGTGAGCTAACAGGTTACCGGCTGCAGGCCACGCGCCTTCTGCTCCTGCTGTCTCTGACGGTTGTGCAGCTTTGAATAGTCGCTGTCTTGTGTCTGTAAGGGGTGGTTGGCCCGAGCTTCTCCCAGCTTCCCCTGTGCCTAAGGCGAAGGCCGCGCAGGGACACTAAAGCAAGATACTGAGGCTCTTTAGCGGGAGAAGAAGCCCTTGGAGCTGGCATGAAGCAGTGTGCTGTTGTCCTTGTGCTGGGCACAATGTGCAGTGTGTGTGTGTGTGTGTGTGTGTGTGTGTGTGTGAGTGTGTGTGTGTGTGTCTACAGAGGTGTGTATGTGTTTTCAATAGATCATTTTGTCTGGGCGTTTCTTTGTGGGGACCCCCGGCAGTGCTCAGGGTTTAATTCCGACTCTGCTCAGGTTCACTCTCCAGCCTGGGGAGCTCAGGGGCTGCCAGCAGTCCAGCCTGGGGAGCTCAGGGGCTGCCAGCGGTCCAGCCTGGGGGAGCTCAGGGGCTGCCAGCGGTCCAGCCTGGGGAGCTCAGGGGCTGCCAGCGGCTGGACCCAGTCGGCCCCAGGCAAGGCAAGTGCCCTCCCACTACACTGTCCACTGCCAACAACACTGCGTGTTTTACCTCTCTGTCAGTGTCTCTGAGTGTATGTGTGTTTGTGTGTGTATGCGTCTGTGTGTGTCCCTATATGTATGTCTCTGCATGTGTGCATATGTATGTGTGCTGTATGTATTTGTGTGTTTCTAAGTATATGTGTATATAGAGAGGCATGTCTGTGTAGATTCGTGTGTCTGAGTGTACATATATATGTGCATGGATTGTGTGAGTCTGAGTGCATGTATGTGTGTGTGAATGCATGTATGTGTGTGTGAGCTCAGTAGACACTGGGCAGTGCGGTGGGGGGACGTCTCCCAGGGCGCTGGCCTCTCCCCTGCCGACTCTCCCTGTGAACGGAGCACCTTGTGCACACAATTAGATGTCGCCCGCAAACATTTCCCGTGGCTCTGTTGTTCCTAGGGGGCTTCTTTTGTCCCTCCGCATAATAGACATGCAGAAACAATGATGGAACGTAGTTTTTTCTAAAGCGGTGACAAACACACTGCTGCTTCCTCCCCCTTCTTTCTCCTCGACCCCTCCCCCGCCCCCCAATAAATCACGGTTCAGGGGGGAAATTCCATTGTCTATTGTCCCTGCGGCTCTAGACCGCGGGGGAGCCCGGCGGCCGGTGCACCGCCGAGAGCAGACGGTAGGTGGCGCGCGAGCCCAGCGCGGACGGAGCGGTCCTGCGGGGAGGGGGCCCGCACCCTACGGCACCCACCGCAGCCACACCCGCACCGCCCCGCACGCTGCCAGCAGCCCCTCCCTCCCCTACACACCCCCATCCGCACCCTGCAGCGCCCACCCCGCCCCACCCGCACCCGTGTCCACTCCCGGCCAGCACCCACCCGCACCCGTGTCCACTCCCGGCCAGCACCCGCCAGCACCCGTGTCCACTCCCGGCCAGCACCCACCCGCACCCGTGTCCACTCCCGGCCAGCACCCGCCAGCACCCGTGTCCACTCCCGGCCAGCACCCACCCGCACCCGTGTCCACTCCCGGCCAGCACCCGCCAGCACCCGCACTGCTGTGGCTCCCTCCAGGCGCCCTGCACTCATTGCTGAAGACCTGACCTGGCTGGAGTTAGGAAAGAAAGCAGGGAGAGAGTGGGAGATCCGGTTCCCACACCAAGCCTGGCACGGGGGTCCTCCCCTCCCCTCTCTGCACCCCAGAGCCCTGGGGTGCTCCCAGGGGCATCCCGGGCCCCTCCCCACCACCGTGGTGGATTCACTCCCTGGGCTCCAGCGCCCACTGACCGGCACTCCTCCAGTGAGAAGCTCTCTGGGGTCTTCAAGCCACCTACCGCTGTGGGGTGCATGCCTGACACCCAGGCTGTCGCCCAGCAAGGGGCGCTGGCTGAGGGAGCGGGAGTCCAGCACTCGGGCCTCTTCTCTGACAGGGAGTCTAGGGAGGGCCCGAGTTCCTCCTTAGGTGTACCCACACCATGGCCACCTCCATTAGCACCTAGTGAGGGTCTCTCCCGGGCAGGCAGCGACAGCGACCAGGTCAGCAGCACAGAACGGCAGTTCTGTGCAGGAGGCACCTGGGAGCGAAGGGGGCGTCCACTGAGTGGCCTTGGTCCACATTTAGGGCCTTAGGAGACCAGGGCTGCTCCCTGCAGGGTGAAGGGTTCTGAGCTGGAGGGAGCCAAAGTGAGGCTCTGCAGGCTCAGGGAGATGGTTCTGCGGTTCCTGACCTGTCCTGAGGCCTGAAGCCCTCAGGAGCAGGTGTGGGAGAGGGACACAGGGTCCATCCTGCTGTCCTCAGCAAGAGGGGACAGCCCCGGATGCTAGAGACCCAGGCTCAAACTCCAACAGCACCGATTTCTTTTTCAAAAGTCAAAGAATTATGTGTCTGACCCACTAACGCTGGCACTGCCTTTGTGTTTGTGACATCACACTCACATGTGAGCAGCTGGTGGCTCACGCCGGGTCCACGTTTGATTCTTGTGGATTAGCGCAAATGACATCAGCAATCTGCAGCCCTTTGAAATCCTGGTGCTCCAAGAACTAGCTCCCAACAAGGGCAGAGAACTCAGTTCTGTTCGGTCTACACACGCAATAGCTGACAGAGTTCAGTTCAGTCTACACTTGCAATAACTGTCAGGGTTCTGTTCCGTCTACACCCGCAATAACTGAGCAAACTTCGGGTTCACTGTTTCAAGGGTCCTACCCGAGTGGACCTGTCAGGAAACCCCCGATCTCTGGAAACATCACCCTGATCCCCTAAAAATCCATGTCTCGTTTTTGAGGCGATTCTAAGTGTCAGCTTTTTTCTTGAAAGAAAGTTTTACTTCTGCTGTATTTTTAGACCCAGAAGTATTTATCTCCGCGAACCCGAGAGCAGCAGCTCCGGGACTGCTTCTCCGGGGAGTGCCGAGGGGCCGGCTCCGCCATCTCCACGCAGATGTCGCCTGCGGATTTCTGTCACGTTTGTTTATTTAATGGCTCCTGTGATGAGACAGCAATCCTGGGGGGAATGCGCAACATTGGCGCCACAGAGAGATCTAGATAAAAATGGAAAAGGGCATGTGCTCTGCCCACAGGTCTTGGTCGGGAAGAAAAGCCTCCTGGTGGGAGATGGAGAACCTGGCGGGGAGATGGAGGGTCCTCACCGCCTTCCCAGCTACGGCCTCCAGGCACCAGCTCCTGTTTTTTGACGCGCCTATTTTCAGGACCCTGCTTCCTCCTCCTTTGTTCTTCTTGCCTCTGGTCACTGCTGCCTCCTGTGTTGGTCCTATTCATTTTCCATGTGGGCTTTCCTAGCTCGGAGCAGTCCCTGGTGACCTCAAGTCAGACGGCTGGCGAGGTCAGTGTCCACCCAGGAGACCTGAAGCCGGACTGTGGTGCCTGAGATGACCAGGTTATTTCGGAGCATCTGGAAAGCGCCTGATGGAAGACAGCCAAGTTGTGGAAAGCGCTTGAATAGCAAAACCCAGTGGGTCGCAGAGTTAGCACAGCTAGAAGTCGCTTGCCAGGAACCCACCGGCAGGGATCCCTGAGCACAGAGCCAGAGTAATCAGGAGCACTGCTGGGTGTCGCCCCAAAACAGAAAACATAAACAAACCACCAAACCAGATCAGATCTGTCCCCGCCTCCCTGACTTCGGCTGGAATTTATGATGGTGCACAGATCACAAGTTCCAACAGGCACGCTAATCCCATTCAACTCCGTAGTGCTCCAGAAACCCACAAATCTCAGCCACCAAACCTGCTGGGAGAGTAAAGTTCACCAGCTGGCCGAGTCCAGGGGTTAGAGTTTTGGAGGTTATGGTGTATTTGGGTGGGGGGCGGGGGTTCCGGGTTGGGGTCTTACCCAGCAGTGCTCAGAGCTTATCCTGGCTGCGATCAGGAGTCACTAGTGAAAGGCAAGTGCCCTGCCCACTGCACTGCCTCGTGCCCCGTTGTAGGTTTATAAAAGAGACAGCCAGGTAACGGGGGTGAGGGTTCATCTCAGTGGTGAAATAAAATCACTTTGTGTCATTTGGGACCAACCAGTGACCAGCAGTGACTTTCTGAATGGGGGGCAGGGAAGGGAGGGAGAAAAATGACCCAAAGCCGTGCAGCGCTGAGTGCTCACAGCCTGCACACTCCCAAAGCCATGCAGCGCTGAGTGCTCACAGCCTGCACACTCCCAAAGCCATGCATAGCTGAGTGCTCACAGCCTGCACACTCCCAAAGCCATGCAGCGCGTGGAGTGCTCACAGCCTGCACACTCCCAAAGCTATGCAGCGCACGGAGTGCTCACAGCCTGCACACTCCCAAAGCCATGCAGTGCTGAGTGCTCACACCCTGCACACTCCCAAAGCCATGCAGTGCTGAGTGCTCACAGCCTGCACACTCCCAAAGCCATGCAGTGCTGAGTGCTCACACCCTGCACACTCCCAAAGCCATGCAGTGCTGAGTGCTCATAGCCTGCACACTCCCAAAGCCATGCAGCGCGCTGAGTGCTCACAGCCTGCACACTCCCAAAGCCATGCATAGCTGAGTGCTCACAGCCTGCACACTCCCAAAGCCATGCAGTGCTGAGTGCTCACAGCCTGCACACTCCCAAAGCCGTGCAGCGCTGAGTGCTCACAGCCTGCACACTCCCAAAGCCATGCAGCGCTGAGTGCTCACAGCCTGCACACTCCAAAGCCGTGCAGCGCTGAGTGCTCACAGCCTGCACACTCCCAAAGCCGTGCAGCGCTGAGTGCTCACAGCCTGCACACTCCCAAAGCCATGCAGCGCTGAGTGCTCACAGCCTGCACACTCCCAAAGCCGTGCAGCGCTGAGTGCTCACAGCCTGCACACTCCCAAAGCCATGCAGCGCTGAGTGCTCACAGCCTGCACACTCCCAGTTCGCTGGTTGTTTAAACCAAGGCTCCTCATCCCTGCCTCCTGCCCTGAGGCTGCTGATGAGAGGTCTCTGCTGCTAAGAGATCTCTGCTAATGAGAGATCCTGCTGATGAGAGATCCTGCTGATTAGAAACCTTCTATTGAGAGATCCTGCTGATAAGAGATCCTGCTGATGAGAGATCCTGCTGATGAGAGATCCTGCTGATGAGAGATCTGCTGATAAGAGATCTCTGCTGATGAGAGATCTCTGCTGATGAGAGAGATCCTGCTGATGAGAGATCCTGCTGATGAGGGATCCTGCTGATGAGAGATCTTTGTGATGAGAGATCTGCTGATGAGAGATCCTGCTGATGAGAGATCCTGCTGATGAGAGATCCTGCTGATGAGGGATCCTGCTCATTAGAGATCCTGCTGATGAGAGATCTGCTGATAAGAGATCTCTGCTGATGAGAGATCCTGCTGATGAGAGAGATCTCTGATGATGAGAGAGATCCTGCTGATGAGAGATCCTGCTGATGAGGGATCCTGCTGATGAGAGATCTTTGTGATGAGAGATCTGCTAATGAGAGATCCTGCTGATGAGAGATCCTGCTGATGAGAGATCCTGCTGATGAGGGATCCTGCTCATGAGAGATCTGCTGATGAGAGATCCTGCTGATGAGATATCCTGATGATGAGAGATTCTGCTGATGAGAGATCTCTCCTCATGAAAGATTCTGCTAATGAGAGATCCTGCTGATGAGAGATCCTGCTGATGAGAGAGATCCTGATGATGAGAGATCCTGATGATGAGAGATCCTGCTGATGAGGAATACTGCTCATGAGAGATCTGCTGATGAGAGATCCTGCTGATGAGATATCCTGATGATGAGAGATTCTGCTGATGAGGGATCCTGCTGATGAGAGATCTGCTGATGAGAGATCCTGCTCATGAGAGATCCTACTGATGAGAGATCCCTGCTGATAAGAGAACCGGCTGATGAGAGATCCTGCTGAGAGATCTGCTGATGAGAGATCTCTGTTGATGAGAGATCCTGCTAATGAGAGATCTGCTGATGAGAGATCCTGCTGATGAGAGATCCTGCTGATGAGAGAGCTGCTGATGAGAGATCTGCTGATGAAGCATCCTGCTGATGAGAGAGATCTCTGCTGATGAGAGATCTCTCCCTGCTTCTCCCCCATGGTGCTCCAGCCCTGACCGCTGTGTGGGCAGACAGGTGGGAGTCCGCTGCTGGCTCGAGAGCCTCGTTTGCAGCCAGGCGCTGGTCATTCGCCTCCCAGGCTCCTTCGCAGGAGGCCGCAGGGCCTTGAGTCCTCCCGGGGCCGAGAGAAGGTGCTGGAAAGCACCCAGTCTGCCTGATGGGTCCTACTGTGTCTCTGCTCCACTGTGGCCACAGGAGGCAGTGGACAACATCCTCCCTGGGCACAGCTGACGGGGCAGGGCCCTGGCCAGGACTGGCCTTTGGGCTTCGAGTCTGCCTCGGGCCTGTGAAGGTCGAGCCGTAACGGTGCCCTTATGACCGGCAGTCCAGGGCCGCAGAATGTGGCTGGGTGGGGCAACAGGTGGGATGTGGGAGCTAGTGGGAGTGGGGAGGGACGGAAAGGAGTGTGAAGGGCCAGGCTGGGGAGAAGGTTGAGGGACACAGGCCTAGGCCGCCAAGGCTTCCGTCGGGGTGCGGGTGGAGGGGCTGGAGCCCCAGGCCGGAGCCATAGCCCAGACCCCCCCTCCCTCCCTCCCTGTCGCCATCCTGCCCCAGCCTCACAGGCCCACATGTGGCCGAGCCAGAGCCCCCAGACCCCATTTGGAGGGTTTCCAGGGGGGTGGAGGGGAGGAGTTAGTGTGTTGCTGCTGTGATTGTGATGTAGGTGGGCCCCACGGGTGACTTATGTGTGTTGCTGCTGTGATTGTGATGTAGGTGGGCCCCCTGGTGACTTATGTGAGGCGGGAAGGGGAGAGAGATGGTCGCTTTCTCCCCGGCCACCTCTGCCGCCCGGCACCCGCTGGGCAGGCTTAGGACTGATAAAGTCTGAGATGAGCCCCTGCACGGCGTGGGCCTGAGCCCCACCAGCTCCCGAGGTGGCCGTCAAGCCACACCTGGTGACCGCTTGATCTCTAGGCACGGGAGTTGATCCCCACCACCCCAGATTTCTCGGGGAGTCACAGACTCAGGCTGCAGTGAGGAATTGCTCTTTGCAGGAAAGGAAAAGTCAGTCCTAGGCCTTACCCAGGGTTTCCTCAGGGTTCTTGTCTTCCTCTCAAAGAATTTTCAGGAGCCAACGAGCAGTGAAGTGAAACAGATTTTATTACGGAGGTTTTAGGTTGGGGAAGGAGTAGAGAAAGAGAGAGAGTAATGCGCTCTAGGGAGATCTCGGGCTGCTCCAGAGGCCGAGTGAACCCAGACTGATTTCAAAAGGGGCTTTTATCTCTTTGGGCTGGAATGCTCTGGAATCTTCTGCTGCCATCAAGGTTGATGGGATGTGGGGCTAAGCGCTGTGAGGACGAAGCCCAGCTTCCTCAGGGTCTATTTGGTTAATGGGTCCTACCAAGTCTTCATGCCTGGCTCCAAAAGGTGCCAGCCTCACAGTTCACTCCATGCAGGGCCCCGCCTGCCGCCTGCATCAGGTGGTGTTGGAGCCCAGCCTGCCGCATGCCAGCAGAGCCCAGCGCCCCTCACCTCCCTAGACCTCTGCAGAGGCCAGCGTCCCTCCCAGGAAGGACGAGAAGACACCCAGTGTGTGCGGCTGGTTCTGTCTTTCTCCCAGAGACCGGGGCAGCGGATGAGAAGTCTCTGGAACAGAATGAAGCACACTCGCCCTTCAGGTGACCGGTTTGGGCCCCAAACCCCACCCCACTAAAAACAAAAGAAGGAAACAACTTTTTAAAGAAAAACAAGTGTGTGTTAGCGTGTGTGGAAAACCATCTCTTTTTGGAAGAAGCTAAAAGCCAAGTCAGGCTGGAGAGAGAAAGGAGGTTAGACACTGGCCTTGCCCTCAGGTCAGTGCCCAGTGCCTCCAAAGGGGCCCAGCACCCCAGGGCTTGGCACCAAATAAAGCTGGTGCCGTTAGGGGGACTCACCAGCAGCCCTCTGTGCCTGCCGTCTGCTCCCTGAAACTTGAAAGTGCATATGGGGACCTGTGAGCCATCACACCCCAAAGGCCAGGAACCTCCCATTCCGTTTCCTGTGGGTTCCCTGGCCTCCCCCCAGCCTGCCAAGTCATGGCTGGCCCCTGATTACTCACTAATGAACAGGGGCCGACAAACATGCTGGCAAGGCGGGGCCCTGCAGCTGGAAGACAGTTGGGGGGCAGGGGGCTCCCCTGTGAGCACAGGTGCCGCTGGGGATCTGGCGTGAGTGTGGAAGAGCCCCTTGGTGGGGTGGGATTTAGTGCACACCCCAGTGAAGTGTGATCTGATCATTATTAGACACACACGCACGCACGCACGCACGCACGCACACGCACACACACACACACACACACACACACACACACGCATGCGCGCGGCGTGGTGCCCTTTGAGACTTTCTCCTGCCTCAGCTCTTTCCAGATGGGCCCTCCCTGTCCAGGGCTCTTCAGCAGCTGTGGCTGAAACTCCACCCCTTCCCCAATTTGTTTTGACTAGATGCCCCTTAGTTGATTCCGGTCAGCCCCAGGAGAGGGAGGGAGGCCGGAGAGGGGGGGGGGGCTCTGAGAGACCCCCAGTTGTTTGGGGGTGTCGCGGAGACAAGTCCAGACCCATGACCACACTAGGGTGCACACCTGGGCCCTGGGCTCCCCCTTGGTGCTGGTTTGCAGTGACTGGAGAGACACGCTGAGGACTCTGGGCCACCCCTCGGGCTGTCCGATTCCGCCCTGGGCCCTGCTAGGGAAGAGCCTTGAACCCACGAGGGTGCTCCTCGGTAGGAGGAGCAAGTGTTAGGTGCCTTCTGCCTACCAGGGGCTTGTGGGTCTGCAAGGAGGAATGGAGCTGGGCTGTTGGCCCCGCGTGGGGGTGACGGGTGGGTGGGCGCCTTGGCATGTTGCCTAGCCAACTCTAGGGGGTGAGGCTGTGGGGGCAGGGTCAGCCTTGGGGGCCACCACCGGCCAGGGAAAGGGAAAGGCACCTGCTTCCCCAGGGCTCCTCACTGTGTGAGGTGACCCCCAGTGACGTCTGTGCCTCTCACCCCAGGGGCGGGGCTGGGTGCTTCCTTCTGGAAACCGCTCAGAGCCTCCTTCCCACCTCCCTCCTCCTTTGCACACCTCCAGCCCAATGTGTATTCCTGCCCTCTGTGTTCCCGGAGACTGTGACCACCCTCTGTCTCCCCAGGACAGACCTTGGTCCCCATGGTCCCCACCCCCACCCCACCTGCTCCTGAGACAGCAGGTCACCAGGGAGTCCAGGCCTGGCAGAGGGGGAGAGAGAGGGGAGGGAGAGAGAAGAGGAGGGAGGAGGGGGGGGGAGGACGGGCGGGGAGGGGCTGCTCCCTCGGGCCTCAGGCGTGGCACGCCCCGAGCTGCCAGCTCCCGCCCGGCTCCTGCTTTGGGCTCCGGCCCTTGGCTCCTGTGCAGGCAGGGCAGCTGCTGGTAATTACGCCTCCCAGAGCTGAGCCGCCAGGGAGGAAGTTGCTGGCTGGCCTCTTGCTGGCTGCAGGGCCCCAGGGAACAATGGAGGGAACCGAGGAGCAGGGGAGGAGGGGCAAGCAGGGGAGGAGCTGGGGAGGAGCAGGGGAGGAGCAGGGGGAGGAGCAGGGGGAGGAGCGGGGGAGGGAGCTGGGGAGGGAGGAGGAGTAGGGGGGGAGGACCTGGAGGAGGAGCTGGGGAGGAGCTGGGGGAGGAGCTGGGGAGGAGCAGGGGAGGAGCTGGGGGAGAAGCAGGGGGGAGGAGCAGGGGGAGGAGCTGGGGGAGGGAGGAGGAGCAGGGGGAGGACCTGGAGGAGGAGCTGGGGGAGCAGCTGGGGAGGAGCTGGGGAGGAGCAGGGGAGGAGCTGGGGGAGAAGCAGGGGGAGGAGCAGGGGAGGAGCTGGGGGAGGAGGAGGAGCAGGGGGAGGACCTGGAGGAGGAGCTGGGGGAGCAGCTGGGGAGGAGCAGGGGGAGGAGCTGGGGAGAAGCAGGGGGAGGAGCAGGGGGAGGAGCTGGGGAGAAGCAGGGGAGGAGCAGGGGGAGGAGCTGGGGAGAAGCAGGGGGAGGAACAGGGGGAGGAGCTGGGGAGGAGCTTGGGGAGAAGCAGGGGAGGAGCAGGGGGAGGAGCAGGGGGAGAAGCAGGGGAGGAGCAGGGGGAGGACCTGGAGGAGGAGCTGGGGGAGGAGCAGGGGGAGGAGCTGGGGAGGAGGAGGAGCAGGGGGAGGACCTGGAGGAGGAGCTGGGGGAGGAGCTGGGGAGGAGCAGGGGGAGGAGCTGGGGGAGAAGCAGGGGGAGGAGCAGGGGGAGGAGCTGGGGGAGAAGCAGGGGGAGGAGCTGGGGAGAAGCAGGGGGAGGAACAGGGGGAGGAGCTGGGGGAGGAGCTTGGGGAGAAGCAGGGGGAGGAGCAGGGGGAGGAGCTGGGGAGAGCGGGGGAGGAGCTGGGGAGGAGCTGGGGGAGGAGCAGGGGGGAGGAGGGGCAGCAGGGGGAGGAGCTGGGGAGAAGCAGGGGAGGAGCAGGGAGAGGACCTGGGGAGGAGCTGGGGAGGAGCAGGGGGAGGAGCTGGGGGAGGAGGAGGAGCTGGGGGGGAGGAGGAGGAGCTGGGGAGGAGCAGGGGGAGGAGGAGGAGCTGGGGGAGGAGCAGGGGAGGAGGGGCAGCAGAGGGAGGAGCTGGGGAGGAGGAGCAAGAGCCCCAGGGGCTAGCAGGAGGAGCACGTCCTGCAGCCCTCCCCGCACAGCAGCTGCTCTGGGAATGGCCCCTGTCTGAATGTGGGCATCTGCGCATGTGCACACGTGCAGGAGCATGTGAGCAAGTGAGCACGTGTACATGTGTGAGCACATGTGTGCATGTTAGCAGGTAAATGCATGGGAGCACGTATGTGTGTGAGCATGTTGCATACATGTGTTGACCCTGTATACATGTGTGCAGAGTATGTCGCTGGCGTGTCTGCATGTGTGCGTGCATGTGTGTATGAATACATGCCTGCACATGCATGTGCGCACCTGTGCGTGCACCTGTGTTTCTGCATGCGTGTTCTGTGTGCGTATGTGTATGTATACATGTGTGCGTGTCTGTGCTTGTGTACACATGTGTGAGGATGGTGTCTGTGTGTTCTAGCATGTCTGTGTGTGTCTGCACATGTGTGTATGCATGTGTGTGTCTGTGCATGTGTGTGCATGTCCAGCCCTCCCCACCGCAGGCGCTTTTCAGAGCCCAGCAGAGAACAGCCCCGGAAGCAGCACCACAGGAAACGAAAGCTCTTTGGACGAAGGCAGGCGGGTCACCCCCATGCTGGTGCCTGGCTCAGGCCCACCCCATTCCTCAGCTGGGTCAGATGCTCGGGAAGCCCCCGCTGGGGTCCTTGGCTCTGTAGCCCCAGGTGCCAGCACCATCTGGCCTGCGCACTGAGCTTTTAGTCTGTTGGTTTGTGTGAGTGTGTGTGGAGTGTATTGTGGGCACGTAGGGGGGTGTGCACGTAGGGGAGTGTATGTACGAAGAGAGAGAGAGAGAGACAGAGAGCAGAGAGGGAGAGGTGGGGCCTGGCCTGGCCTTGGTCCCTCTGCGGGACACAGGCGTGAGCCCAGCTGCAGGGGCGAGGCCGTCCTCTCCCTGTCCTGCCGGTCACAGGCGTGAGCCCAGCTGCAGGGGCGAGGCCGTCCTCTCCTGTCCTGCCGGTCACAGGCGTGAGCCCAGCTGCAGGGGCGGGGCCGTCCTCTCCCTGTCCTGCCGGTCACAGGCGTGAGCCCAGCTGCAGGGGCGAGGCCGTCCTCTCCCCTGTCCTGCCGGACACAGGTGTGAGCCCAGCTGCAGGGGCGAGGGCCGTCCTCTCCCTGCCCTGCCCCCGCACCTGCTTCCTTCCCTCCATCCTGCGTTCCCTTTGCCCAGAGATTGGGGGACCGGGCGAGTGCCAGGGGCTTACAGCGGGGATATAGGAGCCCTTCTCTGTCCCTCTACACACAGACACAGTCACCCCTTGCCCACACATACACGCTGACACAGCTCACAAGCACACACAGACACACAGACTGTCCAATTACTCACACATACATACTCAGGCTCACACCCTCAGGCACACACAGACACATGTATACACCCTCAGGCACACACAGACACACAGACTGTCCAATTACTCACACATACACACATAGTCAGGCTCACACCCTCAGGCACACACAGACACATGTATACACCCTCAGGCACACACAGACACACAGACTGTCCAATTACTCACACATACATACTCAGGCTCACACACTCAGGTATACACAGACACTGACACATGTGTACACACTCAGGCTCACACAGACACATGTATACACCCTCAGGCACATACAGACACATGTGTACACACTCAGGCACACAAAGAAACATGTGTACACACAGAGACACACGTGTACACACTCAGGCACACAAAGAAACATGTGTACACACTCAGGCACACACAGACACATGTGTACACACTCAGGCACACACGAACACATGTGTACACACTCAGGCACACAAAGAAGCATGTGTTCGCACTCAGGCACACAGACACATGTGTACACCCTCAGGCACACACAGACACATGTGTACACACTCAGGCACACACAGACACTGACACATGGGCACATTTGCTGATAATACACACATAGGCTCACACATGAACACACATTCAGACACATCACTGTATCACTGTCTTCCCATTGTTCATCGATTTGCTCGAGCCGGCACCAGTAACATCTCCATATGTCCTGTCGTGTGCTAGTGTAACCCAAGGGCATCGGCTCGCTCCAGGAACACAAAGAGCCTCAAACCATTCTTTCAGGTCACAGGAATGAGGTCTATAATTGTTACTGGTTTTGGCATATCAAATACGACACGGGTAGCTTGCCAGGCTCTGCCGTGCGGGTGGGAGTCCGGCTGGCACCACACCGTAAAGTAAAGGCCAGTGAGAGTTAACAGTAACAGCATGTCCTGATGCCCAGGCCCACGGCATGAGATGACTTCACAGAGCTAAGCTGAGGTCGGCGCCACAGTGCAGCAGCTGGCGCTGCCGGCCTGGAACCTAACTCCTGCACCCCATAAGGTCCCTTCAGCCCCCAGAAGTGGTCCCTGAGCTCAGAGCCTGGAGTAAGCCCCCGAGCACTGCTGGGTGTGCCCAAACTTCAAAACAAAACAAAGCCAAAGAAACAAAGGAAAGAGTGACTTCCAGCACCCCCGGGGTCGCCCTCTGCCACAGGCGCATGGGTCCAGCTGCTCAGACACACATACCTGACACATACACTCAGATACCCTGACAGGTTCACACACTTGCTCATACATGCACATACATATTCACACGCAGGCTTACACACTCACACACACTCGCTGGGCCGTCGTATCACACACGAGAAGGAGCCAGAGAGAGGGTTCAGGGGCTGTTTCTCAGGTCCCGACCCCCCCACCCCGTGTGGAGCCGGGTAGCCCCGGGTGTGGTTAGTGGGGGGGTTAGTGGGGGGCTTCTGGGCTGCAGAGTGGGCGAGGCTGGCGGCCTGGGCCTTCCCCCCACCCCTGCCCGCAGCTGCTGCCCCATTTCAGGAATAATGTGGCCCCTCACCGTGAAACCCAGAGCCGGTGGGGTTGTGAGATGAGCCAGGCACACCCCCACGGACAGTAGGACCTTCCGTAGAGCTCCGAGACCCCTTGGGTGACGCCGAACACCCCTGGAGAAGGAAGGTGGGGCTGGGACTGGGGTCCTGCGGAGAGTCACTGGGGACCTGCGGGGGCTAGTGGTCACCGACATCACCCGAGGCGGGCAGGGTCGCAGGACTGTGGCCACGCCCTGGGACAGGGCCACGGCTCAGGAGTGTCCCCCCAGCCCCGCCCCGCCCTGCTCCCCGCCCTGCTCCCAGTTCTGCCCCCAACCCTGCCCCAGCCATGTCCCCCACAGCCCTGCTCCCGCCCTGCCCCCCAGTTCTGCCCCCCGCCCTGCCCCCCCCCGCCCTGCCCCGCCCTGCCCCCAGCCCTGCCCCCCCCCCTCCCTGCCCCCGCCCTGCCCTGCCCCGCCCTCCACCCCCGCCCTGCTCCAACCCCTGCCCCCGCCCTGCCCCGCCCTGCTCCAACCCTGCCCCCCGCCCTGCCCCGCCCTGCCCCCGCCCTGCCCTGCCCTGCCCCCACCCCCCCGCCCTGCCCCGCCCTGCCCCAACCCTGCCCCCGCGCCCGTCTTCCCACTCCAGGCCAGGCAAGAGGCGCAGAACCTGCAGCAGAAGCCGTTCCCTGGCGCGCGGCCGCCGGCTGCGCCTTTCCCGGGCTCCATAAATCATGGCAGGCAGCGAGCAGGCTTGGCAGCAGCCGCATGGCTCGACAGCAGAGCCGCACAGCTGCACGGGACAAAAAATACCGCGGTGGAGAACGTGTTGGTCCTGCACGCTCTCTGGGATAAACAAGAGAGCAGCCGGAACGTGGGGCTTCCCCCGGCCTCCTGTGTCTGAGCACCGCGACCCGGGGCTGCTTTGCCAGCTCGGCAGCTGCCAGGCCCAGCCTGGTCGGGAGAAATGCCGTTTCATACCCATGGGTGCCGCGCAGAGGAGCCACCTGTGGCCTAGAGCCAGTGACAGGAGCCTCAGCCCCATCACTCAGCCGGGTCACCGTGGTCCTTTCCTCTCCAGCAGGATCCTGAAAGACCCCTTCCACCTGCGAAAGGTGCATGGCAGGGTGGATCCGCGGGAGAGGCTCCTCCTACTCAAGCATCAGGCCCTGAGTCCGATGCCCTGTGCTGCCCACATGCGCCAGCCCGGTCTCACCCCAAGCCACAGCAGCGTGTGCAGTCTCTCACGCGCAGAGACAGGCGGGAGCGTGAAAATGTGCAGCGCCCACCAGCACGGCGACTCAAGCGTGCAGCCTCCGTCCTGGCTCTGCAAGCACAGGAGCGGGAAGGAAGGGGGGCAGCTATAAACTAGACGCACAGCAGCGTGCTGTGTGGGGTCTTCCGAGCCGGCACCAGAGCCCAGGGGCTCCTCCGGTGTTATTCGGTGCCAGGGTCCAAGTTGGCACTGCTCCGGGCTCTGCAGTACCAGGATGACCCGGGCCTGCAGGCAGTGTCAGATGGACCCTACGGCGTTGTCATAGACCCCATCGGGCTGGCCACGGGTCAGGCACGCCCTGATGATAGGTCTTCCTGCCCACGCCCACTTTGTGCAGGGGAAACCCGACAGTGGGGAAGACACTTGTCTTGCTGTGGCCCAGTTCAGTCCCTGGCACTGTTAGCGGGTTGAGGAGAGAGAGAGCCAGGTCACTTTATACCTCCACTGAAACAGTTAGCCAATCAGGACGGAGAAAGGGGGTGGTAGCCAATCAGGGACGGAGAAAGGGGTGGCTGGGGTGGGAGTTGGCTGCAGATAAAAGGCCCCAAGTGCTAGTCCACCCTGGCTGGCTCACCTCCATTTTTTTGAAACAAGAACTCTCTGGACCCATCTCTCTCTCTCCCCACCGGACCTCCAGGTCAGGTAGGGCTGCATGCAGCAGGTCAGGGCTCGGTACAGGCGGGCACCTCAGGGTCAGACAGGGGCAGAATGCAGACAGGGCTCAGACGCCCAGGACAGCTCAGGTACAGGCTAGGCTCGGTCAGTCGCCCAGGACAGCTCAGATACAGCAGGGCTCAGTCGCCCAGGATAGCTCAGGTAGAGCAGGGCTCAGTCTCCCAGGATAGCTCAGGTAGAGCAGGGCTCAGTCACCCACAATAGCTCAGGTACAGCCCGGCTCAATCGCCCAGGATAGCTCAGGAACAGCAGGGCCCAGTCGCCCAGGATAGCTCAGATACAGCAGGGCCCAATCGCCCAGGATAGCTCAGGAACAGCAGGGCCCAGTCGCCCAGGATAGCTCAGATACAGCAGGGCCCAATCGCCCAGGATAGCTCGGATACAGCAGGTCTCAGTCGCCCAGGATAGCTCGGGTACAGCAGGGCTCAGTCGCCCAGGATAGCTCAGGTACAGCAGGGGCTCAGTCTCCCAGGATAGCTCAGGTACAGCAGGGCTCAGTCTCCCAGGATAGCTCAGGTACAGCAGGGCCCAGTCGCCCAAGATAGCTCAGGTACAGACAGGGCTCAGTCGCCCAGGATAGCTCAGGTACAGCAGGGCTCAGTCTCCCAGGATAGCTCAGGTACAGCAGGGTTCAGTCTCCCAGGACAGCTCAGGTACAGGCTGGGCTCGGTCAGTCGCCCAGGATAGCTCAGGTACAGCAGGGCCCGGTCGCCCAGGATAGCTCAGGTACAGCAAGGCTCAGTCGCCCAGGATAGCTCAGGTACAGCAGGGCTCAGTCGCCCAGGATAGCTCAGGTACAGCAAGGCTCAGTCGCCCAGGATAGCTCAGGTACAGCAGGGCTCAGTCGCCCAGGATAGCTCAGGTACAGCAAGGCTCAGTCGCCCAGGATAGCTCAGGTACAGCAGGGCTCAGTCGCCCAGGATAGCTCAGGTACAGCAGCGCTCGGTCGCCCAGGATAGCTCAGGTACAGCAGGGCTCGACAGCTCAGGTACAGCAGGGCTCAGTCGCCCAGAATAGCTCAGGTACAGACAAGGCTCAATCGCCCAGGATAGCTCTGATATAGCAGGGCTCACTCGCCCAGGATAGCTCAGGTACAGCAGGGCCCGGTCGCCCAGGATAGCTCAGGTACAGCAGGGCCCAGTCTCCCAGGATAGCTCAGGTACAGCAGGGCTCAGTCTCCCAGGATAGCTCAGGTACAGCAGGGCTCAGTCTCCCAGGATAGCTCAGGTACAGCAGGGCCCAGTCGCCCAAGATAGCTCAGGTACAGACAGGGCTCAGTCGCCCAGGATAGCTCAGGTACAGCAGGGCTCCAGTCACCCAGGATAGCTCAGGTACAGCAGGGCTCAGTCTCCCAGGATAGCTCAGGTACAGCAGGGCCCAGTCGCCCAAGATAGTTCAGGTACAGCAGGGCCCGGTCGCCCAGGATAGCTCAGGTACAGCAGGGCTCGGTCACCCAGGATAGCTCAGGTACAGCAGGGCTCGGTCGCCCAGGATAGCTCAGGTACAGCAGGGCTCGGTCGCCCAGGATAGCTCAGATACAGACAGGGCTCGGTCGCCCAGGATAGCTCAGGTACAGCAGGGCTCGGTCGCCCAGGATAGCTCAGGTACAGCAGGGCTCGGTCGCCCAGGATAGCTCAGGTACAGCAGGGCTCGGTCGCCCAGGATAGCTCAGGTACAGGCAGGTACACCAGGAGGGATAAAGTGTTGAACCCAGGACTCTCACCCATGAGCCCGTGGCCGTGGCCGGAGAGTAGGAAAGCAGGAACTAGGCAACAGGGTTGGCTGGGGTACGGCTGGGAGGCCCAGCAGCGGTGCAGAGCTCAGGGACCCGTGACCATCTCAGGGACAGCATACACGGGCTAGGGAGCAGCGCTGAGACAGGACCGGTGACATGGTTCCACGGGAGGCAAGGACGGGATGGGACCGGGGAAGTGGTACACTGGTCCGGGCAGTGTTAGGGGCAGGACAGGACGTTCTTCAAGGGTAATGGAGAGGCCTGGACGTCTGGGGAGGGGGCCTGGAACCATCTGTCAGTAAACTGGCTCTCCATCTTCCAAGTTCCGTACGCAAGTCTTTCATGCATTCTCAAGACCCACCTGCACAGGGAAATCCACCTCCGCGTAAACAGCACCACTGGGTGATCCCTGAAGTCGGGAGTGAGCTCTGAGCACCCCACTGTGGCCCCCACACAGAAGAAGGGGGTCCGGCATGTGGAAGGTCTCGGAAGCCAGACACAGTCTCCGGCCCCGCGTCTGGCGTGCCCAGGGACGGGCTCCCAGAGTGTGCCGAGAGGACCCGGCCAGCTGCACTCCTGCTCTTGCTGCCTGGGTAACAGTATGTGCTCGGCGTGCATGTATGTCCCCCAAGCTTCTCTTCCCCCCCGTCCCTGCTTCTCGGGCAGGCAGAGCCCAGGTCAGCTCTAAATTCCCTGCCCCCTTGAAGACACACACCGACCCCCTTCTCTCGAAGACCATCTGGACGCTGACCCAGTAGGGCTGGGGTGACTCCTATGTGCTCTCCCCAGTCTCCGCTTCCCCTGGGATGGGTCCTTAGGGTGTCTGTGAGGCTGCTCCTGAGGGCCACGTGGTGCCCCGCAGAGGACATGTGGATCTATGTGGGTCGCTCTGCCTGTCCTTGGTGGCGGCTCGTTCACCTTCCAATGGGGGTGGTGTTTAATATGCATTTGGGGCTTTGGTTTTCAGAGATGTATTTTTTTAATTAAATACATATTTTGAGTCCCTGACACCTGACAGGTCTGGCTTGGATATAAAGCGTTTCTATAATTTGCTGAAGTTCAGTGAAGGATAAATGTTCTCCGGAATGGGAGTAAATCACCGCCGAGACATGGAAATGTCGATTTGTCTGGGACTGGACTAAACACCTCAGGAGCTTCCAGCAGCCCAGGGGCCGCCCCGCCCCCAGCCCGGCTCCAGCTGCGTGTGCTCTGCGCTGGGTGTGGGAGAGCCGGAGACGGCGGGAGACCAGGGCAGCTCTGCCTCTCCAGGCCCTGCGTGTGCTGGATCACAGTCATTTGTGCCCTTGAATCAGCTGCTTAGCCTTCTTTACAGGGAGGTGGGCGCACACCTGAGGGTCTCAGGAGCTAGTCCTGCCCCTGGCCGTGCTCTGGGCACCCAGCAGTGCTCAGGAGCTAGCCGGGGCTGCCGCATGCAAAACCTGAACCCCAGTACGATCTCCCGGGCCCCTCGTTTTCACACCGTGAAACTTTTCAAGGGGCCGGAGCGATAGCACAGCGGGAAGGCGTTGGCCTTGCACGTGGCAGAACCAGGTTCGATCCCGGCATCCCATATGGTCTCCCGAGCACCGCCAGGAGTAATTCGAGTGCGGAGCCAGGAGTAACACTGAGTGTCGCTGGGTGTGACCCCCCCAAATAAACCTTTTCAAGCCTTTCCCTTCTCATTTTTGATGTGGGTGGGGGTGGAACATCCAGCACTGCTCAGAGTAGTTCAGTCCTGGCTCTGGGTTCAGGTTTCTCTCCTGGCACTGCTCCAGGGACCATCCGTGGTGCCAGGGATGGAGCCAGGGCTGGCCACAGGCAAGGCAAGCACCTTATCCCTGTACTCTCATTCCACAAAGGAGCTGGCGGCACCGATTTCCTGGGCTGGCCAGGAGGCGAGTCTGCGCCGCCAGCGCTGCGCGGGACCCACCCGTGCTCCTGGTCCCAGCTCGTGTGGATCCCTGCGCCAGCTGAGCCCTGTTGAGAAGGCGCTTTCAGGACAGATTCCTGTTCTGCACTCAGCACCAGGGAGGGCAATTCAGCTCAGCTGTCTACTCAATGAGCACCTGAGGGCTGGACAGACTGTATGGGGCAGGGCCTTCATGCCGCTGACCCCACTTGGCCCCTCGGCACCAGATATGGTCCCCCCAAGTGTTGCTGGAGTCATCCCCTACCACCATCAGAGGTGGCCCCAAGCCAAAGCAAACAAACGGAAGTCTCATCGGTCACTCGTCATGGATGCCAGAGCGGCCCCTGAGCCCGGGCACTCCTCAGCACGTGGCCGTGTGGACCAGTCCTGGGGACAGGACAGGGCTCCTGCCAGCGCAGCTAGAGGCAGGGGCCACTCGGGGTCCACCAGCTGCATTCCCGGGGAGGATTTACAGGCGCTGACCTTTGGCTGGATCTACCCATGTGGCCACCCAGTTCCTGCCCACCTCCTGTTAAGGACTCGGCGTCGGAGCGGGAGAACTCGCAGAGCACATTGCCCGCAGGAACCCCGGTTGGAGAACCGACACCACGTGTCCAGCCCGAGCAACCCCATGCCAGGGCCTCAATAGATTGGAACCAATGGGCTCAAATCACTGGGGGCTTGAAGAAGCCTCACCTGGCTTGACTAAACCTGGGGTACGTGTCCCCTCTTGTGGGGGCGGGGGCAGAGGGGAGGCTGTTTGCTCACTGGTCACACGTGGCTCACAGGCCTCCCTGGAGAGAGGGCTAGAGCCCGTTTTCCCTCCTCCAGGAGCCCAGACAGACAGACAGACAGACAGACAGACAGACAGACAGACAGACAGACAGACAGGCGTCACTGATGTTCCGCCAGAGAGGGATGGGGAAGAGGAAGGGGGGATGGTGGACGCTTAAGAGGCCCTGCAGGGTGACAACTCAAGCCTTCTGGGTGTGCTCTGGCTGGTGCAGTGACTGACACCCACCAAACGCTGCCGAGAAAGACTGCCGGAAAGACCCCCCAGGCCGAGGGGAGAGGGTTTAGCAAGGAGGCGTGGCCTCTGGCTTTCCTAAGGAGGCGTGGCCTCTAGCTGTTTCCTAAGGAGGCGTGGCCTCTGGCTTTCCTAAGGACGCGTGGCCTCTGGCTGTTTCCTAAGGAGGCGTGGCCTCTAGCTGTTTCTTAAGGAGGCGTGGCTTCTGGCTGTTTCCTAAGGAGGCGTGGCCTCTGGCTGCCTCCCAGGGAAGCACGGTCTTAGGCCGTTTAGCAAAGAGGCTTGGCCATTGGCTGCTTAAGGAGGCGTGTCCTCTGGCTGCTCTGGAAGTTTAGCTGTTTCCTAAGGAGGCGTGTCCTCTGGCTGCTCTGGAAGTTTAGCTGTTTCCTAAGGAGGCGTGTCCTCTGGCTGCTCTTGGAAGCTTGGCTGTTTCCTAAGGAGGCGTGGCCTCTGGATGCTCTGGAAGCTTGGCTATTTCCCTAAGGAGGCGTGGCCTCTGGATGCTCTGGAAGCTTGGCTGTTTCCTAAGGAGGCGTGGCCTCTGGATGCTCTGGAAGCTTGGCTGTTTCCTAAGGAGGCGTGGCCTCTGGATGCTCTGGAAGCTTGGCTGTTTCCTAAGGAGGCGTGTCCTCTGGATGCTCTGGAAGCTTAGCTGTTTCCTAAGGAGGCGTGGCCTCTGGATGCTCTGGAAGCTTGGCTGTTTCCTAAGGAGGCGTGGCCTCTGGATGCTCTGGAAGCTTGGCTGTTTCCTAAGGAGGCGTGTCCTCTGGATGCTCTGGAAGCTTGGCTGTTTCCTAAGGAGGCGTGGCCTCTGGATGCTCTGGAAGCTTAGCTGTTTCCCTAAGGAGGCGTGTCGTCTGGCTGCTCTGGAAGCTTAGCTGTTTCCCTAAGGAGGCGTGGCCTCTGGCTGCTCTTGGAAGCTTGGCTGTTTCCTAAGGAGGCGTGGCCTCTGGATGCTCTGGAAGCTTAGCTGTTTCCTAAGGAGGCGTGTCGTCTGGCTGCTCTGGAAGCTTGGCTGTTTCCTAAGGAGGCGTGGCCTCTGGCTGCTCTGGAAGCTTGGCTATTTCCCTAAGGAGGCGTGGCCTCTGGATGCTCTGGAAGCTTGGCTGTTTCCTAAGGAGGCGTGGCCTCTGGATGCTCTGGAAGCTTGGCTGTTTCCTAAGGAGGCGTGGCCTCTGGATGCTCTGGAAGCTTGGCTGTTTCCTAAGGAGGCGTGTCCTCTGGATGCTCTGGAAGCTTAGCTGTTTCCCTAAGGAGGCGTGGCCTCTGGATGCTCTGGAAGCTTGGCTGTTTCCTAAGGAGGCGTGGCCTCTGGATGCTCTGGAAGCTTGGCTGTTTCCTAAGGAGGCGTGTCCTCTGGATGCTCTGGAAGCTTGGCTGTTTCCTAAGGAGGCGTGGCCTCTGGATGCTCTGGAAGCTTAGCTGTTTCCTAAGGAGGCGTGTCGTCTGGCTGCTCTGGAAGCTTAGCTGTTTCCTAAGGAGGCGTGGCCTCTGGCTGCTCTTGGAAGCTTGGCTGTTTCCTAAGGAGGCGTGGCCTCTGGATGCTCTGGAAGCTTAGCTGTTTCCTAAGGAGGCGTGTCGTCTGGCTGCTCTGGAAGCTTGGCTGTTTCCTAAGGAGGCGTGGCCTCTGGCTGCTCTGGAAGCTTGGCTGTTTCCTAAGGAGGCGTGGCCGTAGGCAACTGAGCAAGGGGGAGTGGCCCGGGCCGCTATCAGCAAGAACCGGCAGCCCCAAGCTAACCGGGAGTGGCTGGGCACGGCTATTCCTTCCCTCTGGCCCTGCAGGCTCTCTCGTGCCCTGGGGTTTCTGAACCTTGCGTGGGGCTGGCTCAGGAGTAACGTGGCCTCCAGCACCGCGAAGGCGGGCGTGCTCACGGGCCATGGGGCTAAGCCGGCCTGGACCTGATGTCCCTCGGTGGGCCGGTGTCCAGCCCGGCTGCAGAGCGGCCAGTAGCAGCTTGATGTGTGTGTGTGCCTGCGACCATGTGGCCAGATGGCCCGAGGATGCGTGTCTCATAAACACACACACACAGACACACACAGACACACACAGACACACAGACACAAACAGACACACACACAGACAAACACAGAGACAGACACACACAGACACACACAGAGACACACACACAGACACACACACAGACAAACACACAGACACACACACACACATGGACACACACACAGACACACACAGACACACACAGAGACACACACAGACACACAGAGACACACAGAAACACACACACAGACACACACACAGACACACACACACACCCGCCCAGGAAGGGAGTTGTGACGAAAGACGGACCCACCAGCTCCTTTCTGTGCGCTGTGCGGGTGCGAGTCCAGCCTGAGCCCACCATTGCGCTGCCCTGCCAGCGGCCAGGCCCAGCGGAGAGCAGAGACAGCCCGACAGGGGACTCTGAGGCGAGGGCGCCAGGGCGCGCTCCGGGGGGCAGCGTCAAGCCGGTGGCCCGTCCTTCCTTTGTCTCCGTGTGTCACGAGTCAGAACTCTCTTTTTCCATCCAGGGAGCCCAGGTAAGGACCGAGCCAGGTTGATCAAAGTTCAGCGAGGCTCTCCCATGACTAAGCACAACCCCCGTGCTGGTGTGTTTACTCAGGGGCCTGTCATGTTCCTGCCAGAGCTGCGCGCTTGCTCAAAGGCGCCTCAGTCGCTCTGCAGCTGAAACTCCTCACAGCCTCAGTGTTTCTGACAGGCCGAAATACTCTGTGATCCTAATCAGACTCAAAGTCTTCAAAACAAGGTGTGTGTGTGTGTGTGTGTGTGTGTGTGTGTATGCACACGTGTGACAAGTGTGCGTGCACACGTTTAATAAGACCAGGTGGAAAGCACACATTCTGTGTAAGCAGTAAATGTCGGAATATCCAGCACAATTTGGTGAGCGTTAGTGGAACGTTTATTAAGCAGCACCGCCCTTCTCTTTGCTCCCACAAATTGAAAAGGCTCCACTTTACAAACGAGGAGAAAAGTCAAGCATCACTACTCAATCCGCCTCCATTTTTTGGTTTATTGCTAGTAAATAGCTGTCATCAAAACAAAGATGAGGCCTATTAAGGAGCACTAAATCCCAGTGGTACCCCCGAGGAACTTTCCGGAAGGTGACCACCAAAGCCATGAGGAACGTTGTTGCATCTGGAAAACAAATTAAAATACCAAGAGCGCTCTGCAGCTCTCAAAAGCTTTCATATTCACTCCTTTCCGTCCATCTTCACGCAAGTCTGGGGTAGACAAGGGTCATTCCATCCCACAGACGGAAAAACCCAAGAGGGGGCCGGAGCGATAGCCCAGCAGGGGAGGGCATTTGCCTGCACGCAGCCGGCCTCACTCTCTGCCTTCTGCAAGCCAGAAAAGTCCCTGGGAAGACACAGAAGAAAAGTCATCTGTGTCACAGGTGTCACTGATGAATTGACATCTGTGTGCTGGGCTTTGCTCCCAGTGACCATCACCAGCCAGGTCAGCACCTGTGTGTGTCTCCATACAAAGCCCAGACAAATAGATCCAGCTGGGGAAGGGAGCTGGGACTCAAAGCAAGGCCCAAGAGTGGATGTAGCCCTGAGCCAGCCCTGGGGATACTGTGGGCTGGCCGGTGTGGAAGGGGGCTGTGGGCCAGCCGGTGTGGAAGGAGGCTGTGGGCTGGCCGGTGTGGAAGGGGCTGTGGGCCGGCCGGTGTGGAAGGGGGCTGTGTGGAAGGGGGCTGTGGGCCGGCCGGTGTGGAATGGGGCTGTGGGCGGCCGGTGTGGAAGAGGGCTGTGGGCTGGCCGGTGTGGAAGGGGCTGTGGGCGGCCGGTGTGGAAGGGGGCTGTGGGCGGCCGGTGTGGAAGGGGGCTGTGGGCCGGCCGGTGTGGAAGGAGGCTGTGGGCCAGCCGGTGTGGAAGAGGGCTGTGGGCTGGCCGGTGTGGAAGGGGGCTGTGGGCTGGTCGGTGTGGAAGGGGGCTGTGGGCCGGCCGGTGTGGAAGGGGGCTGTGGGCTGGCCTGTGTGGAAGGGGGCTGGTCTGAGAGGTCATGGGTTAGGGCCCCCTTGCTTCTCTGCTCTGATGAAGGGAATGACCCCTCCACCCCCCAGGACTACTTTTGACAATGTACCTGCTGTACTGCTGGTCACCTCGATGATGGACCTTGAACCAAAAGTGGGCCTCTCCCCTTCCTTTAATATCCTAGAACGAGGCGGTCATATAAACTCCAGTTATGGCCTGCTTAGTGATGGGGGATAATATCTTTTATATTGCAGACCTACAGGCACAAACCAAAATCCAGTGCTGGCTACCAGCAGAGGGTCCTTTTTGAAATATTCATGCACAACACAACCTATTTCCCAACAAATCGTTCGGTTCTTCCTACTTGCTCGGTGTCATCTTCAGATCAGACCAGAGGCATTAATGGACTTGGAACTTTCTCTCTCCCCCCCACCCCCACTTAAAGCCTAACTCATTTTCAAATTATAAAACTTAAAAGTGCCTGAAACCACAAAACTTCTTTTTATTGGCACTCAAACTGAAAAAGAGCTGGATTTCCCCCAAGATTTTTATATATATATACACAAGGAATTTGCTTTTTAGGCCTCTGCTTGTTAACTGCAGTTCATGAGTTTTCTGACCAACTTTTAATTTCCTGAAAATTGGGCTTTAGGAGACAGGTAGGTGCTAAGAAGGTCCTAATCTAGGCTAATGGGCTGGGCGGGTAGACCCTCGAGGCTCTTTTGTGAAGATAATCATATCCCCAGATTTTTTTCCCTTCCCAATTAACTATCAAGCTGAGCATCCGAGCTCCCAGAAATATTCCTTCAGTGATTATGTCAGACCAACAATCTCCATTTATTTTATGCTTATATATATATGTATATATATGTATATATATATATATATATGTTTTTTTTAAAATAACTCTGTCTATTAAAGACATCTGCTGAAAGTCTGAAGTGCCTGTTTCATGAGGGAACAACACAGCGCATGCTTCAAGGATTCTGTTTTCGGTTTAACGTTATGGGCTGTTAAGGAGAAGGTTTATGGGTGTAACGTTAGGAGTTGGAATTTGACTCAAATTGAAATCAGGCCCAAGAATATACTTATCCATAATATTATGAAGGGCCTTGTTTCCCCCTAAAACATTAAAAAGTTTAACCCAGAGAAATATGAGTCTAATTTAATGATGTACCTGCCGTGCCGAGGTCTCTTGTGGTACTTCCTAAGTCACCAGGTCTCTGCTTGCTTCTCATATAATAAGCTTATTATTTATTTATTTGTTTAATTTGGGTTGGGGGCATCCATGGCACTGCTCAGGGCTTAGCTCTGTGCTCAGGGATCATTCCTGGCAGTGCTTAGGGGACCATATGTGGTATCAGGGATCAAATTCAGGTTAGCCACATGCAAAGCAAGTGCTCCGTCCACTGTTCTATCTCTCCAGCCCCATAAGCCGTTTACAGATGAGAAATATGAATGAGATCAATATTTTAATGGAGAGAGGAAGAGAGGTGTATTTACCAAGTTACCTGCTGGTGGACGGTGAAAGAACGAATCCCAGCTCTCACGCAGCATTTGTTAGGGGCGGGTGCCCGCAGAGCTGCAGGGGGACAGTGAGGGCCAGGGGCCCGGCAGGGCTTGTCTGGGCAGAATTTGCCACCTCACCCCACTGCCAAGTCGACGTGAATCACCAAGCCATGAACGAGGCTCAGCTTCTCTGTAATTTCATTTGAAAATCTCAATGATCAAGAGTAAAGGAAAGTGATAAAACATGTCAAATTTTTTCCTGGTGCTGCTGAAAGTCCACACTGGCCATGCTGTGGCCTTGACACTCCTTTTGGCATCGCTATTAGCAACGCGAGGAGTGATTCACACTGTCAGGGACCTGGACGGTTTCATGGCCCCGGCACAGCCTGGCAGAGCCGCGCAGTGATTGCTGTTCGGGTGAGTTATGTGGCTCCGTCATGCGCCTTCTGATTGAACAGTGATGACTCCTATAATGCATTATCCCGGGTCACTCGGGAGCAGCGCTGGCTTTTTCTCTCACACAGCAGAGAGAAAAGACTTCAGAGAGGCATTTAAAGTGGCCTCACCACACCAGTCCCAGATCACTGCCATCTGTAAGCAGCAATGGCCACGCCAGATTAAAACTAATCAAGATAAGCCTCGGTGAGTTTTTCAGCTGTTTAGAGCTGGTGCTAGTTGGTCACCAGGCTCTTAGAAAAGATTAGTTATAAAACGTCAGAGGTAGCTGATGAAATGCATTTTATAACCATGTATTCATGTCTGCCAGTAGAAATTCACTGTCTCTGTCATCTGTAAGGACATTAATTCATTCACTAGCCCAATTGTCCATCTATCCACCCGTTGGTCCATCTGTCCTTCCTCTGTCATCCTCCTCTCCATTCATTCATTCTTCTATCCACCTTCATACATCCACTTACCACCCACCCATTTACCTTCTATCCATCCATCTTATATCCTTCCTAGCTCCATCTGTCTACCTTCCATCCATCTACTTACCCGCCATCCATCTACTTACCCTTTATCCATCCACCCACCTATCATCCATTCATCTACCCACCCATCCATTCATCCACCCACCCATCCACCCATCCATCCACCTACCCACCCATCCATCCATCTATCCATCCATCCATCCATCCATCCATCTATCCACCCATCCATCCATCCATCCATCCACTCAACCATCCATCTATCCATCCATCCATCCATCCATCTATCCACCCACCCATCCATCTATCCATCCATCCATCCACCCATCCATCCATCCATCCATCCATCCACCCACCTACCCACCTACCCACCTACCCATCTACCCTCTATCAAACCACATTCTATCCATCCGTCCATCTTATATTCTATCCTCCATCTGTCTATCTTCCATCTTCCCATCTACCTCCTTTCTATCCATCCACCCACCCATCCACCCTCCCACCCATCCATCCAAAGCATATTGCATACCTCCTTGATTTCTGAGCTGGGCATTGGTGGTTCACTAGAAAACCAAACATATGTGGCATTGTTCACCTAGAGCGTATTGTGTATTGAAATGGACTCAGGGAGGAGATGCATAGCATCTGTGGATACTCCTGACAGAAACCCCGAAACTCATCAGATGAGTCATGATGCTTCAGCAGAGCCCTGGAGGCTGGGAGAGGGCAGGGCACCTCCAGCAGAGGGCCAGCATTCACTGGTTCCACAGTCCGGCAGGAAGCAGGGCCGAGCTGAGACAGAGAAGTGTGGAATGGGAGGGAACCTGCTCCACACTCCGTGAAGAGCAAACTAAAAGGGAAAATGAAAGATTCACGTCAGTCATTTTATAATAGTATTATTCTAGAGGCATAAATATCTTTCATGATTTTCTTTTTTTTTAATTTTAACAAATTGTAAGGGTAAATTTAATTTAATTTAAAAAATTTTTTTTTGCTCTTTGGGTCACACCCAGAGATGCTCAGGGGTTACTCCTGGCTCTGCACTCAGGAATCACTCCTGGCAGTGCTCGGGGAACCATCTGGGGTGCTGAGGATCGAACCGGGTCAGCCGTGTGCAAGGCAAACGCCCTATCTGCTGTGCTATCGCTCCGTCTCCTCTTTCATAATTTTCACTGTGAAGTCTGTCCTATGTGCCGGGTATAGAGAGAAGATATGCATTTATGGTGGGCGTATGGATGCTGCTCACAGCAGAAACATGTGGAGAAAGCGGTTGCATTCTTCTTGGGTTGGGTTTGGTTTGGAGCCACACCTGATAGTGTTCATGGCTTACTCCTGGCTCTGGGCTCAGGGATCTTGGTGAGCCTCTCGTAAAGTCCCACTATGTGGTCAGGGTTCAAACCTGGGTCGGCTGTGTGCAAGGCAAGCACCCTACCCACTGTACTACCTCTTTGGCCCAGAGGAACAATTTGATTCTTATTAAATCATTCTTACCTGATGCTATTTATTTGTTGGTTGATTGGTTTGGGGGTGCTCAGGGTTTACTCAGGAATCCCTCCTGGTGGGGCTCCAAGGACCATATGGGAGGCTGGGGACCAAACCTGGGTCTGCCACATGCAAGGCAAGCGCCCTACCCATTATACTATCTCTCTGGCTCCTCTCCTTCATTTTTATCTAACTTCCCCACCTAATTTCCCACAAAGGTGCATGCCATCATTCAGTCATTTCTTGACTGTGGATTTTGTAGAAACAGAACTTTAATCTGTCTATTCTTTTGGTACTTCCCCCACCCCCACAAAATATGTTAGTTTTATTCACATTGATGTGTAAACATTTTCTTTTTCCTGGCAGTGGAATCAACTTCAATTTACAGCTCAACTCAATTCCTGGCGTGAGAAGCAAAATAGGACCAAGTTTGAAAATAGGCAATTCTCAAATTTCTTTTTTTCCATTAGTATCTCTGACCCCCACCCCCTTCTTTCTCCTGCGTAGCAGTGGGGCTGATGATGAGCAGTAAATGCCAGCTAATACCTGGTGTTGGCCCAGGGCTGTCTTTAGCCACGCCAGCGTATCACTGCCTCTAATCCCCATCTCCACCGCAGGGGGCAGGCAGGCCCCAAAAGTCCAGTTGAGCAAGTGGAGATTGAGGTCTCGAGAGATTAGGGGCCCCTGGGTTTCTCTCTCCTCCACGTCACCAAGTATTGGGCAACGGGAAGGGGAGCCCAAGGGCTGCATGCTTGGATGCTTCTGAGACTTCAGAAGCAGCCCCCTCCTCCCATTTCATCATCTCCCTCCTGCACCTCCTGGCTTGCCCTTCTGCCGTCAGAACTGAGCCCTGCCCAGGCCTTCCACGGCTGGAGGCAGAAGCACTCTCAGGTGCTTGCGCTGGCCACGTGGAAAGTGATGCTCAGACCAGGTGGACGGGTCCCAGGCCAGGTCACTTCCAAGGTTCCCAAGTCCTTTTCTGCTCTTGATTTTCACTTGGTCAGCACAGCCTGTAGGTGTCCAGGGTGCCGTGGCTCCGTGGTGGACCTGGAAGCACCAGGAGTAGGCAGGCTGGGGGGGCAGCATTTCGGGGCACCCAGTTCTGCTGCCACCCCGCCCCTGGGGCAGGCTCTGTCCACAGGCTCAAGGGCGTCTTCAGTTCTGAGGTTCTGTCCTGCGCTGTTGTCTCTAAGCCTGACCACACACCCTAGACATTTCCCGGGCTGGTTCTGGAACCCCGGGGTGGCGACCAGGTGCTGCGGGGAGGAGGAGAAGGTTCCAGTGACGGTGTTCGGCCTTTGGTGCTAAATGAGCATTTCTGTGTCTTGGCGTTCCCCTGCTCTCCCGTTTCCTGCAGGAAGCTGGTTCCAGCTGCAGCGCGAATCCCTTGGGAATTGCACAGCCCTTACCCCCTCCTTGCATAAATGAGTGCCCTCGAAGGCTCGAGCACCCCAGTGACTCATGGGTCCCTGTAGCATGGCAGGGGCAGCCCCTGGTCTGCAGCAGAGACGTGGCCCCTCGGCGTCTGAGGGTGTGCGCTTCCCTGCTTGAGTGATCCCTGAGGGAACTCGGGGAGGTCGGCTGAGCCGGACCTTTTGTTTCAGCACAAACAAATTGGGTTCAAGTGAATAGCCATTGAGAGAAGCCACACCCGCGGATCTAGTGAGTCCGTCAATCAGTTTGGCACCTAAGCCTTGAATGGGTCCACTTTCTGTCCTTGCCCAGTGGGTCCACTCTGCGCCCTCCTTGCCCAGTGGGTCCACTCTGCACCCTCCTTATCCAGTGGGTCCACTCTGCGCCCTCCTTGCCCGGGTCCTTCCTGAGGGCATAGTAATAGGTAAAGCAGTATCTACCCTTCCGGCATTTGGCAAAGGTCTGGAGTGGGCATCACCAGGAACTTGCTCTCACGCTGCAGAACATTATTTGATGAGCACACAAGACACAGTATACATGCACATGCCTGTAAACCACACACAGTTATTGCAGGGACCACTCAAGAAAGACAATGGATTTTTCTTTGTTTGCTTTTTGGGTTACCTCCAGTGATGCTCAGGGGTTACTCCTGGCTCTGCATTCAGTGTTTGGGGGACCATATGGGATGCCAGGGATCAAACCCAAGTCGGCCGTGTGCAAGGCAAATGCCCTCCCCGCTGTGCTATGGATTGAGTTGGGAGGTTAGAACAGTGGTTCCCTGCAAGTGTGGGAGGGAGGCGGCCACGGCTGTGTCTCAGCATAGGTCACAGTTGCTAAGAGCCCTCCTATGCCTCTGGTGTTCCGGAATAAGTCACTTTCCAGGACATAATGTCAGTGTTGCCAAGACTGAGAAACTCAGAATCAGAAGGTTTTCCCATCGTTGCAAACGTGTATGACAAGGTGACAGCACGCACATTATTATACAGTGCCATTGAATGTGTGGCATGTTCACAGATGTGCTTATTAGATAGCCCTATTGAACACATACGACATGGTCACAGCACATCACTGTTAGGTAGCACCATTGCATTTATTTTTTTAATTTTTGCTTTTTGAGTCACACCCAGCAATGCTCAGGGGTTACTCCTGGCTCTGCACTCAGGAATAACTCCTGGCGGTGCTCAGGGGACCATATGGGATGCCGGGGATCGAACCCATGCCGGCACAGGCCGGCCGCGTGCAAGGCAGACGCCCTACCCGCTGGGCTATCACTCTGGCCCCAGGCCATTGTGTTTAGACATTTTGTTTTTTCCCCTCTGGTAAACTTGGTCATTCTGAAACCTAACCACGATCACCGAACCACCTCTCAAAGACTACCGTCATTTCTGGAGAATTCCTCTTCCAGCTTGCCACACCCTCAATTTTTACCGGGTAGATCCATCACAAGCCAAACGTGAATTTTCTGCATTTTTGATACATCTGTGGCCTGAGTTCAGAATTCTGTACACTCACCTTCAACAATGATGCTCCTAAATCCATTTTCCTTAGACCCAAGGCCAGAGGTCTCTCTCCCTTGGTAAACAGTCCCCATCTCCACTGGGGGAATCAGCAGGCTGTGCTCTTGCTTTGCGCTAGCTGCTAAGAAATTCCCGTGGTCCCCTCGCTTTTCTCAGCACCCCCTCCTGCTCTGCCTTATTCTCCCACTTCTTCTTCATTGCTCTGTCGGCCCCGAACATGGTACTTTTTATTCATCATTTCATGAATCAACCAATTAAAAATGTTCCCTCCCAATCAGCTCCTTCCCACCATAAATTGTTGAGGTTCTGAGCCCCTACCTCGTCTCACTCACAAATTTAAGTGGAGCTAATTTGTGGTCTCTTTCAGACCACGGCTTTATCTCCAGTCCCTGTTGGATATTTCTGCTGTCTCCTGTCACAAAGTATTGTTGCCTTCCTGTGATTTATAAATGTGTGTGTGTGTGTGTGCGTGCGTGCGTGTGTGTGAATCTTCAGCGCTCATTAGCGCTCACTTTTTGTTGTTGGGAACCCACACCTCTTTTCTGAGGGATGAATATGATCCATTCCTGTTAGAAGCCATTAGTGGTCATTTAAAAAATACACAATGCTGTGTTTCCCCATCACGAAATGCGGTGTGCATAGGTCTGAAAAGTTGTGTGAGAGTCTTTCTGACAGCGTGTGTTCACAGTGCAGGGGATGAGCGGCGTTAAGGCTCCACGCGCCGGGCTTAATCCCAGCCTGGCTATGACGGCAGTGCTGGCCTCCACGTCCCCATGGCAACTGTCCCAAAGGACACACTCTGAGCTAAGGATCTGGGGTCTCAGCTGAGCTGCCGTTTCAGGGCTCTGGGGGTGTGAATTAGCCGTGGGCTGACCCTGATGGAGGGTCCTCCTTCCTGTCCGCCTTTCCCTTGGTGATGGCGTCTTTGGGGGTGTCGGACCCCCATGCCAGCACTCTACCCCCACATGCGTCTCTGCAGATGACAGAAGGTTGGGTCAGGCCATGTATACCTGAGTATTCATACAGTCCGTCTGTGCTAGCCTTGGACAAGGAGTGGAGGGGGGCAACGCCTTTCCATCAAGATTCAAGGGCGATGGGGTCAGAAGGACAGCACAGCAGGGAGGGCATTTGCCTTGTATGCTTTCAAGCCAGCTTCCATCCCCGGCATCCCATATGGCCCCTAGAGCACTGCCAGGAGTAATTCCTGAGTGCAGAGCCAGGAGTAACCCTGAGCATCATTGGATGTGACCTGAAACCAAAACAAAATGATTCTCAGGTGATGAACTATGCTCCGTTCATTCAGTTCTACCGGCAACGAGCCACACTCTGTCCGTCAGAGTACAGGGTACGAGTCACACTCTAGTCTGTCTGCCAGGGAGGTGAGGCCGTGCCGTGCTCCCACCCAGGCAAGGGAGCAGGTGCTCGCGGTCTCTGCTGAGCCAGTGAGAGACTGAACAGCGCCTGGAGGACACTAGACCTCTGCTCTCCGCATCCCCCCCACTCCTTCCAACAAATGGGACCCCCTGCAGTGGGGTGTATTGTGCCGCATGCACCCAGAGCCCTGAGAGGCTAGTAAGTGAAGTGCCTTACCGCTGCACGATTGCTCCAGCCTCAGAATATATGTTACCCACTCTACTATCCCTCCAGCCCCTCAGAATAGCTGTTACCCATTGCACGATTGCTCCAGCCTCAGAATATATGTTACCCACTGCAAAATCGCTCCAGCCCTCAGAATAACTGTTACCCACGGCACTATCCCTCCAGCCCTCAGAACAACCATGTGTGTGATATTCCAGGGGCAGAGATGCTGGCTAGGTAGGACCCCCTGTCCACAGAGAGCGGGATGGTGAGGGCAGTGATGAGCAGCTAGGGCAGTTGGCGGAGGTGTTGGTGAGACTTGATCACCGGTGCTGGAGAAGGAAGTGCTGAGTTGGGTGCAGCGTGAGGAAGGCAGGAAGGGGCATATATTCTCACTGGAGAAGAGCGAGTAGGGACAAGCTGGAGAAAATGGGGGTGCCATAGCAGGCCCCTCCTGCACAGCGCAATGCATTGGTTGATTAAAACATTCCCAGTCATGGGGCTAGAGAGATAGCACAGTGCTTGCTTTGTATGTGGCCAACTGGGGTTCAATCCCCAGTACCCCATGTGGTCCTCCAAGCCCAACCAGGAGCCAGAGGTAAGCCTGAGCAGTGCCAGGTGTGGTGCTCAAACACTTTCTTGGCTGTGGCCTCATGACAGTTTTGCGTCCCTCCCGACTCCTGTGGTACATTGGAGGCTTCTTGTCATTTTTCAATTGCGCCCTTAGTGCAGAATTTCTTGGGCTAATAGACCATAGAAGTTAGCAGTAGCAAATAATCCCGAGTATCATGAACGCCATACACCGCTCACCAGCACTTCATAGGATGCTTCTGCTGCCCTTGGGGAGATTCGGGGGACCCTCAACCCCTCCTTTGCATGCCAGAAACAGCCTGACAGAAGAACCTGTCATGAGAATTCCATGTTTGGTTTTCTCCGTTTCTGCAGCTTCTCTGCCCTTTTCTCGTCTCCCTGCTTTTCTCTGTTAAGGATTGAAAACCAAGTACGCAAAATTCACAAGAAATCTTTCAAAAAATACAGCTGGGCGGGCTGGAGAGCAGTACAGCGGGTGAGGCACTTGTTTTGCACACAGCAGACCGGGGCTTAATCCTCGGTACTGCCAGGAGGGATCCCGGAGGCCAGACAGGAGTCAGCCCTGAGCAATATGGCCCCCAACACCAATATATTGGGAATATTTCAATATTCCCCAACACCAAAAAGAGAAGAACAAAAAACTAACACTACAGTACTAACAGATTTTTTTTCCTCCGCTGTAAGAACAGGGTAGGAATTGATGGCTTCTTTCGGGGCTCATAACAGATTATCCAATGACATCTCCAAAAGTCATTAGCGGATATATTTAAAAATAAACAAATCACAAAACATTGGGCTGGAGAGATCATAGATGAGCTAAGGCCCTAGTATTGCACAGTCAGCCTCACATGAGGTCCCCTGAGCACTGCCTGGAGCACACCTGAGCACAGAATCAGGAGTAAGTCTTCAGCTTTACCAAGTGTGGCCCAAAACTTTAAATAGAAAAAAGTTGGACTCCAGCTGGAATAAGGACCAATTAGGTGAAAGGAGCCAAGTCCTTTATCCGTTCTGTCTCCCTATCCCCGGCGCTGGCTAACTTCATGTCCTGAAAAACGCCATTATGTATGGGACGCCCAGGTCAGCCGCACACCTGCAACCCATGTTCTTTATTACCTGGTTACTTTTCCTTAAAAATATACACATGGTGCATACTTGCGTATCTCTCGACTATCTTCTCCAGGTAATGACGCGATGTTTCAGTCTTTGAGATTAATTGAGTGTAACTCCACTATTTCCCGCTCATCTGCCTGTTATGGATCAGAAAGGAGCAGCTTTAGTCACTCCAGGTACACTTGACTGTGATTGAAGGGTGCCTTCCCTGTATTTCTGGACATTTTTCTTGACAGTTTCTCATCTTACTTCCCAGTGGGTTTCAGGCACATCTTTTTTTTCAAGTTCGAAGCAATAATGAGAAGAGGAAAACCCACTTTTATTTGGAATGGGGTTGTATTGAGATAACAGATGAATTTCGGAAGAACTGCTTTCTTTAAACTATTTATTCTATTCTATATATACCATCTATATATACTCTTTATACTTGCTATTCCAACACCAAAAGCACACAACTTAGTCAGGTAAAGCTTTCCTAGATTCTTCTGTTCTGTCATCTAACTCATTGTTTGTTCATTTGGGGGTCACACCCAGCTATGCTCAGGGCTTACTCCTGGCTCTGTGCTCTGGGATCACCCTAGGCAGATTCCAAGGACTCTATGGGGTGCTAGGGGTTGAACCCAGGTCAGCCACATGCAAGGCAAATGTCCTATCTGCTATACTATTGCTCTGGCCCCAAATGACACTTTTATTAAATGTCAATATCACACTACTTCAATTACTGTAGCTCTAAATTTCAAATTATGTAGCTTAAGTCCTTCAAATTTTCTGGTTATTTTATTTTATTTATTTATGTATTTATTTATTTTTGCTTTTTTGGGTCACACCGGCAATACTCAGGGGTCTTTCCTGGTTCTGCACTCAGGAATCACTCCCGGTGGTGCTCGGAGAACCATATGGGATGCTGGGGATTGAACCCGGGCCAGCATGGGCCGGCTGGTGCAAGGCAAACGCCCTACCCGCTGGGCTATTGCTCCTGCCCCTTCTGGTTATTTTAGATCTCGTGCCTTTCCATATACATTTTAGAATCAATTTGCAAATTCTTTGTTTTTATAAAGCTTGCAGTCACTGCATTTAGATGGCACTTAATCCATTGATTACTTGGGCTGACTTATGTTTCCCCACACTGCCCGGCCAGCCCAGGACCTGGCACGTAGCTCCATTTATTAAGTCATTACTTTCAGCAACATTTTGTGGTTTTAGGAGCATAAGTCTTTCACTGTATTGCCAAATCTATTGCAAATTATATCATATTTTGTGCTCTTGTAAATGGCATCATTTTTTAGGTTTTCACTTTCAATATTCTGTTGCTATTATATAGGGAAATACAATTGGTCTTTATTAGCAATGTATCGTAAAACCTTGCTAAACTCATTTGTTCTAGTAGTGCTTTTATTAATTGCTAAAGAATTTCTACATAGATGACAATATTGTTGGAAATACTTTTACTTCTTCCTGTCCCATCTGCCCATGTCACCGTCCAGTTTCTCCCATACAACATTGAGTAGAAATCAGGAGAGTGGACCTCCTCTTCTTAGTTTCCATTATACTATGCAAGCTGTTAGTTGTAGGGTCTTCGCAAATACTCTTGATTATAGTGAGGAAATTCCTTTCTATTATTACTTTGCTGAGTTTTTTAGAACTGAATGGTCTCAGATGTGTTCCTACGTCTTTTAGATGATCATATGGTCTGCTGTCCTTCCTCCTGTCCTTCCTTCCTTCCTTCCTTCCTTCCTTCCTTCCTCCTGTCCTTCCTTCCTTCCTTCCTTCCTTCCTTCCTTCCTTCCTTCCTTCCTTCCTTCCTGCCTGCCTGCCTGCCTGCCTGCCTGCCTGCCTGCCTGCCTGCCTGCCTGCCTGCCTTCCTTCCTTCCTTCCTTCCTTTCATCCTTCATTCCTTGTGAAAGTACTGAGTTTTGCATGTTAGCATATCTTTGCATTGCTAGGATAAATCTACTTGACCAAGATACATTATTCTTCAGTATATTATTGGATTTAATTTGTGAAAATTGTTTGGAGACTGTTTAAGTTTGTTTACATAGGGCGATAGTTTTCCTTGCGTGTAATTTATTTGTCTGGCTTTAATACTAGGGGTAATAAAATGAGTGTAGAAAATGTTTTCTATAAAATGTTGCTTTTTTTGGTAGCAATTCTTCAAATGCAAGCATTCGGTCAACTCACCTGGGCCTGGAGATTTCTTCATGACAGGGTTTAGATTTCAGCTTAATTTCCTTCTTAGACAGCAGGGTTTAGGTCCCCGTTTCTCCGTCAGTGATCTGTAATGAGTTGAGTCAGTTGATCTATTGGTCCGTTTCAGCTCAGTTGTCAGGTAGAGGAGAATAAACCTCTTCCTGCCCTCAGCTCTACAGGGTAGTGAAATGCTCATTGTTGTCTTAATTTTTTCTCTCCTGTCTTTGCGTTCATCAGTCTGGCTAGAGACATCCTTGGCTCCTTTGATGTTTATATATTTCTTTTGCTTATTTACTTATTTAGGTTTGGAGACTATGCTCACGATGCCCAGGGCTTACCCCTGGCAGTGCTCAGGGAACCATATAGATGCCAGGGATCAAGCCTGGCTCAGCCGCATGCAAAGGTAAGTGCCCTCCCCACTGCACTATCACACCAGCCACTCCTGTGCTCTTTAATTTAGAATTGTTACTGTTTTTTCTCTCTGGTGCTGACTTCACCCATTTCTTTTCTTTGCTCTTTCCAGTTTCTCAAGGTAAAAGCTGAGGTTACTACTTAAAGAGTTTTCTTCTCAAATATTAGCATTTCGTGCTGTCCGTATCCCTCTACAATACATTTTTAACTACATTCCACACATTTTAACGTGTTTCATTTCTCTTTCCCTCAAAGTATTTTTCTTTTTTTCCCCTCAAAGTATTTTCTAATCTCTTTTTTGAACCCTTATTGTCACTGAAAAAATTGTCAGTTTCCAAATATTGGAAGATTTTCCTTTTTTTTTTTTTTTTTTGGATCACACCAAATGCTCAGGGCTACTCCTGGCTCAGAAATTACTCTGGGCAGTGCTTGGGGACCATATGGCATGCTGGGGCTCCAACCAGGGTCTGGTCGCATATGGCAAGGCCCAACCTGCTGGACTATTTCACTCCAGCCCCCAAACATTTTTAAGTTGACTTCTAGTTTAATTCCACTGTGGTCAGGGAATATACTTTGTATTGGTCCAACTGAACTTTAGAGAGGTATTTGAAATATCATTATAATTATGGAAATGTCCATTTCTTTATCACTATCACTATGTGTATACACATACCATAGTTATCACTATCACCATTTCTTTAAAATTTTTAAAAAATTTATTTTAGGCACCATGATTTGTGGCCCTGTTAATGGTAGGGCTCTGTACGTTAAACGTTCCAGCATCACACCAGCCGTCCACTCCCTCCGCCTTTGTCCCTGTGCCCCACCATAAAACCCGCCCCACCTCTTATTTATGTCACACCTATGAGAGAGACACAGCTCTGTCTGCCTCCCTCCTTCTGACTATGCTCACACAATACTCTCCAGACCCATCCATAGAGCATCACTGTATCACTGTCTGCCTTTCATCATCGATTTGCTTGAGCGGGCTCCAGTAACATCTCCATATGACCTGTCTCATTTAAGTAGGGTCCAAGGGCATCTGCGTGCTCCAGGAACATAAAGAGCCTCAAACCATTCCATCAGGTCATGGGAATGAGGTCTATAATTGTTACTGGCATTTGGCATATCAAATACGACACAGGTAGCTTGCCAGGCTCTGCTGTGCGGGTAGCATACTCTTGTAGTCATCTCAAAATCCAGCATTTATTGATGAACCACACAGCCGCAAGCGGCCGCGCAAGCCGGGCTGTGATAGGCTGGTCTGCTGGGTGGAGTTCTGACGAGAAGGAAGTCGGATGTGGGAAATGGAGGTCCTCATGGAGTGGGGGTCGTCTGGCTTGTTGTGAGCAACAAATCTCACATAGAGCAGCAAATCACATATTTGGTCTTTGCTTAGCGCCCATAGCATTCCGTCCTGTATACACATACCATAGTTTCCTTATCTTTGGACAGTTGGGTTGCTTGTGGACACCTGGGTTGTTTCCAGATTTGTGCTGTTGTGAAAAGTGCTGTAGTGAACATAGGAGTGCAGGTGTTTCCTGAGTGGAGTTTTTGGGTCCTTGGGGTAGATGCCAAGATGTGGAATTGCTGAGTCACAGGCTGTCTGGTCGCATAGAAGCTCCGTGTCTGATTGGTTAAGACATGTCTGTACTGTTTTCCTAAAAGTTTGAACTGGTCTTTATTCCCGCCATGAGTGAATGAAGGTGAATTTTTCTCCACAATCGTGCTAAGACCAGTTGTTTTTGTTCTTCGGGATGTGTACCAGTCTCACCGGTGTGCGGTGATGTCTCATTGTTGTATTGATTGGTATTTCTCTGATGATAAATGATGCAGAATGTTTTTTTTCCGTATATATTTTGGTGATCTGTAGGTCGTCTTTGAGGAAATTTCTGTGCATCTCTTTTCCTCCCATTTTTTTGGGGGACTTCTTTTGGAAAGTTCTACCAGTGCTTTACATTTTGGATATTAACCCTTGGTCAGATAAGTGGTGAAAAATATTTTGTCCCAGACTGTTGGGTGTGTTTTAATTTTGGTCACCGTTTCTCCCTTTACTTCACGGGCAGAACTCTCGCCCCAGCAACCAATGAAGAAACGCAAATTTCACAGAAACACAAACTTTGCAGGCCCAGTTCAGGGTGGACTTGAGTCTTGCTCCAGTTTAAATCACCCCACTATCTCAAAATATGACTGTTTTTGGAGATGGTATCTTTAAAGAGACCCTTATTTAAAGTGAGGCTAAATTAGGCCTTAATCCAGTATGACATCCATATAAGATGAAGAAATTTGGACACCAGATGTGTTTGTGCTCAGAAGACAATTTAGGCTTTCAGTAGATTAGCTGTTCTAGGTGGCGTGACAGGACGTCCTGAATTTAGTCCACGATACTGGGGCCATACCCTGGGATAAATCCAGAGCCACAGCACAGTCTGGCAAGCTACCTGTGGTATATTCTATATGCCAAAAAACAGTAACAATCATTGACCTCATTCCCAATAAATGGAGACATTACTTGCACCTGCTCAAGCAAACCAATGAACATGGAGAAGACAAGTGATGCAAGTGATTTCTCCTCCAGTGTAGACACTTCTCTGAGGGGATGTAGTTCCATTTGTTTCCCTTTGCTTCCATTTTCTTAGCCAATGGCATTGAATCATTGAAGATGCCTCTAGAGTCAACGTCATGAAATGTTCCACCTATGTTTTCTTGAACGTAATCCAGGTTCGACATCAAGTTCTTTCATCCATTTGACTTGACTTTTGTGCATGGTGTTAGAAGGGGCTTGAAGTCCATTTTTTGGTCATGTGACCCTCAGTTTGCTGAGGCGCATCCTTGCCCCAATTTACACTCTGCTCCTTTGCCTAGGAGTAACTGTCTCTGGACTTTCATTTCTATTCCACTGGGCTGAGAATCTGTCCTTATTTCAGAACCACACAGGTTTATTACTACAGTTTTATTGTATATTTTACATTTGAGGTAAGAAGAGCCTCTTTTCTTTTTTTCCTTGGGATTGCTTTGGCTGTTCAGGTGGTTTTATTTCTCTACATAAATTTCAGCAACATTCTCCTTTTGAGTATATCTAGGTTTTGCTCTGTACATTTGAAGGTCAGTTTCTATGTGTGTATGTACAGAGTTGCTCTTTTCTGTTGAATTGAATTATTATTACTACAGAATCATTTATTTATCCCTGGTAATATTCTCTGATCGGAAACCAACATTTGAACTCAAATTTTCTTTCGATCAGCTCAGGGGACTGTATGAGTCTCTGGGGCCAGCCCAGGCTGGCCACATGGAAAAACAAAACCCTTAACCCCTATATAGTCTGTAAGCGGTCAATGACTTTTGAAGATTTTTATTTACTTGGTGTGTGAGACAGCTTGGTCACTGCTAGTAAGGCAGAGGACCCACTCCCGGATCTGTGCTCACTCCTGGTGCAACGTGGGAGACCGTCTATGGTGCCCGTTATCCGGCAGGGTCAGCTGCATAACATGCAGGTAGGTGCCTGGCCCCTATACTAGCTCCTTGGCACCTAAAGGTGGCTTCTGTTTGCTTTGGCCCAGCTGTGCTCAGGTCTTAACTCTTGGTCTATGCTCAGGGATCACTCCTGGTAGGGTCCGGGGACTACATGGGATGCCAGGGGTTGAACCCAGGTCGGCTGCTTGTAAGGCAAATCTCTCTCCACTGTGCTACTGCTCGGGCCAGTGGAGACTTATTTTTGGGGGATCACACCTAGTGATACTCAAGGGTTACTCCTGGCTCTGCACTCAGGAATCACTCCTGGCGTTGCTCAGGGGGCCATATGGGATGCTGGGGATTGAACCCGGGTCAGCCGTGTGCAAGGCAAATGCCCTCCCTGCTGTGCTATAGCGCAGGTAAAGGGGTGGTGGTGGGGGGGGGAGGAGACTTTTATAAGACCAGCGCGGCATAGTCTGAAGCAGTTCCTCTGAGACATCGCCTGCTTCCGTGTGGACAAGGCTTCAGCTACAGCATGTGGCGAAAACCCGCTCTCTGGTCTTCTCTCTTGTCCCATCTCTGCTTCCACTCAGCTCTTCTACGTTTGCTACCCAGACCTCCTCGAACTCCTAACACCAATGGCAAGGACCTGCCTTAGGTCGCCTCTGTGCTGGGGCCTGGCCATTTCCTGACAGGGGCAAAGACCCCCTTTTGTTTCTCTCTCTCAGGGATCACTGGCCCTGGCGCCTCCCCACTAAAGCCCTAGAACATGTTCCCCGTCGTTCCTCCCGGACGGTCTCTCTGCTTCTTGCTCATTTATCTTAGGGCAGAAGCAGAAATCCCTAACGTGTTCCGCGAGGACAGATGAGGCTGGCTTTGACCCTTCTCAGCAGTCCATGGTACTGAGCTACGGTCCATGATAAGCTCCAGGTGTGACGTTTCTGAACGTGCAGGTGCTTAAAGGTGAGGCTTCCTGACCTCGCCCTGAGCGCTGAATGCAACCAGGGGTCAGTCTGCTCCCCTCCCGCCCTCCATTGCCCTCGTGAGGGTCTTCGGTGTTTCTGCATCCTGCTGCAGCCTTGCAGTCTGTCCTCGGCCTCACGTGAATGAATATGTATCACTGGCCAGTAATGTGCCGGGCATTGTTGGAAACGCAGCCGGTCCTACAAATGCGGCACTTGTTCTCAGGGCACTGACATTTGGCGAGTGGGTAACGCACACGGACACACAAAAGCAGTTCAAAACAGATCCACAATGCATGATTTCAGCCAGGCCTGTGAGGGAGGAAAACAAAACTCAGTATTGTGAGAGGGGATCAGCGAGGGAGGGGGCTGCCTTCTCAGCTCAGGGAAGTTCTTTGTAAGAGTTCTTGGATGCAAACAATAGAAAACCCCAGGCTCAGCTTAGCAGAAGTAGAAAGGACGTTGGGGCAAAGTTTCAGTCTTGATAAATGGGCCACAGCACCCGGCTTTGGCAGGAGCCAAGGTACAGCCACGGTCAGGGGCAGTGCAGGGCACCAGCTCGGCCAGGCCCACGGCACAGCGCCACTGGGCAGTCACGGGCTCCCCAGCTCAGATGAAGACCGCCTGCAAAGCCCCCAGACGGGAAGCCCTGGGGCGAGCCCACTGTGTGTGCATGGGATGGTTGTCCCTGTGTGACGGGGTGCAAGGTGGCGCTGTCTGGGGGTGGAACCGGCACGTGTGTTCCTTCCTTCAGCATGGATGCGCCTCTGCTCGGTTAGACGGAGGGGAGCTCGCGGTACACGGTGCCAACGGGTCAGCCCCTCCCCGCATGCAGATGCACGTTTCTCCCTGCGAGTCCAGAACCCTTGCTGAGTTTCAGCTCGAGACAGGGAGTCCAACCCCTCAGGCTCTGCCTGCTACCACACGACTTCATCTGTGCTTATCATGTCCCGGGGGATTCAATGGTGCTCAGCTCAAGGGGCCCGCATGGTTCTACATGGACTGTGAGCTCCCCCATCCATCAACATGTGCTCCTCCCCGTGGACTGAGTGCTCCCATCCATAGACCATGTGGTCCTCCCTGTGGACTGAGTGCTCCCCATCCATGGACCATGTGATCCTCCCCATGGACTGAGTGCTCCCCCATCCATCAACCATGTGCTCCTCCCTGTGGACTGATTGCTCCCATCCATAGACCATGTGGTCCTCCCCGTGGACTGAGTGCTCCCCATCCATGGACCATGTGATCCTCCCCCATGGACTGAGTGCTCCTCATCCATCAACCATGTGATCCTCCCCATGGACTGAGTGCTCCCCATCTATGGACCATGTGATCCTCCCCATGGACTGAGTGCTCCCCCATCCATGGACCATGTGATCCTCCCCATGGACTGAGTGCTCCCCATCCATGGACCATGTGATCCTCCCCATGGACTGAGTGCTCCCCATCTATGGACCATGTGATCCTCCCCATGGACTGAGTGCTCCCCATCTATGGACCATGTGATCCTCCCCGTGGACTGAGTGCCTCCCCATCTATGGACCATGTGATCCTCCCTGTGGACTGAGTGCTCCCCATCCATGGACCATGTGATCCTCCCTGTGGACTGAGTGCTCCCCATCCATGGACCATGTGATCCTCCCTGTGGACTGAGTGCTCCCCATCTATGGACCATGTGATCCTCCCTTTGGACTGAGTGCTCCCCATCCATGGACCATGTGCCCCGTGGACTGAGTGCTCCCCCATCTATGGACCATGTGATCCTCCCTGTGGACTGAGTGTTCCCTATCTATGGACCATGTGATCCTCCCTGTGGACTGAGTGTTCCCTATCTATGAACCATGTGATCCTCCCCCATTGACTGAGTGCTCCCCATCTATGGACCATGTGATCCTCCCTGTGGACTGAGTGTTCCCTATCTATGGACCATGTGATCCTCCCTGTGGACTGAGTGCTCCCTATCTATGGACCATGTGATCCTCCCTGTGGACTGAGTGCTCCCTATCTATGGACCATGTGATCCTCTCTGTGGACTGAGTGCTCCTCATCCATGGACCATGTGATCCTCCCTGTGGACTGAGTGCTCCCCCATCTATGGACCATGTGCTCCTCCCCGTGGACTGAGTGTTCCCCATCTATGGACCATGTGATCCTCCCGTGGACTGAGTGCTCCTCATCCATGGACCATGTTATCCTCCCCGTGGACTGAGTGCTCCCCATCTATGGACCATGTGATCCTCCCCGTGGACTGAGTGCTCCTCATCCATGGACCATGTTATCCTCCCTGTGGACTGAGTGCTCCCCCATCTATGGACCATGTGATCCTCCCCCATGGACTGAGTGCTCCCTCCCACCCTGCAGTGGCTCGGGTCACACCTTTCCTGCTCAGGGGTGCCTGCACAGCCTCCCTCTTTCTGTGCTTCCAAGGCTGAGTGGGGTCCTGGTCTGGGAACCCCCGGCTCCAAGCAGGTTATTCTAGGGGTGCCCGCCACGGATTTGTGGCTCCTAGAGCTCTCACCTCTTACCAGGACTGGGCTCCAGGGAGAATATTCTCTGCCACTGCCAGCCCTTTCTGCATCAGCGTCCAGGCAGCCTGTGGAGGGTCCTCTCACGGCCAGTGGTGACCCATCCTGAACAGGACCTGAGCAAGTCAGTCTTTGGAACCACCCAGAAGCTGAGGCCCGTGCCCCCCCACCCGCCTCTCCGGAGGGCGCTTGGCCGCAGGCGCCGGGAGCCCTTGCCCCGCCCAGGCCCTGCCTCCTGGGCAAACGTTCCGGCCGGGTGGCGCGTGCTGCCCAGCCTGTCCTCCGGATCTCGGGTCCCATTCCAGGACAGCTCCCTGCTAGGACTCTGCCTCACTGCGTCCCTGCCTGCCACCGCGCCCGCCCGGTCGGAGCCCCGGCCAGCATCCGGGAGGGACGGGCAGTGCCCGCGTAGGGCCGCCCGGGGAGGCACTTCCGGAGCCCCGACCCGGTGCCCAGGGCCGTCCCGCGCCCTGCCAGGGTGTTGTGCAATGAGTTGTTTTCGTGTCGGTGCAGTCAGGAAGAGGGAGGAGAAACGCGCCTTGGAGTCCCCACCCGACACCAGAGACTCAAAGACAGCTCCGTCGGGTCGGACAAACCGGTTCCAAACTCCGCGGAAATGTTGCCGGGAGGCGCCGCCACAGCCCAGGAAAGACCGAGTCACTTGAGAGCGGTCTCTCTTATTTGGGGGGCAAGCTGGTGGGGCACAGGGGAGGTCAGAGATGTACCCTGTGGTGCTCAGGGAGCTATGCGGTGCTGGGGGGACCCGTGACGCTTGGGGTACCAGGGAGACCTCTAAGCCAAGCATGCGCTGAGCTCTCTGAACTGTTTCCTTGGCTGGGGGCCACACAGCAGTGCTCAGAGCTTATCCAGGTGGGGTTCAGGGGTCCATAGAGGGTGGGGATCACACTCAGGTGGGCCTCCACACAAGGCCAGCGCCCTTAGTGCAGTGCTAGGTCACTCCAGCCCCAAAACAGTTTCTCCCAAGCAGCTGTAGCGAGCCCCTCCTTTGGGCTGTCAGAGCCTGCTCTGGGCTTGGCACCCCGACACATTGGCAGACGGGGTCACATAGATGACAGCCAGGGGCACAGTCCCATGGTCTTAGGGCTCGCCCAGTTCACAGAAAAGCAGGACAGACCCTCCTGGGGCTCCTGCCCCCTAAGGATATTCCAGGAAGTCAGGGAGATCTGGGGACAGACTGTCCCCGTGTGAGGGGCTTTGGGTGGCCCGTCCTTGCAGGGCACTCCTTAAGCCTGCCCCGTTGGGAGGGGTACAGACCAGCCCCGGCTCTGAACCCCACTTCAAACCCTCTTTCCAGAGGACACGTGGGCAGAGATAGCACAGGCGTGGGCACTGGCCTTGCGTGTGGCTCATCCTGCCACCACAGAGGCCCCTGGGCACTTCCAGCGTGATTCCTGACCACCTCCAGCTGTCCCCACCCTTTAACAAAAGGAAAAGAAAAGGTGCTCAAAGGGAGGGAAAGCAAGGCCTCAATACTCCGACACAAACCCCATTAAATCTCTCTCCTGTTACTGTTCCGTGAGCAGAGCTGCCAATTAGATGCATATCAGTATAGCAAGGATTGCAAAACCCCTTTTCCTCCTCCTGTCTGTCTGTCTTTTTTTTTTTTTTTTTTTTTGCTTTTTTGGGTCACACCCGGCAATGCTCAGGGGTTACTGCACTCAGGTATTACTCCTGGCGGTGCTCAGGGGACCATATGGGACGCTGGGGATCGAACCTGGGCGGCACACGCCAGCCACGTGCAAGGCAAGCGCCCTACCGGCTGGGCTATCGCCTCCCGCCCCTGTCTGTCTTTTTTTTATTTTATTTTATTTTTTACTTTTTTTGAGTCACCACGCAGCGACACTCAGAGGTTACTCCTGGTTCTCTGCTCAGGAATTACTCCTGGCGGTGCTCAGGGGACCATGTGGGATGCGGGGATCGAACCCAGGTTAGCCATATGCAAGGCAAACGCCCTCTCTCCTGTGCTATCGCTCCGGCCCCTGTCTGTCTGTCTTTCCCAAGGCAGACACCATCCAGGCGTGAAGCTGACCGGAGTGTATCGGGAGTGGAGCAGTTCAGGGAAGCTGTCCCCCACCCCACACCAACAGCTGAACACAGGGCGGGAGACCCCCACCTCCAGGAAGGGGACCAAGCCTGCGCCAAGGTCATGGTCACAAACTCTGAGTGCTTGGCCACCAGATGACTGAGCCTGAACCAAAGCCCAGAGTGGGGTGTTTGTGGAAGGTGTGTGCTTCTTGTCTTGAGCACAGGGTGTTCAGTCAAGGCCTGTGTCATCGCCCATCAGCCGTGCTGGGGTGCCAGAGGGACGCTCCCATCACGGCAAGCGACATCCCCAAGTCTCCAGGGGAACTGGGGTCCGCTCTCCCCTGGGCTCAGGGCCCCACCAGGTCAGGATCACACCAGGGCCTCCCTCCCTCAGGGCTCACTCTGAGTGCTTCCGGCTCTGGAAGGTGAGCAGTGCACCCCCGACACCCCCGCAAATCCCTGCCAACATTCTCCTCTCCAGAGGACAAGCTGGAAACTCTGGAAGGGTGCTGAGGTCCAAGGGCTGTGCTGGACAGAACAAGGCCCTGACCTGGCTGCGGCCCACAGCTCCGCCTCTCTCGGGTCTTCTCTTGCAGGTCTCTCCCAGCCAAGCTTCTTGGTGGTTCGATACTGAAACAGCTGCCTCCTAATTAGATAGATGTCACGAGGCTCCATCTCGAGGCTCTGTCTCCTTTGGAGTTTTCCTCTCAGGGGCATCTCTCTGTCCCTCGGCCTGCGCTTCCGGGCTGTTCTCAGTCATGACCCACTGCCCGGCTCCCTGAGCAGGCTCCAACCGCAGAAACAGGAACTGGTGTCCTGCCAACTGCTGCTGGCAGCCTCGGCTCCTCGTGCCGACATCAGCAGGTCGTTAGGCATTTAGAGCTGGAGCTTCTCGAAAGTGGGAGGGATCCTCCAGAAATAGCTAAATAACCAGCCCACCTTCTTCAAACGGGAGATGTCCAGGGCTGGGGGAAAGCCAGGAAAACACAGGCAGGGCCAGTGGACAGCTGCACCCCTGGAGCTGTGGTGTCCATCACTGAGCCAGAGCTGAGACCGTGTTCAGCGGTCACTCAGGTATCATGCCTAAATCCATGCCGAAACATGTTTCTGATCGCAGGACGGGGCTGTCTGCTCAAGGTCAGCCTGGATCAAGTCTACTTAGAAACAGCATCTGGGCCACTCTGAGATCATTTTTTTTTCTGTCATTTTGGGTCACACCTGGCAATGCTCAGGGGGTTACTCCTGGCTCTGCACGCAGGAATCGCTCCTGGCAGTGCTCAGGGGACCATATGGGATGCCCTGAATGGAACCCAGGCTGGCTGAGTGCAAGGCAAACACCCTCCCCGCTGTGCTATTGTTCCAGCCTCCATCCTGAGATTTTTCTTCTTTCTTTCTTTCTCCTCACCAATTGCTCATAAAAGGTTTGTGACTGATACATGTGGGGGTAGTTGGGGGGGGGAAGAGTAGGTGGATTTTCATTTCCCTCATTTATGTTCTGTTTTATTTTTATTTTTGGTTTTATTTTTATTTTATTTGCTCAGGGCTGACTCCTGGCTCTGTGTTCAACAATCACTCCTACCGGGGCTTGGAGGACCCTCAGGAATCCAACCCAGGCTGACCATTGTGCCCTGCCCACTGTATTATCGCTCCAGCCCCTCAAATATGTTCAAGTAAATTCTATAAGAGTCTCTCTTCGGGGAGGAGAGAAAAACACCACTTTCGTGACACGTGTAGCTGATCTGAAAATTCACACTTGGGCTTTGCAGAATAAGTGGCTGCAATGCCAGACGCTGGAAAGCGTCTCAAAGGACATATGTAATAGCCCTGAGCGAAAAGGGAAGAGAGAATCATTTTAAAGAAATTTAAAATGCAGAAGGCCTTCCAGGGAGGAAGGAGGCGCACCCTTTTTCATCTAAGGCAGGTACTTCAGCCATTTAACTTCCCCTCTTCCCACTCCCCAAAATGCTACCCAGTGGCATCTATTTTTAGACTTTGCTCTGAGGTTTTGCACCAAACGGATGATTGCTACACCTGCAGTCTTACCTATCAACTTGACTTAGCGTGAACGCGACTTCAATTGCAACGAAACTTATCAACCGCCAGGCAAAACCAAGCAGTCAGCTCACAAACACAAGAGCAAAGCTTTAATAAAGGAGCCCGAGCGCCGTCCATTTTTCTCTCTCCACAATTTGAGACTGTGTTTGTTCATCACCTCGAAATGGCAAATATGTGTGTTGGAAATTCAAAAAACAAATATGTCAGGGAAGCATTTTCTGCCTCATTTGAAATCATATTTAAACAGCTCTCTGGCCGTAAATTACAGGCGGGAGAAACGCGGTGCCTAAGCATTCATAAATGTCATCCACCAAATTCACAGAAATTAATAGATACAAATCAAGGCCAATCTATCTTGTTTTTCATTAACTAAAACGGCAATTCACCGAGTCCAACTGCAGGTTATAGCCCCGGACGCGTTATTAGGGGAACCATGCCCCCCGCTTTGCACCGAGCATTATTGCCCGACAGATAGGTTGCCAGAGTGATCGGGAATAAATTAGAAGTATCATGTATATTTTATGACATGTTGATAGTTTTTCTTCCTTGTTTAATCTGCTGGTCTTTGCTCATAGCTTAACCCTTTCCCGAGGCAGTGAACACTATTGGCACGTCGGGAGCTAGTGTCCACCAGGCAGGTGGAAACCAAAGGAGAGTTAGACGCTGATGAGCCGAGGAAGCAAACCTTTCACTACCTTTTCCTCCCTGCTGACCGGTGTGACTTTGCACCGTGCTTACACTTCGGGGAGGAGTCGCAGGATTTATGACGGAGCATGAGATTCCTGCAGCCTCTGTCCGCCAGTGGGGAGGCCGGCAGCAGTGAGGGGTCCCCGGCCAGACCAGAGGGAGAGACAAGCTAAGACCGGGCCAGAGCAACCAGGGGAGAAAGGAAAGTCGTTTTTCTTATTCAAGTAGCTTTCCCCCAACCCATCATAAGATTTCTGTTTGTTACACAGCTTCAAAAATTCAGCAAGAGATTATAGATTAAGAATCAGGGACCACAATCCCTCTCTGAGATTATGTCTGTTAAGTTCGGTCTTTGGAAAGATAGAAAGAGACAACATTTGAAAAGTGTGATTCTGTCAGAGCTCATTTTATTAGGGCAGACTCAAATGCATGGTATTTGGGTTCTTTCTTCCTTTCTGTGATATGTTTGTGGTTTTTTAAATATGTTTTTTGGGGAGGTGGGACGGGCCACACCTGGTTGCACTCAGGGCTTACTCCTGACTCTGCCCTGAGGAATCACTCCTGCTGGGTTCTCGGACCCCATATGGTGCTGGGATCCAACCAGAGCTGGCTGCATGCCCCCGGCCCTGTACTGTCCCTCCAGTCTTTTTTGTGTTTTGTTGTCATTGTTGTCTAGTGTTTTTCATAGAAACAAACTGTCACCTACTGAGCCAGCCCTGGCAGTTGATGTCTGGGCCTGCCTCCAGTTCTTTCAAACTCCAAACAACGGTGGCTGGACACGTGTCCCTTTCTCAGTGTGAGTCTCTTCTCGGGTCAGTGTCCTCACTACAGTTCATGGACCCTCACGCATTGCCAAATTACTTTGCAGACAACGTGAGCCTGCAGTTATGGCTATCGTAAGAGAGGGAGGGTAGGAATTCAAGGTGACGCTGCAGAGCTCCGTATTTTGAACAGAAAAATATGAAGTGAGACTTAAATGAGTGAGAACTGGCATAACTTTATTCATTTTAATTCAGGGTTCTCTGACAGGCGAATTCTGGGGAAAAACACGATTTTAGTAGGTTTGTTCATAAAATCCACGTGGGACTGGAGCAACAGGACAGCAGGTGGAGCATTTGCCTTGCACGTGAGTGACCCCAGTTTGATCCCCAGCGCTACAAACATACATGGTCCCCTGAGCCCTGCCAGGAGTGATCCCTGAGCACCACCAGGTGCGGCCACAAAACCAAACAAACAAAAATATGAGCATGGACGACCGCTGAGCTAGGGACGAAATCCAGGGAGCAGTCACGGAAGTAAAAAGAAGCAGAGAGCTACACTGTCAAAAGCTGCTGAGACTGGGGAAAAAGCAATTTTCCATTAAACTTGGCACCGAAATGCTAAAGATTATCACCTGATTCGGTTGGATTAAGGAGAAAATATTAGGAGATGAAGTAGAAACAGTGAGTCTAGAAAAAAAAGATTACAGGGATTCCCTACTATCTGTAATTTATTAAGATTTGCAAAAACAAGCCACAGCCCTGGAGGAGTCGTGCAGAGGCTGAAAACACCTGCATCTCAAGCATGTGGTCGTGAGTTCAAATTCCTGGAGCCCCACATATGCAAACATGGTACAGACATCTCAGTGGTCATCAGCCCACCACAAGCATGTGTGAGCACAAAAATGGGAGTGAGTCCTGGCCAGGCACATGACTAGAAGGACATGTGAGCACCCCACCAGGAGTCTGAGGAATCTGTCTCCACAACACCACCAATAAGGGAAGGAGGAAGAGAAAGAAAACCTTCAAGATCTCCAATAGCATATTTTGCGGCAACTATTGAGAATAAGTTTCTCTTTCAATGACAATGTTAGATTGCCTGCTTATAGTTTGTAACATGAAAACGCCCTTGCATGACGGGAAGCTCGTGGACTACACGTGTCATTTGTAGGATATATACACGTGGGGATGCTGACTGAATTCATTCTGATTTTACTGAAGCTTTTCCCATCTCTGTTCATCAAAGAGATCTGACTGTTTAAGATGATCTTTTCTTATGCATAGTCTTTCTCATCAAATGTGTGTGTGAGTGTGTGTGTGTATGCATGCTAGCATCTTAAAAACGTTTTTTGGTTATTGAATCACTGTGAGAAACAGTTGCAGAGCTCTTCACATTGAGTTTCAGTCATACAAAGTCCCAACACCCTTCCTCCACCAGTGCACATCGCCCACCACTAATGCCCCGTAACCTCCCGCCATCCCCGCCTGTCTCTATGGCTATGGCAGGGACGTCCTTCTCTCTCTCTCCCCTCTCCAGTGCTCCCTTTGGGCATTGTGGTCTGCAATGTAGACACCGAGAGGTAGTCATGTTTGTCCCTTTTCCTACTTCAGCACACAGTTCTTAACCAGAGGGGTCATTTCTGACTCTCTTTGTCATAGTGGTCCCTTCTCTAAGACAACGGCCTTCTCCCCCAGCACTAGAGGCCGGCTTCCATATTAACATCTTGAATTCAATCAGGTACAGGCTGGACCTTCCCACATTTTCAGTTACCAAGTCATTTGTGGAGTGCCGGGGCCTCCGTGTAATTCCTGTGAACTGATGCAAACCCATGGAGGCAGGCGTTGGTCTCCGGACTATCAGACGCTTGGATATTCCTGCCTTGGCCATACATGTTTGTGCTTGGGATCTCTCCTTCTGGACTCGAGTTGGAGGTTGTCACTCGTTACATAGATGACATTCCCATGATTCCCGTCCCATATCTGCATGTGGTCTCAGGGGGAAACTGGTGGGGGCCGTGTTGCCCCCACCCACCAGCCCTATCTTGGGGTCTACCTGTGAGCTAGGCCCCCACTGACGAGCTCTCCCCATCTCAGCACCTGCCCGGCTCTGACCCTGGGTCTCTCCAGCCCTGGGGGAAAAGCCATCCCCTCTTCCAGATCCATCTGTGTCTGGGTTTCACTCCTAGAAACTCCTTGGTCGTTGCTCATCCCTCTCATCCCATCCACTGGGCAGTCTGGACAGTGTCCAGGAGTAATGTGGTTTTACTTCTCTGGAAAATGATGCACTTCGTTGGAGATTAATGCTTGGGGACAAACATGCAAAGCTATTGGCATGGTACTTAACTGGGCTATTTAGAATGCCATCGCCACCCACCTATCACCTTCTTTTCATTCCCAATCACTTGATCACTTGACATCCCGTTATTCGTTGATTTGCTCGAGCGGGAGCCAGAAATGTTTTCATTTGACCCTATTACATACCAGTGTAGCCCAATGGCACCTGCTCGCTTCAGGAATTCCCAATATTATTATTCATTCCCAATATTATTTCTACATCTGTCTGCCTGTCTGCCTGCCTGCCTGCTGCCTGTCTGTCTGCCTGCCTGCCTGTCTGTCTGTCTGTCTGTCTGTCTGTCTGTCTCTCTCTCTCTCTCTCTCTCACACACACACACACACACACACACACACACACACACGCACCCTGGTCTTCTTAAAGATGCCAGCAGCAGACCCAGATAAGCTAAAGCACAGAAGAGCAGCTGCGTTAGCTACACTGGCTGAGCGGAAATAATCCTCGGGAGGAAGAGACCGGAAGGAATGTTAGTGTCTGTGAACAGAAGCTGGGGCCCAGGTGAGAACAGTGGAAAAGAAGCTTCGGGCCTTTTGAATCTTGAGCCATGTGATGATTCCCCCTGTTAAAGAATTAGAATGAAAATAGTTTAAAGGGTAGACTTTGGATTGTTTTGTCTTTCTCTGCGCTGTTTTCTATACTATTAGTTTCTGCTTTAAGATCATTATTTTATTTCACACCTCTTGTTCTATCTAGGTTTGCTAGATTCTTCCACTGTTTTTATGTTCAGGTTTTTTTTTTACTTTATACTTCTAAAAAAATGTGTTTTGGGCCACATCGAGCAGTGCTCAGGCCTTCCTCCTGGTTCTGTGCTCAGGGATCACTCCTGGCGCGGCTCATGTGTCCACATGTGTCAGGGATGGAAACTTCGTGACAGCCGTGTGCAAGGTAAGCACCCGCCCGCTGTATTATCTCTCCGACTCCTGGATTTCACTTTATATAAATTTCTCCTGCTGGCCCCTCGCTCAATTCCGAACACTATGTACAGTCCCCTAAGCAAAGCCAAGAGTCATCTCTGAGCTCAGAGCCAGGAGTAAGTCCTGAGTAAGTCACACACTACCAGTTGTGGTCCCGGTTCATCATCCCAAATACACAGCTTGTGATGGAAGAACATTTTAAAATATTTTCTCATAACTTGGTCTTGCAGTTATAAAAGCAAAAAGGAATCCAGCAAAACAAAATTAAAATCTCTTAGCAATCAGAAGTGTGCTTAGCAGCGCCAGGGGACTAAGAAAACCATGCAAAACTCATCACATTTCTACATACTGACAGCAAACCAGTAGAAATGGAAAGTTATCAAGATGCAATACTATTTGTAATTGCTCTGAAGAAAATTAAATATTTAAGTATAAATCTAACAAAACATGTATAGCAGCTCTATAATGAAAATTACAAGATGCTTATGAAACATAAACCGAGTAAGTGAAAAAGTATTTGTGTTCCATGACAGAGAGAGTCACATAATGAGGGATGTCACTTTCCCCAAAATAATCTGTATGTTTAATGTGATTCCTACTTAAAAAATACAAGAATATTGTAGACATAGGTAAGATTCCCCAAGAAAATATTACTCCATGAAAGTGCAAAGACTAGAATGACCAAAATCCCTTTGAATGAAGACGAAATAAGTAGAATCCATCAATTTGGTACCGAGACTTCATGCAGCTCAGCACTCAGGACACAGCTCAGAACTCAGGGCTGTGAGCTATTGCCCGGACACGGCAAAGTACCAGGGCTGTAATGGGACACGGCTCAGTACACTGGGCTGTGAGCTATTGCGGGACAGAAGCGAACTTGGTAAATGGCACCAGTCACACAACCCAGGAATGGATCCTCGCTCCCTCAGGTACTAGCCACATTAACTCACATTGAATTAAAGATACATAAAATGTAAAATTACAAAATTGAAGTGTGGGTTGAAGCGGTAGTACAGCCGGTAGGCATTTGCCTTGCATATGGCTGACCCAGGTTCGATCCCTGGCATCTCATGTGGTTCCCGAGCACCGCCAGGAGTGATTTCTGAGTGCAGAGTCAGGAGTAACTCCTGAGCATCGCTGGGTGTGACCCAAGAAAACAAAACAAATTGTCAAGTAACTAAGAGTTGAATGGAATCTTTATCTTACTCCCTAAGGCATCCATGAGATTAGGTGACGGCTGAGGAGCACAGGAGTGGGGCGGGCACTTTCCTGGCATGCAGCTGACCCGTCTGATCCTTGGCACTGCATATGCCGCTGAGTACTGCCAGGGTCACTTCTGAGCACAGAGCCAGAATCGGCCCTGAGCACTCTCAGGTATGGCCAACACCCTTTCCCCTCTCTAAAAACAGATAAATTACAAGTTGGGAGCAATCTTTGCCCAGCGTAACTCTGACAAATGGCTTGCATGCAATAAATATAGAGCAATCTCAAGGCACAATAGTAAATGAAGGATCAGATTCAAAACAGAAGAGCAGCGTCCACAGGGGTACACATGAATAAAGTGTAGCTGAACTTCACCAGCCCCTCGGGAAACACAAATTTAAATCCGTGTTCCGTTCCTACACACTGGTCAGAACGGCCAAAAGCCAGCCAGAGATAGATCCTGAGCAGCCGCACGCATCGCCACTGCTGGAATGGTTCAGTTGGGAGTTTCAAACCAAACATGTTACTGACTACAAGATTCCATAACTGTTGCCTTGGGCACTAGCCACAGAGATTTGAAAGCTCAGGTTCATGCAGAAACTTGCCTTTGAGAGTTCACTCTCTTCACACGGCCCCACACTGGGAACTGTCCAACTGTCCTCCCACGTGTGGATAAACAACCTGCGGTGTTGTCAGCGCAGAAGAGGCCTTAGTCATGCAAACGAACCAGCACCCGGGAGAAACGATGGTGGATCTCAAACAGGACTTCGGGCTGGAGAGTTGGCTCGGTGGATGGGGCTTTGCCTTGCGTGCTGCTGGCCTTGATGCAAACCTCGGCACCCACGATGGTCCCTGGAGCCCCACCAGGAGTGATCCCTGAGCACAGAGCCAGGAGTAATCTGTGAGCACCTCTGGACGTGGCCTCAAAATCACTAACAAAATTCATTTTTAGGGAAGCAGGTGAACATTGTGTTTTTATCCACTAGACGATTTCCTATGCTGTTGATTAGAAAATCACTCTGAGAAGAAACCCTTCTCAAGTTTTAGGAGCTGAGAATTGAAGATTGCTAGTTTTCCTTTCACATATTCTAGACGTTCACCGGGCAAAATCCTAAATTCTAGAATTTAGAATCTAGAATTTGGAATCTAGAATTTAGAATCTAGAATTTAGAATCTAGAATCTAGAATTTAGAATCTAGAATCTAGAATTTGGAATCTAGAATCTAGAATTTGGAACCTAGAATTTAGAATCTAGAATCTAGAATTTAGAATTCAGAATTTAGAATCTAGAATTTAGAATTTAGAATTTAGAATCTAGAATCTAGAATTTAGAATCTAGAATTTAGAATTTAAAATCTAGAATTTAGAATCCAGAATTTAGAATCCAGAATTTAGAATCTAGAATTTAGAATCTAGAATCTAGAATTTAGAATCTAGAATCTAGAATCTAGAATCTAGAATCTAGAATTTAGAATCCAGAATTTAGAATCCAGAATTTAGAATTCAGAATTTAGAATCTAGAATTTAGAATCTAGAATTTAGAATCTAAATTCTAGAATAATTCTAGAATTATTTTCCAGTTAAGGAGTAATTGGGGGAAAAAGGAGGGAGGAACTTCCACTTCAAGTCCTTTTTTCTCAAACATCAGTTTCTATAAGTGTTATCTGCTGGGTTTTCATGTTCCTCATGATCACAGTTATATACTCCCAAGTCTCGACTTTTAAGCATGGGTTTTTAAATCAGAAACGCTATGATGTTGTACATACGTCATCTATTAAAATATAAATTTTAATAGATCTATTAAAATATAAATTATTAAAATATAAATTTTAATAGATGACGTATGTAGATATAAAACTTGATAATGAAATGACTTGGCTAAGTTTTTAAAAATACAATGGAGACATTTTCTTTAAGGAAATTTCATTTCACAAGTATTTTTGTTTTCTTTCTGTCTTTTTCCTTCTAGATTTGCCTTCTTTTCTGCTTCCTGCTGAATTGATAAATGCTTTTACTTTATTTTTTAATTTTCTGGGTTTTGAAACTGCAAGTGGCATTTCTATCCTTGAAGACATTACCCCTTGCATTTTTAAACCATGCAATTCTATATATTTATTGAAGGTCTGAAGTTATTCCCTATTATCATTTGCCTAAACACGGTCTTGGCATGATTCAGCCCCCTCACGGGACAAGCCTTGCCATCACCATCAGCATTATCCTCTAAACAGTTTTTCTGCCTCTGGTTTTACATAGCACAAAAAGTTCATTAGAAGAATCATTGGCTGCTTAAACTAAACCCTGATCATCTTATCAGTTTCCTTGCTTGGTACTCTGCCCTCCACCCATGACTCCCTAGCCTGCCGGGTTCAAATCCTGGTTCTCACCAGTAAACCAATCATTGTGTACTTCAGTTTGGAATAATTTCACGAAGAGGAGGGGTTGGGAAAGGAACTGTTTCAGACGGTTTGCTGTGAAAGGGAACAGTCGCCAACGCAGGTCAAGGGTTAGCTAGTGCTCTGGTTGTTTTTGTAAGACTCTTCCCTTTATGTTTAAGCTAATCCCTTAGCAGTACCATCTGGGGCAATTGACCGAGGGCCTTTATCCCGCTTCTCTTGTGAAGGAGAGTTTAGTTTTGGTTTGAGAGTCTAGTTGGACTTAGAATAATCTCACCTTGGCAGTTCGAATAATTGTTCGCTGTGTCTAAGCCGGAGAGGATTTTCTGCCAGCTGCCACTCTTGTAGGAACCTGTCTTTTTTTCCCTCTAGTGACTTTCTGGATTGTTCTATTGGCCTCTGGTTTACTTTCAGTTTCCTGCACTGTGAATTTGTTTGTATTTAGGCCGCTGGGAATTTTTTCTGAATCTTTAGTTTCCAACACTGGAAAATTCTCGGCCAGGGTCACTTTACATGTCTTCCACAGGGGCCAGAGAGACAGTACAACATGTGGGGCTCTCCCTCCGGGCACTGCTAACCCGCTTGGGGCTCTCCCTCTGGGCGCTGCTAACCCGGCTTGGGGCTCTCCCTCTAGGCACTGCTAACCGGCTTGGAGCCCAGCACCCCATATGGTCCTACAAGATGATCCCTGAGCACAGCCAGATAGGGCCCAAAGTTGCCCCCTGCAGCCCCCAAACAAAGACAAACGTTCCTTCCCTGCTGTTTCATCTATCACCCCAGGAAGCCCCATTGCTTTATTCCAGCCTCTTCATTACTCATGGCTCTTCCTGTCTTTCTCAGCTTTTCTCCTTGGCCACATTCTAGGCGAATCCCTTGCTCCCATTCCCCTCCTTTCTTTGGTCTCGCTCTAAACTTTATCCCGCCCACTGAGATTTTTCATCTCAGATTTGTAATTTTTTTTACTCTTCTTCATGTGTTCTGGTTCTCGGGCTGTTCATTATTGTGGTGTCTATAAATGGCTCTTCAGTGAAGTGGGTAAATGCCCGTGGATGGGCATCGGGGGAAGTCCAAGACTCGGGAACTCCCCCACATCTTCCAGCACTTCCTGTCTCTGTCCCGCTTACTTACAGGCATTTTGTGGCTGGGTCCTGGTCACTGAGGCCCGAAAATGCCCCTGTCGGGCCCCCAGTTAATCTCAGGGAGTAGTTCTGTGTCAGCCAGCACGGGCCTACACATGCTCGGGGAAATCCAGCTCAGGGTGAGAGAGACGACAGCAGTGTTTGGCTTCTCCCAAGTTTCTGCTCAGACAGAGCATGTGTCTGGGTCAGTTTGCACAGGACAATGGCGGACACATCAGGAGCTCGGGACTCCAAGTACCTACCCTAATGTCACCATCATTTGAACAGCCTGTCTATCCTCTGACGGCCCGCCTCCGGCTCCTCTGACGGCCTGTCTCCCATTCTCCTGCCTACAGCCCCCTTATGCCAAGGAGCCCAAATGCAGAAAGAGAATCAGAGGGCCTGAGCGGGGCTGTTCCTCACCAAGAGACTCCAGCACTCTATGGCCTTGCCCAAGCAAAATGCTGCAACTTCTCCGGAGTGGAAGATTCCTGTATTTCCAGAAGGTGATGTGGATTTAACCCAGGCATTTTCATAAGTTCTGTTTCATCAGGACCACAGATCCCAACATCCGCTTTGTCCCAAAGGCTCAGACAGTTCCGTGCCAGGAGATGGCACCTCATCTGAGCTGCTGCTTTTGGGACTGAGTCTTGTTCTACTATTAATTTCATCAAGCCCCTCTGGGGACCGTTAGAATCGGCTGGGGCAGGAAGACAAAGGCTCCGTTCTCAGAGCCTGCCATGGAGAGACAATATGGAGCTTCTATTGGGGTTTCAGTAGTCCCGAATGCCTGATCGCATGCAGGCATTTTCCAGGGAAACATGCATCTTCATCCTAACGCAAGTCATGTACCCCTCAGTATTCCTCTCCCTGCGCCATTGCATGGGGCTGTTGCGGAAACGCAGGCCCGCCTGGAGAGCACAATGGATTACCCGGCATGCAGCCGACCTGTGTTCGGCCCTTAGCACCCCATAGCAAACAGAAAGAAACCAATGAAAATGATCCTGACTTTATGGTCCTTTATGGTCCTTGATGATCCTGTCCTGGATAAGGTCCCTGGAGGCAAGGGCCTCCCGAGGAACGTGCACGTCGGCTCCATTCAGAGCCCACCAGAGAAGCCCCTCGCACTGTGGATGCAGGCGACCGCCGCATACAGGATGATGATGCCTGCATGGTCCTAACATGATCAACAAGCTCAAAGACCCATTCGGAGGTACTCTAGGACTCTTGACACCTTGAAAGGCCGTGTTTGATAGCCAAAGAGGCTCTCTGCACCGGGCACCTTGCCCAGAAAGCCCCCAAAGGTGAAAAAAATAAACAGATTTGTGCAACCAAGCTCTTTCCATAGTCAGACTCTGATGGTTTTTCATGAGCCTCAAGCCTGGTGACTTTCTCCCCAGATCAAGCATTCGGGTCAAACATGTTGCCTTCCCCGTGCGCCTTTTCAGGCACTAAAATGGGAACAAACTCTGAACAGTTTGGTGAAGAGAAACTTATAAAAGAGCAAGTGCCAGAAAACACACAAAGCCGTTGTCAAAATACAAAGATCATGCAGGGGGCGCAGGTTCGGATCCCAGCACGGCATGGTTCCCTGAGCACGGACGGGAATGACCCCTGAGCACTGCCTAAACAAACAAACTAACAAGCAAACAGTAAGTGAAAAATTTAAAGACAAGCGCAAAGATCCTACCGCCTGGCTCTCAGCTCCTCAGGGAGACCGTTTCCCAGGCCATGCTGTTTGATCCGCAGTACTTCAGGGCGGCTGACCTTCCCGTGGACATCACTCTACTTCATAAACAGCGAAAGTGAGGTTGAGGGCCTGGAGTGATAGCACACGGCGGGTAAGTGCCTGTCTTGCATGTGGATCCGACCCCCGGCATTCCGTATGGTCCCTGAGTACCACGAGGAATGCCAGGAGTAACCCCTGAGCATCGCCAGGTGTGGCCCCAAAAACAGCAACAAAAAAGTGAGGTTGACAACAGAGGTGTTCAAGGGACCGTGTGGTATCAGAAATCGAACCTATCACTAAATTATCTCCCAGCCTGAGGGGGAGGAAAATATCCATATATGGTATATTCGGTATATGCCCAGGGGCCATACCGGGTTCTGTGCTCAGGGCCCACGTCTGGCTTAGGGGATCATATGTGGTGCCAGGCTTTGAGCCAATGTGGCGGCCCCCACCGGATGCTAGCCAAGCCCCTTAACCTCTGACCTATCTCTGCGGCCTGAGACATATTATTTCCGACCTCCGGAAACTAAGTGCCGGGAATGAGCCCCCCTTCAGTCCTCAATGCTTTTGGCGTCTATTCCCGAATGTGCCGCTGGGGGGGACGTGCCCACCGGGCCTGTGTGCCAGGCTTCCCTGCCTCCGTGTCCTTATTCAGGAAGTGCTGTGCCCCACCGGAGCCCACCAATGCCAGAAGTGTGGCAGAGTGTCCAGTGAATCGTAGACAAATGATCAGTGTCCCGTCTTACCCCAGGAACTCGTCCAACTGATTCCGTGCGTGGAAGAAACGTCACTCGTTCTCTGGGGAGCAGGCAGCCGCGCGCGGGCAGGCACAGAGCAGGAACAAGTGCGTGTGCTTTTTGGAGGTGCGTATTGTAGCGTTTCTGTTGTTTGTTTGGGGCCATACCTTGCAGTGCTCCGGGCTGACGGCTGGCTCTGTGCTCAGGGATCACTCTAGGAGTGCTCAGGGCACCACGTGTAGTGTCAGGGATACAAGGGGCTTGGATGCATTGAACACTGATGGGTGTGGCCCATCCGCCCCCCAAAAAGAAAATAGGGGGAAAAGTGTGTGCTTTGCGTGTGCTTCTGGCTGAGAGGAGAAACCATCAGGCACCGTAGGTGAAAGTCCTCCGGCGTTATTTGATTCGTTCCCAGATCATATTCATGGACAACAAAAATCAGTGTAAGGTGAAAATAAAGTAATAAAATCCTATGCCTTCCTTTTGGAAGCTCCGAATCATTCCGACAAACTTCCGTTGCTGACCCCCTTCCCTCCACAGCCCCCTCCTTCCTTTCCTTTCTTTCTGTGTTTTCCTTCCCGCCCAGAAAGCAGTATCCCCCCCACCCCAGCTAAAAGTGCTTGTATGTATAGATATACATAAACAACTAAAGTATATAGGAAAGAAGAAATGACAGTAAAAAGCACCCAAAATTCCAGCACATTGGTATTTAATTTGTTTTTTTAGACTTTGATAGATATAGTGAGATTACATAATTTTATTATTCTATAATACTCATTTTAGAGTACTTTTATACTTCTTTCATAGCCTGCCTTTTAAAATCAACAGACTATCACGAAGGTTGTTGAACGTCGATTAACATAGCTGAATGATTCATTGTGACAGCAACGTGACTGCATGATAAAATTCTTTAGTCTCCGCCAATAGTGGGTTCAGTTGTTTCCCTCTGTTTTTTAGCTTTTTGCTGTGCTAAGTAAGGCAATGATTCATATATAGCTTTACATAAATTGTCTTTATCACTGCATTTACTTTAGTAGTTGGATAAATAATATGATTCCCTTAAATAATTGATTTCAATCACACACACAGAGTTGAAAGAATGGAAGAAAATGAAAAGTAAGATTATTGGTTCATATAACCCAAACTTCTAGGGCATTCTGGAAGTAGCCCGGCTGGGTCCGGGCGGGCTCCGATTCTTGGCTGTCGCGGCTGGGTTGCCTTTGCCTTTCCTTGAAGCAGGCTTTGTCCCGATCTATCAAAGCTACCCCAGGAAGCTCCGAGTTCACGAGGTCCTTAACCTCCAGGATTCCTAGAAAAGAAAATGTGCTTCCCCCAGTTGATGCCAAGTTCCCAGGACCTTCCCTTGGCCTGGCCTGAGCCCCACCTTGGAATCCATCTTTAAGATGAACCGGAGGGGATAGGGGATACCTGCACAGCCCACTGCAGGGCTAAGGGAGGGCCACCCCGGCCCGTCTGCAAACTGTCTCGGCTTTACGTGCAGGTAGGAAGGCTTAGAACAGGCATCTCAGTGTCCTGTTACCAGGCGACATAGGCTTAGAAGTTGAGAAGGCAAAAACAACAATACTTAAGGAAGATTAGCTTGGGATTAAACACACACACAGACATAGATACACACAGACTCATAGACACACACACACACACACACACACACACACACAAGTGTAGCATCTGCCTACTGGAAGACAGCCATGCCTGGAAGTTCTGCTTTGAGGTCCTGTGACTCCACCCATGTAATTTCCCCGCATTTCCCCGTGTATTTGCCCCTTGCCAATTCCTCACCCAAGGGAGCTAAGTTTGGCCGCTGAGCTTACAGGTCCTCGGTGCTGTCTTGCTTGGTCCCTTCTGCCTGGTGACCATGTAAAAAATGCATCGTTTTCTTGGCTGCCAATCACCTTTATCAGAGAATTGGCAGAAGAGCAGGCAGAAGATAGGAAAGTTTTCAGAGTCAGTTTGAGACATCGAGGTGTCCCCCAGGAGCTATGACACTGGGTTGTTTTCTGGCCTCCCCAAAAGGCGGCAGATGACAGGAACAGAAGCAGAATGAGGTCTGGGGGGCCTGCAGGCCTCGGGCCTTTGAAATCACTGTGCTTGGCAATGCAGCCCCAAGCTTGCATCTCACACTCAAAAAAAAAAAATCTGGTGGTACCTGGATCAACTTTCTTAGCAGACAAGTGGCCAACCATCTATCTCTGCAGGGGTCCAGAGCCCCCAAACCCCAGTCCTCGTGACATCAGCCGGGGAACCTTCACGCTCCGCTGCAGTGAGTCTCCCTGGGAGCTCTCATAGAGGCTGACTCTTGTGGTGGGCCTCTGCGCCTGGCCAGCCCAGAGCAGAGAAGAGCAACTGCTGAAGGTGGACACGGAGGAGAGGGCTAAGGTGGGGTGCGCGGGGCAGCAGGGGCCAATTCCGAGCCGTGATGGCTAAACTGGGATGTTGGAGCCGCAGGGACCAATTCCAGACTTTGAGGACCTCTGGGAGAGAAGCAGGGCTCTACCGTGATGGGCCGTGGGGGCAAAGCAGGGGCGGGGGGGCAGGTCGGCCAGCCAGGCACCCGGCTCCCGCTCAACTTCCCTTTGGGCTGTGGACTGTTTCCCTCCGGGGACATCACGTCCTGATGGGGAAGATGAAGGGTGAGTGTGGAGGGGCAAGAGCTGGCGTGTTCTCTCCCCTCCGCACCCCGGTCCTGGGCCTCTCCCGGGAATCCCCCAGGTTCTGTGCACCCAGGAAACCGCTGACCTGTTTCTGAGAGACAGTGTGGCTTGATCAGAGACCCGTTGCCAGCCTCGGTTCCTTCCAGCTTCGAGTCACTAAACAGATTCCTCGGGGTGATCAGTCACCAATGAAAGTGATGCCTCTTAAAGGGTGTGTTTGTTTCAGCCACCACGCACACGGTTTCCTGCTTCCAACACTCCACGCCTTTCTCCAGGTCTCTCCACGTCGCAGAAAGTTGTAGGATTTCCTCGGTTCTTCTCACTGTGTATATTCCTTTGTGGAGATGTACCACAGTTCCTGTAGCCAGGGGTGTGCTCTTGGGCACTTGGGTAGTTTCCAGATTTTGGCTATCATGAAGAGGGCTGCAATGAACACAGAACGCGATGGTCCTTTTTTTTTTAATTGAATACCTTGAGATACACAATTACAAAGTTTTTTCATGATTGGGTTTCAGCCATGCAATGTTCCAACAGCCATCCCTCACCAGTGAACAACTGCATCACCAGTGTCCCACTGTCCCTCCTGCCAACCCTCCCATGCCTGCCTCCAAGGCAGACACCTCTCTCTCTCTCTCACTCTCTCTCTCCCTCTCTCTCTCTTGCTCTCTCTCGCTCTCTCTCCCTCTCTCTCTCTTACTCTCTCTCTCGCGCTCTCCTCCCTCCCTCTCTCTCTCTCTCTCTCTCTCTCTCTCTCTCTCTCTCTCTCGGACTATGGTTTGTAGCACTGGCTGAGAGGTTATCCTGTCTGTCCCTTTCCCTGCTCTGTCCCTGTCCAGAGCGACGACTTCCAGCTGTCATTGCCATAGTGGACTCTTCTCTGTCCTAACTAAGTGCAAATGTCTTTTCTGAATGGTTTTTGGGTTCTTGGGGAAGATGTTAAGAAGTGGAATTGTTGGGTCCTGTGGTGTTTATAAAGCTGTCAACAGCAGAACGAACAGTAACTGACCCCTCCAGCAGGACGGAGGGGGGGGGAACAGTGCTCCCGCCTCTCCTCGCCGAGTTAATGGACCCCATCTCCCAGTTTCCAGCAAGGAGTTTAGTTCAATTTTCTTTCTTTCTTTCTTTCTTTCTTTCTTTCTTTCTTTCTTTCTTTCTTTCTTTCTTTCTTTCTTTCTTTTCTTTCTTTCTTTCTTTCTTTTCTTTCTTTCTTTCTTTCTTTCTTTCTTTCTTTCTTTCTTTCTTTCTTTCTCTCTTTCTTTCTTTCTCTCTTTCTTTCTTTCTCTCTTTCTTTTCTTTCTTTCTTTTCTTTCTTTCTTTTCTTTCTCTCTCTCTTTTCTTTCTTTCTTTCTTTTCTTTCTTTCTTTCTTTCTTTCTTTCTTTCTTTCTTTCTTTCTTTCTTTCTTTCTTTCTTTCTTTCTTTCTTTCTTTCTTTCTTTCTTTCTTTCTTTCTTTCTTTCTTTCTTTCTCTTTCTCTCTTTCTTTTCCTTCCTTCCTTCCTTCCTTCCTTCCTTCCTTCCTTCCTTCCTTCCTTCCTTCCTTCCTTCCTTCCTTCCTTCCTTCCTTCCTTCCTTCCTTCCTTCCTTCCTTCCTTCCTTCCTTCCTTCCTTCCTTCCTTCCTTCCTCTTTCCTCCTTTCTTTTGTTTCCCTTGGTTTGGTTTTTGGCATCATATCTATCTGTGCTCAGGGATTATTCCTGTTGGTCTTGGGGGACCCTATGGGGGCCAGGGATCTAATCTGCATCCCCTGCATGCAAGGCGAGTGCCTCACCCACTGTACTAGCTCAGCCCTTTTACCGCATTTGGCAATTTCCTTCCAGCCCCAACCCCATGGCGGCACAGAGGTTTGCCTTCCCTGCCCATGGGGACACTCTGGAGAGCTGCACCCTCCACCCCCGCCCGGCCCTGCCATCGAGAGTTAGAGTTGGGGTAACTCACGAGGCTGTTGCTCTAATGCCAAGTCCTGAGCAGGCGGCTGACCAGGCAGGGCGAGGCCTGCCCAGGGGCCTTCTAGAATACCACCCGGGCTGTATCCTTGTAAGCGCTGCTGCTTCTGAGCAGTGCCAGCCGGTAACGTGCAGCTGTTTGGGTTTTGGAAACACATTGACACCAGCTGGGGCGCCCTTCAGTAATCGACCTCCAGGTCACGTTCTCTCTGGGGATGTTCTGCGCGTTCTGGAGTTTGATCGTGAGACATGGACCCTGCCACTGTAAATGGATGTTCTTGAGCTTTCTGGAACACTCCCGAGCTTTCTGGACTGTAGTTTCTTCCCCAGAAAAAAAATGGGAACAGTTAATAGAACTTGGAGGAGCCAGAGCAATTTAGTAGAGCAGATCAGGCATTTGCGTTGCTTGCGGCTGACCTGGGTTTGAGCCCCTACGTCTCATGTGGTTCCCTGAGCACCTCCAGGTGGCCAGGTGTGGCCCCAAACCAAAATTTAAAGTAATAGAACTTGGAGCAGCTTAGGTTTTCTAGACCGTCAACCTTTTCAGCTCTATCCCTTGTGAGCAACAGTTGACAGCAGGGAAGTGCAGGCTTCCAGCTCTTTCATTACTGGGTACAATGTCTAGAAAATACCGTTTCTGGCGCTGGCTACCTGCTACGGGACACCATCAATAGGAGGTTGGACAAGTACTTCCCCCTAATTTCGGCAACCTTGGCTCTCTTGTGCAGGAAGAGCCGATATTCTACACTACCATTACTGCCGAGTGCCAACTGGTGTGGCGTGAAAAGCTTGTGATGTGTGCGGTGGTCGGGATAACCCTCCTCCTAAACCACCGTGAAGCCTTCCGACACAGGCTGAAAGACACCGGTAAGGGGCAGTGGGAGAGAGCACAGTGGTTAGGCGCGCCCATAGCATATTCAAACCACGTTCAATTCCTGGTGCCACAAGGGTCCCTGGGGCCCGGCAGGGAGCAGCCTTAGAGCTCCCAGCCTGCGCAGGTGGCCCAAAGCACAGGGCCTTAGCAGCAGTGACCCTCACGGCCCTTCTCACAAGCCACTGCCCAGTTGGTCAAAACCACTGCTGTCCCCTCCCCACTAGAGCCACGTGGAGAGAAAGAAGAAAACTCCGATGAGAAAAGAAACTCCACTGTGTCACAGGCCTCTCGACACCCAGTCGCTGCCCAAGAAAAAAGTGGGAAAGAAGAAGATACACCCTAGGGCTCCTGAAAGGCGAGTGTGGCTCCAGGAGCCGAAGTGCGGGACCAGCTCTGGGGTGGGCGAGGGGGAGCTGGGGCGGGGTACCCTTGGCCCTTCGCTGAAGGAGATCATTTAAGAGCTCCCAGACCAGTCAGGCCGAGACACAACGTCGGCTGCAAAAAGTAATGAAACTTAAGCTTTTTAAAGACATTATATAATTAAGATTTTCGGCTAAATAAGGCTGACCTTTCTTCTGAATAAGCAGGCTTTATTGCACAAAAGAGGGAGCTTTATACCACACGCTTCAGGTCTACTACGGAAAATGCTAGTCCCTTGGCCTATCTGGGCTCTGTGGTTCTCAACACCCTTCATCTTCAGGGTCAGAACTCAGGGTGCCCGGCCAGGCAGAGAAGGCCCTGAGCGACTCAGGGAGGCAGGACAGGGAGGCAATGGGGAGGGGGAGTTGTCTAACTGCCTCTGTCTGGTCTTACCCCCACCCCCTTGGAGTGGCGATCTCGGGACCTCAAGGGGTAAAGCGCGGTTGGGTTAAACCGAGGGGAACAAGCTTTGTTCCAGGTCTCTCACACAGTCTCCGTGTGCGCCAGTTCTTGCTGAGGCGCACCGAGACCAGCTGCTTCCCAGGCTCGGAACCTTGAGAGACTGTGGTATGACGCCGAGAGGAGAGCTGACCCAGCGAGGACGAAACTCTAGACTCAGCGCACAATTATGTAGAAGCTTCCCACTCGAAGTTGGAACCAGTGGAGTGACAGACACACACATTTTTTTTTGGATGTTTTATTGGGGGTCCACTCCTGGTCATACATACTCAAGGGTTACTCCTGGCTCTGCACTAGGAATTACTCCTGGCGATGCTGGGGGTGGTGGTGTGGGTGCCCCGACCATAAGGGATGCTGAGGATAGAACCCAGATCGCCAAACACCCTCCCTGCTGTACCATCGCTCTGACCTGCTGACACACGCATTTCTGCAGATTCCACCCCACACCCCCTGAACCCCATTACGGGGATACACTTTCAGCCCGTCCTGGTTTCCGATCTGGCCCTGAGGCTGCTTCTCTGTCTCCTGAAGATGAAGAGGCAAGGTGAAGCGTGAGCATGCGTACATGCGTGCACGCACCTATTCCCACGACCAGCCAGCAGAGCGCTCCTCTCTCCCACCCCTGCACTAAAATGGGCGGCCCCTCTCGCCAGTGGGTGGGTGGGTCGAGTCAAGCTACAGCACGTGATCCCTTTGCCGGTTGCTCCAAGGGCGGAGGCACAGTCCTGGGTATTTGGGGACTCCCCTTTATGATAGGAGAAAACGCATGTTTTTGCTATGACCGTTTACACTTTTTCTGATAACAAACTCTCCACGAGACATTTAATTTTGAGGCCAGGTTCAGGAACGCAACCCCCTAAACTGAAGACCCATACCCAAGCCGCTCCAGCTTGCCTGGAAATCCACAGCGGTCTTGGGGGGCAGTTGGGGGGGTGGTGTAGGTGGGGACGGGGCCGGAAGGGGAGGGAGGGCAGCCACTCAGCAGTCATTGCTTCCTTCTGCAGAGACCATGTGTTTCCTGAGTCCACAGAGATAGTATTTGGTGAATATGTAAAAAAAGTCAAAGGCCACTTGGGGTGGCTCTGTCTTTCTTAGTTTCTTAGAATTGTCTCCGTGTTTTTAGAACTCAAACGGAATTTTTGCCAAAGGACAAATTCTGGGTAATGTTCTCACCGTCTTAAAGGAGGGGTAATTACGATTCCGGCAGTTGTTGTGATCACGAAATAGCCTTCTGCACAAAAGTCCCTGCACCCCCGCGGGGGGTCCCGTTCCTCGCTACGCCAGCGTGGATCAGAGCCTCGCCGCCCGCTTTCCCACGGAATCCAGTGGATTGAATAGTTCGCCATATAGACCTGATTAATTGAAGAAAAATATAGCTTCTTATTGCTGACATTATGAGGTTAGAAATAGCATCCTATGCTAATCTGCAATGCCAAGGAATGAAGATAGTTTAAATCACATCTCATGACTAATGCATGAGATCCAAAGTTCTTTTATTTCTGGCTATTTTAGAAAACTGGGGTGTATTTTTACTCTAAAAACTAATTCTCTAAGATTTATTGAGATAATAGAAAGTGCGTTATTCTTAACAGCTCACTACTGACCCCAGAGAGGCTGAGATTCTCTATATTAGAAGGGAAAGAGGGAATTAGGTGTCTGCCATAGATTAGGTCAAGGCGATTATATTGAATCCTTAATTACTGCTGTTTTTTTGGACTCGATCTCTGCAAACAGGACGGGAAGTTTAGAGTGCTTCTCGTGGACACTGTCACACTTTAATTGCACTTGTTTTGGACTCATTGAAACAGAAGGAACTGTACGTATGGATGGAGTAAAGCTGTTATTCTTTGTTTTTGTTTTGGTCATGACAAACTGTGAAATGCTGGGCTTTCCCCTATAGTTCTTTCCACTTGATTTGCGAAGGACCCTTAATTACTGCTGTCATTAGCACCTAGTGTTCAAAACAGTCTGTTAGAATGTACTGCTAGTCTCACCTCCTCGGAGGAGTCCCTGCTTGCTTTATTTTAATTTTTTCCAAGGGTAAGTACAATAATAACTGCCTCAGTAACAGTCATTACGCACCGCAAAATCCGAGCAGAATTCCGAGTCGGGCGGTCTGTTGGCGCATCTACTGCTTTTTCTCAGAACCCGACCCACGTGCGTGTGCGTGGAAAGCGGCCCAGAGTTCCAAGCAACGTCCAGCCTGGCAGGCGCGGGTCATTACCTGCGAGGACCCAGGAGCTGGATTCCCAAAACCAAGCCGCTCATTTGCCTTTTCTCCCCTTCCACGGGGGCAGGGGTGCCGACAGGCAAGTGCCCTGAAGCTTGGAGGCTTCTGCCGGGCCGTGCACAGCTCTGCGACAGAATGCGTAAACGTCTGATAACAACAACTTGGGCTGGCTCGCTACCTCGCCGGGAAGGAGGAAATCAGCCGGGCGCGTCCGCGCGGCCCGGGGCGCGCGCCTCCAGCACACACAGCCACACACGTGCACACGCCTGCCCGCCGCACACACACCGACACCGCGCACACGCATGCACGTACGCGCGCACACACAGGTCAAAAGTTCTCGCATTCCCGAGATCCTCGCGTCCCCCCGCACCCCTCCAGCGCGGCCCCTCCGGGGACCGCCAGGGTGGCCGCGAGGAGCCCCCGGAGCGGCCGCGAGGTCGGGGGGCGTGGAGGGGGCGGGCAGGGCCGGCGCGGGGCGGGCCCCGCCGCTCCCGCGGGCGCCGAGTCCGGGCCGGGTTTTGCGCCGCGTCCCCGGGCCGGTCTCGGGGCCGCCGCTGCCGCCGCCGCCGCGGCCGTGTTTACTGAGCTCGCGCGTCCTGATATCACTCCGCTGGCATGGAGGAGGAGGAGGAGGTGGAGGAGCAGGAGGCGGCGGCGCCGAGCACTTGATCATTGTGATGGTGGCAGGAGCGGCGGCGGCAGCGGCGGCGCGGCCGAGCGAGCGCGGCGGCTCGCGGCGCGGCGGCGGCGGCGCGGGGACCCCAGCGATCGACTCCGGGCAGTCGCCTCGGACTGTCCGTGTGTGTCCTTAGCCCCCCCGCGCGACGACTCGCCCGCTCTCGAGGTTCCTGTGACATGCAGCCGAGCCGCCAAAGTACTTTGAGAACACGGGGCGGCACAAACACGCAAACTTTTTGGTGGAAGGAAAGAGGCAGTGGGCGAGCCGGCCGCGGGCCGACGCGGCGTGGAGTTGAGTGGGTGCCGCGCGCGTCCGCGCCGGGGGCACGAGCTCGCGTGTGTCCATGGGGTGTGTTTCTCGGTACGCAGGGAGGAAAAAAAAAGCGCTTTGCCAACCACCGGAAACCTCCTGGAATTTATTAGAAAATAATGGATTATAGAAGGAAGGCTAAGGCGAGGAGCGGATCTCGCCTGGAGTTGCAACCCGGCTTGCTGCTGGCGCAGTTTCCGATTCTTTTTGTTGATAGGTGTCTGATGGCATTCTGATAACACCCCCCTTCCCCCCCCCCTTGAGCTTTACAGTCTTTTTTTTTTTTTGAGGAAACAACAACAACAACAAAAACCACCCCAAAATCTTCCCCTTCTTTTTTTTTCTTCGCCCGGTCGGGATCGCTGTTGCCATCCATGTGCTTGCGTCTCCCCCGCGTTCCACTTAAACTATTTTAATCCTTGGACCCAAGGAGGAGGCTGATAGGGGGAGGTGGGGGTGGATAAAAAAAGTTCTTCCAAAATAGTGTGCCCGGGGAGCAGGATGGGGATTTCGCGGCCCCCGCCGCCGCGGCGGAATGGCAGTAGTATCTGCATCAGCAGTGGCCTCGGCGCGAATAATACTCCCCATAGTACTCCCGCGGCTCCGAGTGGCCATCACCCCGCGGCCGGCGGCTCGGGGGCCGTCCCAAGCACAGCACCGTGGTGGAGCGGCTCCGCCAGCGCATCGAGGGGCTGCCGGCGGCACCACGTCAACTGCGAGAACAGGTACCAGCAGGCGCAGGCGGAGCAGCTGGAGCTGGAGCGCCGGGACACGGTGAGCCTCTACCAGCGGACGCTGGAGCAGAGGGCCAAGAAATCGGGCGCCGGCAGCGGCAAGCAGCAGCAGCAGCAGCAGCCGCCGCCGCAGCCGCCCAGCAAACCCCAGCAAGATGCGGAGGCTGCCTCGGCCGAGCAGAGGAACCACACGCTGATCATGGTGAGGGCGCCCTGGCAGCGGGCCTGGGGCGCGCGCCCTGTTGGGGGCGGGTGGGGCGCGTGGCGCGCGGCTCCGGGGAGCGCCGGGGAGGGGGCCCGGACGGGCCGGCGGGGCACGGAGGCTGCAGCCCCACCGGCTTCGCGGCAACTTTTCCGCGGGCAGAGCCGCCGCCGCCGCCGCTATCTGTTCATGCGTCAGGGGTGTCAGATGGGGAAGCGGGGGCGAGTCACGACGGCGCGGGGCGTCTGAGGCGCCGCAAAAGTTTTCCCCCCACCCCTGTGCCCGGCTTAGAGACCCAGTGGGGAGCGAGCGGGCCGGCCGGGCTTCCAGCCTCGCTCCTCCTCCGCGCCGCACCCCGCGACCCCCGCTGGGCACCTCGGCCGGGTGCAGCGGGGGCGAGCGGCGGCTGGGGCGGGTACCCCGCGAGCCCCGCGCCGCCTCTCCCCGCCTGCTCGGGGCTGGGAAAGTCTGAGAGTTTGTGAATGAACTTTGGAAGTGGGTGAGAAGCGACCGCGGGAGCGCGCGCAGATACAGGGCGCGGGGGCGCTTCGGCCGGAGTATGGGGGGCCCGCGGGGGCCCCGGCAGGTGGAGCGGCGGGGAGGGTCGCTGGGGAGCAGCGCGAGGAGCCGCCGGGGGCGCCTTTGGGGGTGGCGAGCGACCACACCCTGGTCCCCGCCAGACCACCTGGCCAGAGTGACCGCCCCTCCCCAAACTTGCCGGCCCCGCTGCGCCCCCCAGCCCCAACCCGCCAACTTTGGGGCCCGGGCTCCGAAGCCTGCAGGGGTGGGAGTGGAAGGGAGCCGCGAGCTGAAAGGGGCTTAAATGGCCGGTGGGTGGGCCCGGGCGCGCCGCGCAGCCAATGGCTGAGCCGCTGGCGAGGCCGGGCCGCTCCCGCCCCTCGGCCCGCGGCCCCAATCCTTTCTCTTATCTCCTCGCTCCGGTTCTTCGGCTTTCCTCGGCGGTGGGGAGCCGGAAGCCGGGGCGCGGGGTCTCCCCTCCCCACCGCGGCCGGGTGCGGGGTGGCCCCCGCGCAGGCCCCCTCCGCGGGCGCGCGCGCCGTCGGCGCCGGGGGTGGTGCCCGGGCCGCGCAGGCCTCGGGGGCGCGGGGGGCCGGCGCGGTGACAAAGAGCCGGGGGGAGGGGCGGGAGGCCGCGGCGCCCGCCCCCCGCACGTGAAGGGGAACAATTTGTTTATCTTGGGCTCCTCGCGCCCAGCCTCCTCCCTGCCCCGTCCCGCGGCAGCGCCCCTCCTCCTCCCTCGGGGGTCGCGGCCGGGGGCGGGGGTGAAGAAGCGGGAGGCGCTTTGTCCGCGTCGCGGGCCCGGGGGTGGGCTGCGGGGGGCGGCGCCCCCTCCTCCGGCTCTGGCCCGGGAGCCGCGCGCTACTCGCGTCGGGAGGGAGGCGCCGGCGCACAAACAGGAAGGCCGAGGCCGCGGACGCGCTGTCGCTGTGCCGGGGGTGCGGGAGGCGCCCCGCTGCCCGCCAGGCCCTCCCCCACGCGTGGTCTGCGTGGGGGGTTGGGGGTGAAGCCTCGCTGCGCGCACCCTGAGGGAACGGGGAGGCTGGAGACGGTGCGCGTTGCGCCCCCGCCCCCACTTGCCCTGTTTCTCGGTGTTCGCACATCACCCACCCACACCCCCAGGCGGCGACGCGCGGGCAGCTTTGGGGGTGCGCGCGGCGAGCGCTCGGCCCCAGCCTTCCTCGCCGGGAACCTGCCGGGGCGCGGCTGGAACAAAAGCTGGGGCGCGCGGGCCGCGGGCAGAGCGACCCGGGGAGGCCGCAAAGTTTTGGTGTGTGGGTTAGGTGCTCCCGGGGCCCTTCCCGGCGGGGGGCACTCGGGGCGCGCTAGGCGTCCAGTTTGTCGCCCCGACGGGGTGTTTGCAGCCCGGGGTCCCGCTTTGGAAGCTGAGAAGGCAGTCCTGACTCACGGCTCTCATTTTCATAGTGGAGCCCAGTCCAGCAAGTTAACAGCTGCTCCTGGGGGAGAAAAACGCTTGAAAAAGCGCATTCTTGAAATCTGTTCGGTGGCCGGCACGCAGCCCGCCGATTGGAGCGCGGCGGACGCCAGGGCGGCTGCGGCCAGAGCCGGGAAACAGCCCCAGCCTCCCAGGAGCGGCGTGGTAGTTCTGGGTGCCACAAAAAGGAAAGGGGGGGGGAGAAAAAGCCCCACCAAAATCAACCGCATCCTCGCAGGTTAGTTTCTGCTTTTCAAAAGAATGAGTTTCAGAATCCGCACAAGGCACTCCCCCACCCCCAGGAAACTTAGGCTAGGAAAGATCATGATCTCCAAAGTGGAGCTTGCAAAGAGAATGTTGATCTCCCTTTCCTTGAGTTGGCGTTAGGATGGTATTGGGGGCCCTGGGCGGGGCTCTAGGGGTCTCCGGCTAGGCTATTTGGACAGCCTTAAAGAAAAGCCGTATCCACCCAGAGCCGAAGCACCATCATACATACCGGCCATGACAAAAACTAATAATAATAAAATCGGAATCAGATTCTTTTCTGCCTTACCGCTATTGTGTTCCTTCTGGGTAGTAGGTCCCAGGTACTAAATATTGATTAGCTCTGCTGGGCTTGGCTGAAGTGTAATGAGTCTAATCAGAGGGCTGATTGGTTTTTTTTGCCTTGCACCTTAGCAGGTGTGCGACAAAAGCAACCACACAGAAAAGAAAGAGAGAAACAGAAACCTCAGGGGCACAGTAGCAAAGAGAAAGAAATTTCCTGGGCTCCAGGCTACTGAGTGAGGCCTGGGCTTGGGGGCTGGGGACGGGGGTGCAGAGTGGACGCTGCCTTATTCGTGGGAATCATTGGCTTATGACGTCAGTCAGGTGACACCCCTTTGCCCCGGCTCCCCTCACCCCCGGAGCTGTTGCCAGGACTCTTGTTTTCTCTTATTAGAGGCCACGGAAAAGGCATCTTTCCTAAAATAGTTATAATTACTTGTGGTAAGGAAAGGGGACATTATTCATTCTCAGGCTTGGAACTGAAGTCGTGGTCAACACGGAAGGTAGATTCCTATTAACAGACAAGTTTAAAGGTCTCAGCCTTCAGGCACCCGGGGAGAGAGGGGGCACATCTCTGCTGGCTTCAGCCTTGCAAAATCGGGGAGTCCCCACCGAGCCGGGATAAGGCACCTGCCCCCTGCCCCGGTCACCACCGCGACCTTCAGAGGGTGGGTGACTTCGTGTGATTACTGACCACCTCCAGGAGAGTCTGTTCTGAGAAGCACTTCAGGTTCATTTAATGATAAAAGGAGTCATTTCTGCCTACGGGAAAAGGCTGCCCAGCCCTTCTGGAATGTTCTCACCAGGGCATGGCTGAGGCCTAGGAAATGTCAGCTCCTGAGAGAAGACCTGGTGTCGCGTGTCCTATCTTCATGAAGGTGAGTGGCTGGGAGCAGGCTTTGCTCTCCGGCCATTTTCACACCTGCTTCTCAGGAGGTGTCTCCTGTCCAGCTCTGCGGGGCCAGCTGTCCTAGGAGCCCCCTCCACAGCCCACACAGATGTGCCCAATATGTGCGAACAACTTTTTGAAACCTTAATTCTCTATTCTCCCTGCGTTCTTTTCAGCCTCTAGTAGAATTTGGGGTGGGGGGTTGTACCCATTTTATTTAATTACAGTACTCATATTGTCTGGTACCTGGGCATTTTCTTTAAAATCGGATCAGAAAAGCCAGGGGTCAGAAAAGGAGCTAGACCGTTAGTTAACCATTAATCATAATCTACAAAATGATCCGCGTCTTCCTGAGTTCCTTCTCTGGGAAAGCTGGGCTCTCTGGCAGGTAGCATAGTTGATGCTTTCCATCCTGTCTCAGAATCTTAAAGGGCAAGTTTGAGAATCTTTGTCTTGTTGCTGTGTCCTGATGTGAGGAAATGGACGGGGCTGGTACATTCTTCTCTATAATGTGGGTTTTAAGCATTAATAGATTCAGAGGTATTTTCTAAATATCTTAGACCATTCTCTTGTTCAGGAGGTGCCTTGAGAGGAATCTCTCTCTCTCTCTCTCTCTCTCTCTCTCTCTCTCTCTCTCTCTCTCTCTCTCTCTCTCCCCCCCACCGACAGAGGGAAGCCAGTGTGATAAGCCATTTTGCACTCTGCAGTGTACTTGGACTTGGCACCTGCATTTTCTTCCTGTCCTTTATGCATCATTATTTGTGATGATTGCTCTATGTTTAATAGTTGGTCTGGAGATTAGAATGGCTAAATCTGGCACATTTTCCACATTACCATCTTACAGATCTTTGAAATCAGACGCCCAAATCTTAGAAAGAAATGGATAAGAAACGCTGAAGATTTACGTACTACCTGCGTCTTCCATCTGTAGGGCTGTGTCTCGCTATAATTCAGAGACCGGCTGGAGCTTACATTTCTGTCTTTGATTGGATCTCTTAGCACTTCCAGCCAAGTGGGAGAAGGCAAAAGAGAAAAAATTTAATTTCGGTGCTTCTCCATAACTAATGAAACAATTGGATAAGATGCCATTTTGGATTAATTACGGATCTGATTTTGCGAATCATTTACTTTCCATTAGCACAAATGATCAGGAAGAGACTGTTTACCTTTCATCTGTTCGATCGACAGAATTGGTACCTGGAGGTACAGAGCAAAGTCACATCTTGCACGCCAAGGGATTCTGGGAAGATCTTTAGCCTTCTGGGTAGGTTTAAGGGGTAGCAGGATCTTGTGTTTGTGAGCCTCAGAACTCTCCACCATGACGTCCCTTGAGTCAGACTGACTTTTTTTTTTTTTTATGTCACACCCAGCAATGCTCAAGGGTCATTCCTGGCTCGGCACTCAGGAATTATTAATCTGGCGGTGCTTGGGGGATCTCCAGGATGCCGGAGATTGAACCCGGTTGGCCATGTGCAAGGCAAACGCCCTAACCGCTGTGCTATATCCGCCCGTCCCAGACTGACTGTTCTTGCGTCACATTTCAAAGTGACACGATGCTCCTTTCTGCTGTTTTGCACTAACTTGATGATGGTCTCCAGCAAAAGAAAGAAGGCAAGAAAGCTGATATACAGCAGCTGCTCCAAAGTTATTACACCCGTTCCCCCAAGTTAAATTTCCTTGAAAAATATAGCACATTTCTCAGAAAACGTATCACTCCCAACTCATCACTCCCATTTGTGATTTGTAAATGTGGCTTTTGAAAATTCAGTGATGGCCAAGCACCAATTAATTCTCCTAAACCTAAATTGTCTTTGGTTTCAATCTAAAAGGCTTCAGGAACTCAAGAAGGAAGCTGGATAAAAATAGTCAGACGGTGGAGAGAGCCCCGTGGAATAAATGCTCGGAGCCCGCAGGGTTCCTCGGGGCGGCTTGGAGAAGGAGCACCCAAGACTATTTTCTGAGGCTCCCTGTGAGCCCGTATGTTAAGTGGCGCAGGGGCTGTGGGCCTAAGCTAAGCAGCTCCACTTGGGAACGGCCGAGCTTTGCCCAAGCCAGTCCGCACACCGGAAAGAGAAATGACCCGTTGGCTCACTCGAGGTTGTAAGACAAGCTGTGCCTGCTATTCTTGGGGGAATCAGAGAAAAAAAGAAACTGTTTCCCGAGGCTGGCAGTAGTGAGCCGCAGCATGGTGTAGGTGCCTCTCCTCAGTGCCCCTGGCCCGGTGCGTGGCGGGGGGCCGCAGTGCGGGTGAGCTCTTTGAGGACCCGGCACAACCCCTAGTCTTCCCTTCCTGAGTTGTCTCAGCTATAGGAAAGGAAAGGAAACCCTCATTGTAAACAGCCTCTAGAGTGGCCTTTCCAATTCTCATACCTTTAGCCCCAGATGTGCTGGGCTATGTGCTGGGGGCACCCCTGAAGTGGCCAGTCAGGGCCCCCCAACTCTGGAGGGTTTGGCGCATGAGAAAGGACCATCCCCTCACCCGTCTGGCCCCAGAGAAGGTCCGTCTACTCGCCAGGTTGCTCCCCAAGGCTTTGCCGCCGAGTGGGGCTGCCCCCTGATTTCACCTGAATCAGAACTGAGTGGCGGCTCCGGCCCTGACCCACACTGAGATTCCATCTGATCAGAACTGAGACCATTTTGCTCTGCAGCCGTACAGCTGCGGCCCTTCTCCCTTGATTACTTGTTCGATGCTCAGAGTACTCAGGGATTGAGCACATCTAAAGCCCCTCCAAGGGGCTTCCAGGAATGAGTGGTAAGGGGGGAGAGGCTGAGTGAGGTGTTCCTGGAGGGCATTGGGGGGCCAAGGGCGAGAGGCCGGTGCTCCTTTCTGCAGGCAGTGACCAGCGTCTGGCTGTGTGCTTTTAGCAGCCTGTTTGGGCGTGAGCTCACTAAGAACTCAGTATTCATTTCCCAGGGTGACGGCTGCACTGCTCGCGTGTGGAGAGGGAGGAAACCGCCTCCTAGGCCCACCCCCATCACCTCCTACAGCGTCTCCCATCACCTCCTAGAACCTTCCCATGGTGTCCTACAGCCTCTTCCTAGTACTCTTTGTTTGTTTTTCTTTTTGGGTCACACCTGGCCATGCTCAGGGGTTATTCCTGGCTCTCCTCCCAGGATTTACTCCCAGTGGAGCTCGGGGGACCATATGGGATGCCGTGGACTCGAACCCGGGACGGCCGCGTGCAAGGCCAACGCCCTACCCGCTGTGCTATTGCTCCAGCCCCCTTGTACTCTTCAAATGATGGACTAAGCAGCTTTGGCTCTGGAGTTCTCTGCTGCTGTTCCTCCCTCCCAGGTTCACCTTGCCACTTATGGGGGCTGTTTCTCGGGTGGCTGCCGGTGGAAGGGGTCGCTCCTGGGGATGCCCCCATTACTCCTGGCTCTGCGCTCAGGAATTACTCCTGGCGGTGCTTAGGGGACCATGTGGGATTTTGGGGATCGAATCCGGGCAGGCCACGTACAAGGCAAAAGCCCTACCCACTGCACTGTCGCTCCGGCCCGATTTGCAGCTTTTTAAAACATGAAAGAAAAGCAGGTCAGAGAGCTCGTCCCGGGGGTTAAGGCCCAGCACTGTAGGGTCCTTCTGAGCACCCACGGTGCAGCCCCCAGACCCAAGCCAAACATGCAGATGATGAAAGCAGCCTGGAGGCTAGGGTGGGGTGTCAGGCAGGAATCCCAGGGTGCAAAGTGGGGGGCTCTTCCCTTCCAGAGGGTTCCGTGCCCATGCCTGCCTGCCCGAGGGAGCACACGCGTGTTCCGTGCAGTGCGCGAGAGCCCGAGTGCCAGCTTGGCGCTGGCATGGTCTGGGCCTCCCGGGGCCTCTGGCCCTGGTGCTGACCAGGCTGAGTGACTTCAGTCTGTGAGGCCCCGAGGTGATCAAGGAGACGGCGTGGAGCACGTGGGTGACGGGGTTCTCGTCTCAGCTGCCCACGGGGAGGCAGTTTCGCCTTGACCCAAAGCCACACGCGATGATGGTTTGGGGACTGCTTTAAGCGAACTTGTTCTGGCAGTCATCAATAAACGGCAGGTTAGGAAACCCCTGGGGCTTCTGAAGGCTGCTCAAACCGTCTGTGGCAAGCACTGGTGTTGTTTCCCTTTTTGGGGGAGGGGATGCGGTGGGGAGATTGACCAGACTCCAAGGTGCTCAGGCCGTGCTCCTCTCCGTGCCCGGAGGTGCTCAGGGAGCCTGCTGCAGAGTAGGGCCTGAGCTCCTCCAGCCCTTCTGTTGCGTCTTGAGCAACTTTGTTTCCTTTTGGTGGAAGAAAGTCGGGGGTCAGGAGGAGGGTGGGGGGTTGAGGAGCTTCTTCAAGGACAGGCTTGACGGGGTGACGCTGTCTCAGCTTGTCACCAGGGCTCCTCCAGGTGAGAAAAAAACAGACAGAGGCCAGGAGGCAGAGACGGAGAAGGACAAAGAGACAGAGACAAAGATAGACGGACAGAGAAGCAGAGACTTTTTGGGAGAGACGCGAGAGGGAGGAGACCACACTGATGGAGAGAGGCGCTGCAGGGGTTAAGCCTTGGGCCTGGCCTCGGAGGACACAGAGTTAGGCTCGCAGTTGGCAGCTCCTGGGAGCCAGAGCTGGCTTCCTGTTCTAAGAAAACAATGGTTCAAAAGGTAAAGCTGGGCAGGAGATGAAGTGGGCCGGCCACCACTGCCCTGCTGTCGCTGGAGCCCAGCTGACGGTCCGGCGGTAACAGATGAGAGCCAGTTTGAAAGCTGGGACGTTTGCATCTGCATCCTGCGTCTCGAAAAGGGCTCTCGCCGCGCGTATCAGTAAGTTGAAATAGTTGTGTGCTGAGTTGGGAAGCGACTTCTCTGCCTCCCCTCCACGTTTCCCACCTTCTCCGACGTGCCCGTGGCCTAGAACATTCCCTCCCCCTTCTGTTCACTCCACATGCCCTAGACGTGGTCGTCTTCACACTTGCTTTTCTCCCTGAAAGGGAAGGCTGTTGGGCGTGTGGTCTGCGGCTCGCTTTCCAGCCTGAGCCCAGGAGAACGTACGTGGACTCCTCCGGACTGTTCTAGAACGGCTCGGAAAGTCTGCTGCGTCCAGGCAGGCACGGCCCAGCCTAGATTTAGCAGGTGACCCCCTGCCGTGGTGGGGCCTCACTCGGCTGCTCGGGCCTTCTCTCCGTGAGCACCTTTCGCGCAGCGTCTGGTGTGTGCGTGAGCGTTTCTGCACGATTGGTTCTTCCTGTCCATGGAATGTGGTAAGCAGCAAAAAGTTTGAAGTGAAGCTCTTCAGGGGGCAGAGGCGCTCCCTCTCACGTGGCTCCCGCACCACGGGCAGACCCCAGAGCATCTCCACTGCTGGCGCGGACCCCAACAGGGCTGGAGGCAGGGAGGCGTGTGCGTGTGGGGTCCCAGCGTCCGTGCCCAGCCACGTCGCGGTCCCCCGAGCACCCCAGGAGTGACGGCCAAGCACCGAGTTGGGGGAGCCCATGTCGGCTTCTGTAACTGTATGTCCAGAGGCAGAAGCCAGACACCCTCTGCCCGTCCCAGGAGGCTGCCAGCAGGGGCTGGGTGGGGACGGCCACGTCCGGGCCCGGGAACTGGTTTCCCAGGCATGCGCACTGCACCGTGGGCAGACAGCACCCGGGCGGCGGTGAGGGCAGGTTGGACTGGTCGGTGAGGTGCTGCTTCCCGGGGCTCAGTTACCCTGACGAACCCAGTCATTGGGTGACCTGGTAGTGGTGACCTGCTGCCCGGCCAGCTCAGGCGGGGAGGGGTGCAGTAGATGGACTGGCCCGGTCAGTGCTGGGCCCAGGAAGCGCTGCCCCCTTACCTGCCTCTCCTCCTCCCCCCTCCTCCCCTTTCTTCCTCCCCGCAGTCTTCCCTCTCCTCCCCGCTCCCTCTTCCACCCTCCTTCCCTTCCTCCTCCTGCCCCCTCTTCATCCTCTTTCTCCCCTTCCTCTCGCTTCTCCGCCAGGTAGCCAGTAGAATACTTTGGCTCTCGTGTCTCTGTGCCTCGTGCGTGGCCAGGGTGACCCCTTCGCCGCCTGCCCAGAGGCATCTTGCTGAAAACGGGCCCTGAGGGTCTTAGACTTCCCTTTCTTTTCACGCCCCTCAGAACAGGCTCACACCGGGATGCGCTGGGGCTGGTCCTTGCCGGCTGTTCCTGAGGGAGACGCCCCCGCTCCCACCCGCAGGTCCGGCTCTGCTCCCTGTCCACCTCGTTCCCTCCCGCGCGAGTGCGTCCTTGATGATCCGCTTGTCTTGTCGCTGCAGAGGACAGCGGGGTGTAACGCTGTTAGGGAGTCACTTGGACCTGAGAGATCAAGGCTGGGCATGTGCAGGGGCGAGGCACCAGGTGTCCAACCTCAGGTCAGCGCCTGCCCCCTCCTCTCGCTGGCCCCTGGCCCTCTGGCAGTCGTGTCTGAGCACAGGCGGCCCCAGCCTCGGTATCCCGTAGCTTCCGTTTCTGCAGCGGGAGGAGGACGAGGTGGTTGGTCCCGGCGCGGAGTCTGCTTCAAACCCGCCCGGTCAGCAGCTGGGAGGTTCAGCCGCGACATGTGCTCCTGGGCGTCGTCCTCAGGAGGGTGCATTGCAGGCCAATGAGCTGCCCGCGAGTGCGCAGGTTTCGGCCTTTGCTTCTGGTGTTGCGGGGCTCTGTTTATTTCCACACTCAGGCCCGCGGCGGGGCGAGGCGCCTCCCTGCACTGGGCGTGTCTGCTTCCAGTTTAGTTAGTCCCAAGTTGTCGGTTATAATCATTAAACAAAAATGATTCCTAAAGGCTAGTGAGGCTACAGCAGATTCAGTCAACTTCTAAATTCTCACTTTTGTGGGAAACAGGATCTTGTTTCTTTTTGAAAGAGTCTGAGATGATTTATAAGAGGTGAACCACCAGAATGAAGTTCTTTCTGTGGTGCTTTTAAAGAAAGACTCTGGGGCAGAGAGATGGTTGAATGGGCGGTGTAGGCTCTGTGTGAAGGACAAGTTCGGTTCTTGGCACTGCCTGGTCTCCCAGGAATGTCTGCGAGCATCCCCACCCCCAGGGCCGGGCGGGCACCCTCTCCTTCCCCATACCACTGGTGTGCCCCCAACCCAACAACCAACGGCAAAAAGAAAATGAACATCTTATGGAATACGAAGGTCTCAGCTGGGTTTGAGGATGGGTTTGAGGGTGTGTTAACAAGACGCACCAGCATTTGTTAAAGATCAGAGTGGAACTGGATTTTATGGAGATGATAAAAGGGAGCTAACGTATTTTTTATTTTGATGTTTCTGTGGGGAGGGGCCACACCTGGCAGAGCCCAGGGATTATTCCTGCATCTGCGCTCAGGAATTCCTCCAGGGTGCTGAGGACCAGACGGGATGCCGGGTTTCGATCCCAGGTCAGCTGCATGCAAGGCAAATGCTCTCCACTCTGTACTATTGCTCTGGCCCTGGTAAACTCATTTTCATCATCGACGGTGGAGTTTTGTCTTCTCGGAGGCTGGTGCCATGCCGGCATGCCCACTGCTCTCTGCTCTGTGCCCGCTCTGATTCCCTGCGGCGGTCAGTCCCTCCTCTCTGGCTGTGCAGGACAGGGGTCGCCCATGGCACATCCTGTTGCTGCCCGCTGCCGTGTGACTCCGCTTTGGAATAGGCTGTTGTTGGCTCAGCGGGTGGCGCTCGCTTCTTCGCCGGTGTCTGTGGCGCGGGCCTAACCCTTGGAAACCGCCTCTGTAGGAATGTAGCTCAGGAACTCCCCGAGGGCTGGCAGCTGCTGCCGGGGGCTTTGAGACCACGTTCCTGTTTCATCTGGGGCCACATCAGGCGTTGCTCAGAGCTGACTCCTGGCTCTGTGCTCAGGGATCACTCCCGGGAGGGCTCAGGAGTCTTGCTGGGAATTGAACCTGGGGCACGTGCACACACGGGTCAGAGTTGGACTGAATTCTGTGACTGATGACAGAAGGGAGATAAAACATGAATACTTTTGCTCTGTGTTCTCGCTCTGGCTCTACAGCGTCCATTTTCCTTGGGACAACAGGGGCATGATTTTACCATTGGACTTTGTGCTGTTGAATTCTTGGGAGCTTGTCGAGGGAGTTTCGGCGAAGTGGGTTGTCCCAACAATAACGAGCTGCACTCGGAAGCATTCCAGGCCGGTGGGCTTCCCTAGGTGGAATGTGCCTGGATTTCACCTGGCTCCGGGCCTGTGGGGTGTATCTGGTGGCCCACAGAGGCCCACCTGTACGGGAGGAGTGGGACCTGGCACCGGGCTGCTGAAGGGCAAGCGAGTCACCCAGGCCCTGTCTCCCCCCCATCTTACTCATACATGGGATTACTGTCACGAGTCACTTGCCCCACGGGGGACAGAACTTAGACACGGAAGGTCTTGGCAGATGCTGAATTGCAGCGTGGTGTGCCTGTCACCTACCAGCTATTGAAAGTCCTGTCGCATCAATAAAATTTCTTTAAGAAAGGAAAGCGAGCCGGAGAGGTAGATAGTCCAGCAGGGAGGCGTTTGCCTTGCACGCAGACAACCCGGGTTTGATCCCGGCATCCCGGTGCCCACCACCCCCTAGCACCACCAGGAGTAATTCCTGAGTGCAGAGCCAAAGTGTATCACTGTCACTGTCTTCCCGTTCATCATCGATTTGCTCGCGGGCACCAGTAACATCTCCATATGTCCTGTCTCATGCTAGTAGAGCCCAAGGGCACCTGCTTGCTCCAGGAACATAAAGAGCCTCAAACCATTCCAATAGGTCATGGGAATGTGGTCTATAATTGTTACTGGTATTTGGCATATCAAATACAGCACGGGTAGCTTGCCAGGCTCTGCCGTGCGGGTAGCATACTCTTGTAGTCACCTCTAAATCCAGCATTTATTGATGAACCGCGCAGCCACAAGCTGCTGCGCAGCCGGGCTGTGATAGGCTGGTCTGCTGAGTGGAGTTCTGACAAGGGGGAGTCCGGATGTGGAGAATGGAGGCCCTCATGGAGTGGGGGGGGTCGTCTGGCTTGTTGCAAGGCTCTGCTGGGGTGGCGGGCCAGGGCTAGAACCCGCCATCCCTCCTGGGCACCAGGTGAGTGGCTGGGCACAGGGAGGCCAGTAGCAGCTCTGCCCCATGTCTGTAAGTCTCTTACAGCCAAGAGTGACTCTGAGCATTGTCCCAGAACAGACGGCTAGAGTGAAGGACTGACCCGAACATTCCAGGACCTTTCCTGAGCTTCAGGTCTGCGGTGCGAGAATGCAAGTGGCGTCCTGGGTGCGTGGCCGAGAGTTTCTCCTGAGATACCTTAATGGCAGCCTGTGCTGTGGAATGGCCTCTCGTCCGTGTGACTGGTCTGCGTGGCTTATTCGTTCCCTGGGATGTCTGCAGGCTGCAGCACTTTGGGACGCTGCTTCCCTCTTGACTCTGAAGCCGGGGCTAGGAGTGTGGCATTGGCTCCCCGGGGTGCGACCAGCCGGATATGGAAGCGGGTGAGGGCCAGGTGGGACAGTCCACGAGCCACAGCTGTTCTCCGCCCTCTGTTAACTAAGCATGGACGTTCTGAGGGCCTGTCTCCCCCCCAGCCCGTAACACACTTCACTTGCCGTCCTCAGCTCTGGGTAATCTGTGTGTTTATGACCCGCCAAAGAGCAGTAAGCTGGAGGAGAGCTAATTGGCTTTGACAGACTCAGGCTTGGCGCTGGGAGGGGGTGATGGCGAGATGGCCTCAGGGAAGGGTCCACTGCGGGGGTGCTTCGGTCTGAAGCTCTTCCCCTCCCTCACCGCTCATGGATGCAAGGTCTCGGTGGGTTATTTGTGATCTTGTTTGAAAAGCTGCAAACGTTTTCCAGTGATTAAGCAATCTCTATTTTTCCATCCTCAAATCGAATTTTTATGGCGAAATTTAAGGTTGTTATGGGAGGAAGAAACAGCAGCACAGCCACGGGGGCTCGGGGGTGAGAGCTAGAGACAGTGGAGGGTGGAGGGGTCTCTTCTGCACCCGGAGAATCCAGTTCACTCCCTGGCGCCAAATACGGTCCCTGGAGCACTGCCAGGACTGGTGATCCCAGAGCACTGAGCCGAGAGTCAGCCTTGGGCACCACTGTTGGGATCCCCCAAACAGAGCAAATATCTCTCTGCTTTAAAGTTCAGAGCCTCCACGTTACTGCAGATGTGGGGGCCCTGTCCAGTGCTTCGGTGGCCTGGGGAGTAGCCCCAATGTCTTTATGTGGCTGCTGCAGTTCTGGGTAAAGTGGCCCTGAGAAGTGGCTCCCCTCAACCTCAGCTTGGCTCTCAGAGACCTCCCTCCTGCTCTGCTCAGTTTGGGAGACCCTTTGCCACGGAAACAGTTAACATGATTTCCAGGGTCTGTAAAAGGAGGAGGTGAACCATGATTCAGTTAAAAGCTTTCTCCTGGCATAGTGCATTTCTCTGTCTGGGCAGAGAAAGAAAACTGGTAGAAGAGTGTGTGATTGATCACCGCCAACAGCGAAGGGGTGGGCTGGGGGCTGGGGGTGCCGCGTCTCTTTGTCATCGGAGGGAAGGAAGGCCCTGAGGAACCCTTCATCCTCCTTCCCGGCCCCATCCTGCCCTCACGATGGCACAGGTCGGAGCAGAGACTTCATCTAGAATGTTTCAAAATGTCCTAGTTCCGTGATGGCAAACCGAGGCCGAGGAGGCGTTTTGGGGAGTGTCGCTGACCCCAGGCCGGCCAGTGGTCTTGGAGTGTCACTGACGCCAGGCTGGCCGGTGGTCTCGGGAGGCGTCGCTGACCCCAGGCCGGCCGGTGGTCTTGGAGTGTCACTGGCGCCAGGCTGGCGGTGGTCTCGGGGGCGTCGCTGACCCCAGGCCAGCCAGTGGTCTTGGGTGTCACTGACGCCAGGCTGGCCGGTGGTCTCGGGAGCGTCGCTGACCCCAGGCCGGCCGGTGGTCTCAGGGATGAGTCACCCTGAGGCCCTGGCCTCTCCACTGCAGGGCCGTCTAAGTGTGAGGGGCTCTGAGGAGAGAAGGCAGGCTGCAGTGTTCTCCGAGGGTGGGGGCTCAGAAAGACGGGGGCACCCTCAGAGAGGCTCCGTGTCCCCCTTTCTCGTCAGCTCCTCTCCCACACCCCCGAGAGCAGCATCTCTTCCCCTCACCCCCTTCCAGCCTCTTTTGTTCCATGAATAAATATTATGTGGTTTGGCGCTCATTACTCTTTGATATGAAAAAGGCAATTCATTAGGTTGAAGGAGGAGGGAGGAGAGGGAGGCACCATTTTTCACGCGATGCATCAGGCACGGTTACCCTGATTTGAATTCCCAGAAAAGTAATAAAACAGTGAAAATAATGAACCGGCAGCGCTGGGGCTGACAGCTGTTCCATGCACGGCCGCGCCGGGGTGGAGCTCGCGGGGGGCCGTGCCCGGCCAGCTCTGACTTGTGGGGTGCGGGGAGGGTCTGGGTCACTTCTGCACAAACTCCTCACCTTGGCTGGGGGCCCGCTGGCGTGGCGCCCGCCTTGCGGCCTGGCCGGTGGCTGACTCAGGCCTGGGCAGCATTTGTGCCCTCTCACTGGTCACTAATCCGTCATTTGTTCAGCAACTCCAAGTAAAGGTCAAGTGGCCCGGGCCAGAGTAGCATTTCCTGCCTGAATGCCGAGTTGGATGCATTTGCCTCCCCCACGGACAGAATGGCTTTGGGTGGGTCCCACTTGGCCCACGCCCTGGAGGTCTGCTTTGTTGGTCCGGGGTCTGGAAGACGTCCGCACAGCACGCGTGTCAGGCTGGGCTAGGAGCGAGTGTCCGTGTCTCTGTCGGCTTCTCTGGGCTGGTGCTGAAACAGGCCGTGGGCCGAGCGCAGGGCTGTGAGATGTGTGAGGCTGGGATGTGGGCTCCGTAGACACTCATTCACGCGGCTTTTCCTGCCCAGCAGCCTGGCTGCCCAGGAAGGTGCCACATTGACACAGGGACCTGACATGCCCCCATGGCCGCGAGTGTCCAGGAGAACTGTTCCCTGCAGAAAGCACAGCCTGGACTGCGGCTGCTCATCCGTGAGCAAGAATAGTTTTATTTCAGAAGGAAAACAGGTGGTAATGGGACTCTGGCTGTGGAGCAGGGCCCGTTCTTGGTCTCTCTGCCATCCTGAGCTGTGGATCCAAAGGCTTTGCTAGAACTTTGAGCCTAGGGAGGAAAAGAAGGGGGTAAAGGGGAGAGTAAGAGTTCAGGTGTTTGGGGATGTTAATAGGCCAAGGGGCCGGAGAGATGGTGCAGGGGTTAGAGCCTTTACATGTGCCTCCTGCCCCCACCATCCGTCCTTGGCAGCACGTGGTTTCCTGAGTATGTCGGGTGTAGCCCTGGAGGTCCCCAACACCGCGGGGCCCTCACGTGACCTGCCGGAAGGTTGGCTGAGAAGCACCAGGAGGTGACCTCTGAGCCGTCCTTAGGCATCTCTGCCCCCACAAAATAAGAGACCATTGTTTGCATCGCGGCCCATCCGGAAGGGTTTGGCTGCTCGCTGGCCACATCACTCACGCAGTCAGGTCCGTCTGAAGGCCTCGTGTCTGCATGCCGTGTGTGATGGCCTGGCCACCTCCCAGGGCAGGCGCGGTTGTGTGCAGTGTCCGTCCTCTGGGGCTGCATTTGTGGCTGAGGAGCCGTGCGTGTGGGGAGTGGGCTGTGTTGTGGAGTGGGCTGTGTTGTGGGAGTGGGCTGGGAGCGGGTTGTGTTGTGGGAGGCGGGCTGTGTTGTGGAGTGGGCTGTGTTGTGTAGTGGGCTGTGTTGTGTAGTGGGCTGTGTTGTGGGAGTGGGCTGTGTTGTGGGAGTGGGCTGTGTTGTGGGAGTGGGGCTGTGTTGTAGGAGTGGGCTGTGTTGTGGGAGTGGGCTGTGTTGTAGGAGCGGGCTATGTTGTGGGAACGGGCTGTGTTGTGGAGCAGGCTATGTTGTGGAGCAGGCTGTGTTGTAGGAGCGGGCTGTGTTGTGGGAGGCGGGCTGTGTTGTGGGAGCGGGCTGTGTTGTGGAGTCGGCTGTGTTGTGGAGTCGGCTGTGTTGTGATGTGGGCTGTGTTGTGGGTGGCCTGTGTTGTGGAGTGGGCTGTGTTGGGAGTCGGCTGTGTTGTGGGAACGGGCTGTGTTGTGGAGCGGGCTGTGTTGTAGGAGCCGGGCTGTGTTGTGGAGTCGGCTGTGTTGTGGAGGTCGGCTGTGTTGTGGGGCGGGCTGTGTTGTGGAGTGGGCTGTGTTGTGGAGTGGGCTGTGTTGTGGAGTGGGCTGTGTTGTGGGATTGGCTGTGTTGTGGAGTGGGCTGTGTTGTGGAGTGGGCTGTGTTGTGGAGTCGGCTGTGTTGTGGAGTGGGCTGTGTTGTGGAGTCGGCTGTGTTGTGGAGTGGGCTGTGTTGTGGAGTGGGCTGTGTTGTGGAGTGGGCTGTGTTGTGGGAGCGGGCTGTGTTGTGGAGTGGGCTGTGTTGTGGAGTGGGCTGTGTTGTGGAGTGGGCTGTGTTGTGGAGTCGGCTGTGTTGTGGAGTGGGCTGTGTTGTGGAGTCGGCTGTGTTGTGGAGTCGGCTGTGTTGTGGAGCAGGCTGTGTTGTGGAGTCGGCTGTGTTGTGGGAGCGGGCTGTGTTGTGGAGTCGGCTGTGTTGTGGAGTCGGCTTGTGTTGTAGGAGTCGATTGTGTTGCTGTCCAATGATCAGGAAATACCCTCCTCAGGGGCCCATGGCGGAGGCGGCTCACTTGAAATAAGGCCCCCTGCCCAGGATGGCTGTGTGCTGGTTGGGGCAGGCGTTTCATCATACCTGACGGATGTGCTGCGTGACTGGCGGGGGCTTCACTTACAGTGAGAGAGAG
>JAJIBD010003671.1:0-72947 GCA_021461705.1 Cryptotis parvus
TATGCCAAATACCAGTAACAATTATAGACCTCATTCCCATGACCTGATAGAATGGTTTGAGGCTCTCTATGTTCCTGGAGCAAGCAGATGCCCTTGGGCTCTACTTGCATGAGTCAGGACATAGGGAGATGTTACTGGTGTCCGGCTCGAGCAAACTAATGATGAACGGGAAGACAGTGATACAGTGATACAGTGAGAACACAAGAGAAAGTACAAGATGCAACACTAAGACACATGGGGAGGGCAGTTGCTGCGGCTATCAGGAGCTGGACAGATCTGGAGCAATCTTTTCCTCCTTGTTTGCTTGGATTCTAAAAGTACTGCGAATAAAGGCAGCATTTGTACTTAGAAGAGACCATGTGTGTTTTCATATATCTGAGCTCGCTGTGCTGCCTGAGCAGCTCCTGAGTACTCGGAGTTTGTGCCTCATCATGTGGCTGGCAGGCGCCTGGTGAGCTGGCAACTGTGCCCTGAGCCATGATGCACACAGGCACAACCAATGGCCTAGAGGGCATACAGTGTAGTTATGTCTGCTCTCACCAGGATTTTCAGTATTTTCTTTCAGTTTCCCTGTTTATTTTTATTTAATTTTTAATTTTTTGGGGGTGACACCCAGCTCTTTTCAGGGCTTACTCCAGGCTCTGCACTCAGGGATCTCTCTTGGTGGGCTCGGGAGGTTATTTGGGATGCTGGGGATCAAACCAAGGTGGGCTACATGAAAGGCAAATATACCCACTATACTATAGCTCTGTTCCTAGTTCTCTTTTTTTTTTTTTTGGGTCACACCCGGCAATGCTCAGGGGTTTCTCCTGGCTCTGCACTCAGGAATTACTCCTGCGGTGCTCGGGGACCATATGGGATGCGGGGATTGAACCCAGGCGGCACAGGCCGGCCGCGTGCAAGGCAAACGCCCTACCCGCTGGGCTATTGCTCCGCCCCCTAGTTCTCTCTTGTCTCAAAGTCGAGCTAATGACATTTCCTGCTGTAGTCTGCTGCTAGGCTGTTAGATGCTACCATTCCTATTCAGCGTCTTGATTGTCACAAGTTTCACTGGGGCTTGGCATAAGTCAATGAGTCTGTTTCCAGAACTTTCCAGTAAGGACTCTTGATTCAGAACCACCGCCCTGGATGTCTGAAGCACTTGATGACTGTGCCTTACCAGAGGGTATGTGTTTAGTTATTCTGGTGCTTCCTTCCAATATATCTCTGGTGACAGGGCTCACAGAAAAGCGGTGCCTGCATGGACTGGAGCTCTGCACAGTCCATATTGTGCCACTTAGTATGTGAGGAAGATGTCTAGTGCAAGAGCAGGGGGTTCACTTATCTCTAGGTACTCTTGCTCCTTTTGCCGGCATTCGCATCTGGGTTCCATTCATGCCATAAGTTTCCAAAAATGGTGGCCCAGTGACCCTGGGGGCCTTCTCTGAAGTTGACAGTGGTGGAAGGATCTCCCATAGAGCACTGGTGGGGCTCCATAGCCCTGCCTTAGAGTGGTATTGTCTCACTCACCCACAGTCCAGTTCACACTCCCTCCACACCATCAAGACGCAGATAAGACTCTGTTCCAGAGTTTCCCAAATGGTCGGTAAGACCAATCCCCTGTCAAGGCAATTGTGACAGAATTCATTGTAATGAAAAAAATAATATCTGACATTAATTGAGTGATGACTCTGTATAAGCACCTTTTTCTCAGGGCGTTATGTGTATACTTTCTTGCAAAACTCCTTTTTTCCCCTTTTTCTCTGTGTCAGCTGCTTGGGGTGATATGGTGCTGATAGGATGGAGGGGGCATCCCTCTGCTGCTTTGGCTCCATACACAGCCCCTGACCTACTCTTGGTAATCTCCGTTGCCTCCTCCCTTGACTGGGAGTTGTTAAGGAAATACTTCTGTCCTGTTGATTTGTCCATCTTTCATGCTGGTTTATAGGAGAACTTGAAATCTCTATTTTTCACCAAGAATCTCCAAAATCTTTCATCTTTAAATTTTAATCTCTTTTTTTAGATACTATCAAAATAAAGAAGTATTCCTAGTGCTTATCTAACAAAATTTACCCATTATCACATTTACAATGAATGCAATTATTTTTTAAAAAATATTTTCGTAAGATATTTAGAATCATGTGCTAATCTATCAAAAATTATCCATTATTCATGACATTAAAATTGAATATAATTTTTTAAAAATTACTGTCATAAGATACTTAGAATCACATGGTCTTGATGATAAGAATTTATCTGGAAAGACGAAGATAGCTGAGCAGTGTGCAATCTCATGAGAGAAATCTGAATGTCTTTGAGGTGATTAATATCAAGGATATACACATCATATGTTTTCCTCAGAGAAAACACTTTAATATCCAAAGAGTTTTCACCTCTGACATCTCAACCCATGCTTTTAATGGCTACACACCAGGTACCTTTATACCACACTTGGGACAAGTGAAATTGATGTTGAATAAAAGGCTGCTCTTAACACAATAATAATAGAAGATCTGCTCATAGCCTATCGTGTGAGGAGTGGTGGGCCGCTCTCCTCACAGAGAACATTCTTTATAAGCGGTAGCTAATATAGTATTGTCACTGTTAGGAGCACCAGTCACAGGGATACACAATGAAGATAACTTGGCTTTCACCCTCTGGGTATTGCTAAGGGGGTAGAGAAAATTAGAAACTCAGCGAAGATATGCCAGGGAAGTTCCCTACGCATAGTGGGAAGCCAGCTTCATGTGAACTTGGGAGCTTACAAAACACAGAATAGAATGTCTAGGAGATGTTCTGTTAGGGTGGTAAACTTGCCTCTTTGAAGGAAAAAAAAATCAAGAAATTAAGTAACTCACCAAACTCTGAATGTCCATCTGCAAAGTTCAAACGTTGCTGCACTTTCCCAAACGATGCTAAATGGTGGTTTCTAAACAAATCATAGCAGCATTCTTCTAACACATCTCCGCAGTTGTATAGGCAGCAACCTAGGCGTATGACTCTTACTTGGGCTAGCTGGCATTTTGAGAAAAAGAAATCATTTTTGTACTGATATCCAAAACTGATTATCCCACAGTGGCATTTTTCGAGTAGATGGTGACTCCACAAGAAAAGCCACTTTTAGCTCAGTGGGCTCACAGTCCTGCCTTAAATTCAGGATACCACTGAGTAACCAGGGACCAAACTAGTTATTCCAGGGCTTTGTTTAGTTCAAGTGCATCCATCTGCCTTACTCTTTGCACTCCCTTTCCTCTTCAGACTCTCCGCAAGTGATGCCTCTGTGAAAACTCACAGGTGTCAGCTGCCTCCTGAGATGAACTTTCCTTTCTCCTTACCGACAGCTCCTTGGAGTTTAAAGTCTCTAGTTAAGGGAGTAGGGATTTGCTGCAGAATCTTGTGTAAAATCCTTACTTCATATTAGCCAGGGGTTTAGGAATGTACAAAATCACCCAGCTCCACATAACTTTTCTGAAACATTTCCCAGGAAGCAGGCTTTACCTAGCTCCACTTGGTCTATCCAGACTTCTGAATCTATTCAGAAACCTATTTAGAATGACTACAAACATACCTGAATATTGTACCAGGAGAAGGGTTGGAGAAGGCACAGGTGACCTGACTACATGCTTTGGGGGATGGAAAGTGCTCAGAAAACAAATCAAGAGACTCACCAGTCTGGCTCAGTCCACACAGAGGTTTCTGTCTTCTTGGTTAAATGTTCTAACCTGTCTATGTAGTCTCATATGCTTATTTGCTGCTGTGAGACAATTTAGAGAGTAGGAATAGAACATGGATGACTAAGCATTTTTTTTTTTTTTTTTTTTCACACCCGGCAATGCTCAGGGGTTACTCCTGGCTCTGCACTCAGGAATTACTCCTGGCAGTGCTCGGGGGACCATATGGGATGCGGGGATCAGAACCGGGCCGGCATGGGCCGGCCCCGTGCAAGGCAAACACCTTACCCACTGGACTATCGCTCCAGCCCTGGATGACTAAGCAATTTAAGGATTATAAAAAAGACAGATATTCAGTTTATTTGCTTTTGATTTTAGTCGATCAAGAGCAGAGCAGCCACCTAATATTTCTTTTCCAAGGTCTCGGAGTTGTCTTTCTTTGCAGACATTATACAACAGTGGGAACAAGACAGTGACCACAAGTCTGGCAATGGAATGAGCTAGAAGCCTGCAACAGTTGACTGAGGTTCCTAAGACCTCTTAGAGGTGACAAGCTGGAGCTTTCCAAAAGTCAGGTTCATGGGTGATTTTCATGTGATTTAAATAGACCAGAGGTTTTAAATCCACCAGAATAATAGTGGTTTAGATGTGCAAGTTTCCTGTTCTTTATAAATACCAGTGAATCTCATTGTCCCTTTGAGAAAATGGAGGATCAGCTAGAGTAGACAAGTCTTCTAAATCAGAGATTTAAAAGCAAGAATAATCCAGCAGGCCTCTGGAGAGCTGACTGCCAAAGGCAATCCTTAATTTACCTGTAATCTTTCAGAATGCTGAGACTATCCTGACTTTATTTTATATGAAATAACTGACAGAAGGTATTAAAGTTGAGTTACAGCCTCTCAGGGGTCTTTTGCATAAGTGGGTCACATTTGTTACGTGAAGGAAACAAAGGTAGTACAGGGTTTTGAGCTTCTGGGCATTCTCTTTGCTCATCTACTTTAATTTTTGGGTTTTGTTCTCAGTACTGTTGAGGGAAAGACTGAGAGGAAGCTTCTGAAGTTCAAGAGCATCTGTACATGTTCTTGCGCAGAGGAGAGGATGGGAGGGACCCCATGGAGAGGAGCCATCTGCTTTTACAAAGGGAAAGAGGGTGTGAGACAGAATTGATGGTCACATGACCAAGGTCATACAGTGATTCCTCCAATATGTATGAGTACCTGTTACTTGCATACCAGCACTTCCAGGGAAGAAACCAGTATGTTGGGACCATGAAGGTGAAGAAGAGGGAGTCACTGACTCACTTTCTGGTTGTCCACAGCAGTTTTTGCCCCACCACTAACAGGCAACTTCAAGGTGTCCACGGGAATGTGATGCTTCTGGCAGAGCATTCACTTTACTCCGGTTTAGTGTGTCCCTCAGGGATCATTTGTCCAACGTGAAAAATCAATGCAGGGAGAGGGTGGAATGTTGTTCCCAGGTGTCAGATATAGGTCCCAGAAACAGACTTGGCGGAAGTGGTACCCTGCAAGGCCCCTGATGAATGGATGATGTTGGTGCTACTAGCACCAGTTCTTGGTCCCCCAAAACACAGACTGTCTTTGACTTGGGTTGTACTGATGTGACCCCATCCCACCCCTGTCATACTCTGGGCCAGGTCAACTGCACTGTGTGTGACCTATTTGGCTCAAATTGTTGGGGAGTGGAGAGAGCTTTAAGCTTGGCAGTGACAGCACAGAGCAGAGTGCCCTCACTTGGACATCCCACCACCAGCCCCTTTTCCTAGCCATGTTACACTCCATGATGAGGCAGCTGAATAGAGCCATTGGTTTGTAGCCTGGTGAAGAATAAGGTATCAGGTTTAGGACAGATACGCTAAAGGGAAATTTCATTTCTCCCTTGGTTCATATTGGGTTTATACTTTTATTTTTCTTTTTGGGTTACACTGGCAATGCTCAGGGGGTTACTCCTGGATCTTTGCTTAAGAATTACTCCTGGTGGTGCTCAGGGGACCATATGGGATGCTGGGGATTGAACCCAGGTCGGTTGCGTGCAAGGCAAATGCCCCTACTTGCTGTGCTATCGTTCCAGCCCCTCATGTTGGGTTTATAAAGAGAGGATTTCTAGTGCAAGTTGGATGTGTTTTCTTATCATTGGAATAAGGAGAAAATTACCACAGGTAGTGCCTCCATGAACTAGCTCTAGACTCTGAGGACTCATGTTTATGTTCTCCAAAACTCATGCAAGTCTTAACCCTTAAAAGTAATGAGATTGTGCGGCCTTTGGAAGTATATTAAATTATGAAAGTGCAGAGTTCTCTCAAATGGGGTCATGCCTGGTCCTTTTGAATAGGGTTGTATCTGGTCCTCCTGAATGGGGTCGGGCCTGTCTGGAGTCTCTAGGGAGCTCCCTGAGCTCTGTTCTTATCTATTTAAGGTATGGACATACAGTTCTAAGATTTAAGCTAGAGTTCATGGACAAACTTCACTGGGCAGTCAGATGAATTGAAATAGACACAAGGCTATTTATATACAATTTTAAATTCCACCTGATTATTATGTATTATAAAGATGCACTGTGGTATCTTTGGATGGTTTTAGTATTTTAAATAGTTTATTTGATATAAACTACAGTGCCTAAGTACAGTTTAAAATACAGAGAGTTTATTTAAGCAGATGCTGATTCAAATTCAGCAGCATTGAACATTCCACTGACAGAAGTTAGGGGCAGGTTTTATAGAGAAGCACATAGAAAATCATTTAATTGACTATGGCTTAAGTGGTTGCACTATTTGGGAAAGCTTGTTGGCTCCTTGTGAAGGGTTCTTCTTAACCTGGAGGCACTGATAGTTGATTCTGGCTTTGATTTTGGTTTGTTAACATATCTACCAAGGTAACCATCTCAGTTCAGTTTAATCAAACAAGTCCTTCTTGTTTGATTCCTCCATGTTTGATTACTTTGGCAGATGCTTTGTGTATTTCAGTACAGATCCTGCTGGTGGCATCTGTGTAAGACAAGATTTACATATATTATCATTCATGAATTCAAATGGTTTTTAGACCCAGCGGTTTATAGAAAGTATTATAATGTGCTCCAGAACTCAATAAAGGTCTTCCTACATACTGTGTCTTTAGCATTGGAGCTTATTTTTGTCTTGGGGAATGTTTGTAAAAATAGAATTGGTGAGGAAAGGTCTTGCTCATTTTACATTTTAATAAAGACCGTGAGACTAGTCTCTCAGAGGTTATTATGATGTACATCTTGCAGTATATGAGAGCACCTAATCTAGCCTTCCACCAGCATTAGGAGTGACAAAGTATATTGTCCTCTTAGTGCAAACACATTTTAGGTAGTGTATTGCCAAGTGGGCAGGGTCAGTATTCTTTGTTAAGGTCACTTCTGCTTAAGACAAACACTGATGATATGCTAAGAACTTTGCACGGCACCTGGGCTGTACAGAGAAGAAATAGATAGAATTGTTCTGAAGCCCACAATCAGTGTGGGATACAGAACGACAATAGTAGTGATGAGGGCTATATAAATGGAGAACCAGCTACATCACAAAAATAAGTGATGATCTTGGGTGAAACCTCACAAAGCTGTGTTTGACCAGGGAGGGAGATATTATAGGCAACTCTGAGAGGACAGGATGTGGGACTATGATGGTGCATCACTGGAGAAGCCACAGAGTTAGAGTTTAGGGTACAGAGGGCAGGAGTGAAGGTGTGAAAGGAGGGTGAAGGTACTTGAGTAGAATGCTGAATGTGTGGCTTGAGGACTGCATGAAGCAGGGCAGAGGAACTCACCTGCAAAGGAATGTTCAGAAGTTGGGCTGGAAGATGATTCAATGGGCTGAGTACTTGCTATACATGAGGGAGACCGAGGTTCAGTCCGAGACCAAATGATCTTAGCACCATCAGAGACAGCCCCTCCATTCCACACTGCAAGAACAAACCCAAAGAGAATGATGGGAGGGCAAGATAGAATCTTTTACGTGGAGAAGGCTTGAGGAGTAAGATGGACTTGTACAGAACTCAGACCATTGGAATTGAGGCAGAAGGATCAGCAATTTGTCCAGTAGTGCAGACAATGAGAGAAATCATGAGAAGAATAGTTTAGGAAGAGAATCAGTAGAAGCAACAGTGGAGGAATTGAGTTTCAGTTCTTGTTGAGTATAGAGAATATGGACTGTGGGAACTGTCTCATCTCAGGAAGGAGTCCGGAGTTAGATTGCAGATTTATGAGTTCTGGAAATAGTAGTTAACCTGATAGTAAGATGGGTGTCTGAATCTGAGTTTCCAGATTTTTGAACTAGATGGAAGCTAGTTAAAAAAAGGCTGCTTCCCATTTCTTGTTACCATATTTGTATTATTTCATTTTTATTTGCCACACACATGCTATTTCAACAATTTAAAGTTTCCTGTCAAATTTGAATTTTTAAGATCATACTGTATTTTTTGTTTTTAATTTCCCATATTACTTCACTATTTTGACCAGAATTGTGGGTTTTTTTCTTTTGGTCACACCCGGCAGCGCTCAGGGGGTTACTCCTGGATCTGCACTCAGGAATTACTCCTGGCGGTGCTTGAGGAACCATATGGGATGCCGGGGATCAAACCCGGCCGGCAGAGGCCATCGCGTGCAAGGCAAACGCCCTACCACTGGGCTATCACTCGGCCCCACAGAATTGTATTTTAATCAGGGTAATCAACACAAAACAATTTCAGGAAGCTTACTGAAAGAACAAAAAGAGACCTTTGCCCAGGAAACACAGAAGAGAGATCACTCTTCACAGTAAACTTTAAATGCCTCTCAGTCCATCTACCTCATTGCCTCCTTTTTCAAAACTTTTGGGCCATACCTGGCAATGCTTAAGAGCTTTCACCTGTTTCTGTTCTCAAAAATCACTCCTAATGAGGCCATATGAGCTGTTAGGGATTGAATCTGGATTGGCTGTGTGCAAGGCAAATGCCCTTCACACTAAAGACCTCTACCCTAGTAAGTCCCCTCATTACCTGCTCGTAATTTGAGTACAGTTGGATTCAGGGCAGAGTTAAAATGGCAAGGAAATGAATACTTCCTAATCCATTTCACCTATTAGTTTTAGGCTTATAATAAACCTTGTTGGTGTTTTCTCACATGATAAATAAAAGGTCAGAATTTTTCTTGGTATATGAATGATAACCCTTTGGTGTCTGTATTGCAAGTTGAGAGAGAGAGACAGAGAGAGAGAAACAGAGAGAGAGAATTGACTTGCTGTTCCGGCAGGCTGGTGGGGGGGTTGAAAGGAGGGAAATTGGGGACATTGGTGGTGGGAAATGTATATTGGTGAAGGGACAGGTATTGGAATATTGTATGACTAAAACCCAATCATGGACAGCTTTCTAATTGTCTGCGCCATGGTGTTTCAATTAAAATTTTTTATTTTTAAATTTCCCTAGGTAAAATCCATACACTACCCTCAGTACAAACAGTTTCAGTTTAATCAGGTTTTTCTGGTAAAAGGTTGGAGAAGTAACTCATTCCAAGATGGCAGGCAGCCTTCCATCCTCAAAGCCTCAAAGTAGGTTCTAATCAGAACAACCAAGTTTCTCTCTTTAGAGCCCAGAGATGTTTAACTTTGCCAGGAGGTTAAAATTAAACAGATCATCAAAATATGATCATATTATGAATAGGTAGCACATTCTTGCCTGTCAGGAAAACTAAACCAGACCAGAGAAAGAAAATGAGACACAAGAATTGTCAACTGGGTTGACAGCAAGAAGGAATTAGCAGTTTATCTTTAGGCTGTACAGTTTTTTATTCAATACCCAGACAGATAAAATATCTAAAACGTGATTGAGATAGAAAATTGTTCTTAACAAGGACTTTCTCTCAAAAAAAGGAGGAGGAGGATAGAAGAAGAAAAGGAAAAAATTAGGAAAGAAGGTGAAGAAAGGGCCTTTTCTAACACATTGTTAAACTGATTTGAATGTCTGTTACCTTGATTGTGGTGATGGTCCAATGGGCTGTGTGCATATGTTCAAAACTCATCAAAGTCCCTTAGTACTTATATACAAGTCTTTGTATGTTTCACTTTAATAACATTTCTTAAAAAGGGAAGTCGCAACTGAAAAGCATTACCCATTCTAAACCCCTTTTCCTTCCCCCCCCCTTGTTCCTGCTGAGGATCAAGGCAGAATAACAGCTCTAACCCCAAAGTTAGAACTTTGATTCTTAGACCTGCTGCACAGAGTATCTGAGAAGTAATTTCCAGCTATTGGGCACAAGCATTTTAAAAGCTGCCCAGTAATTTTTTAAGTGAGCCAAAGTCAAGCGGCACCACTTGAAGCAGCAGGCAGAGCTCCCCTCCGACTGCCTCCGCTCCTGCAGAGGACTTGTTTTGTGTCACATATGAGGACTTCTCAAATGAGGCAGGACTTCCACTGCATCGTTCCAGTGGAATCTCTCAGGGCTTGTTGGAGCTCTGATGTAAGACTGCGAAAATGATGTAATATTATGCCACAGATAATTGCATTAAATCAGTGATGCTTATTATAGGAAGGTAGACTTGGTTGTGAGTAATGGACTTTAAGGACCCAGTACTGGAAAAGGGGGAACTGTCTTGCAGAAGGCAGCCATAGTGCCTTCATTATGGGAAACTGAAAAGTTCCAAAGTTCAGAGGCAGAATATTGTCAGGAAGTAAACATTCCACATATCTGAGTTTTAAGAGGACTTGTTAGAAAATAAAATTTGGGCTTGTAGCTCAGGGCTGTACTCATGGTGGAGCCTCTGTGAAGGATTCTGGAGGATCCTGTAGAAGAGAAAGTAATGATGTTTTCTTAATATTTGGTGTTAACTCATGCTTTCCCCACTAATGTCCTGTGACCTATAGGCCTATTTTTTTTCCCAAGGAAACACAAGAATGGGAAATCTGTGTTGGGATTTCCCAAAAACGTTTGATGACTTCTTATTCCATTTTTCTACTGATCACTTCACTTGATGACTTCACTTGAATCCCTTTATTCATCGACTTGCTCTAGCGGGCGCCAATAACATTTCCATTGGACCCTATCACACGTGCCAATGTAGCCCAATGACATCTGGTTGATTCAGGAATATGAAGAGCCTCAAACCGTTCCTTCATGGTCTTGACGAAGAAGTCTGACCATCTTGTAGGTGGGCAGCCACGTGATATTTTGATATCCTGTGGGATCCACTCAGTAACGGCTCTAGTCCAGGGGTTGTCTGCAAATTGTATTACATATCCAGCCCATGTATTTTAAAGCAATGATATTTCTATTTGCATGGTTCTCATTTCTGCTCTCATTTCCTCCCATAATTTATTGACTGCCCTTTCAACTGCTTCGTTTATGTTCTTTTGCATTTTATTGGACATCTGCTCGATTTTTTCATTGAGCTTCTTAAACATCCTACCAATTTCTTCTCTAAATTCATTGTCACAGAGATCATGCACATCTGCATTCTTTTTTGAGTCTTCAGGGTTGATTTCTTTATCTGTTCTTTGAACTGGGAATCTGTGTTGTTTCCCCCATGGTGTTGCGGTGTTCAGGAATGTAACAGTGCGCTAGATTCCTCTAGCGTACTGTTACATTTTTCTTCAGGATATTACCTTCCCTTGGTGTTGAATTTCCTAGTTTTTTGTATTAATAAGCGGCCACATTAGCGGCCACCCGCCCGGCCAGCCGCAACCCCCAGGGAGGATACTTGAGGCCGTGACAGGCTGGTGTGAGAGTTCAAAATGTCCGTTTACTTCCGCTTCTGCTCGGACTTGTGGGGGTTGTAGTTCTACCTTCTGCTGAGGCCTGGGGCTCTACCACGACCCCAGGCGCCCGCCCCCGCCAGCCCCACCCCCCCAGGGGAGGATACGTGAGGCGGAGACAGGCCTGTGTGAGAGTTCCAGCCCATCTATTTTTGATGCCTTGGCAAACGAGGCAGCGTCCATGATTCTGGAATGGCGATGGAGGTCGGAACTCCGGGATTCCTTCTCTCACTTAAGTGAGGCGTGACATTCCAAGCATAGCTCTTTTCGATTGCTCTCTGGGAGACCTGGATAGCATTCTCATCCTGCTTTCATAGGGCCCAGGTCTCTGAGGCATATGTTAATGCAGGGAGAACAGTGGAATCAAAGAGATGTGCCCAGAACAAAAATATTTGTTCTTTTGGCTATTTCTTCCATGTTTTTGAAGGCAGTCCATGCTGCTCTCTTCCTCCTGCGCAGCTCATGTTTTAGGTCGTTCATCATGTTGATTTCTCGACCTAGGTACATATAACTGCTGCATTCAGAGATGTCTATTGCATTGAGAGTGAATGGGGCCTCAGGAACTAGTTCATTTTTCATAAACATAGTTTTCTTTTAGATTCAGCTGTAGACCTATCTTTCCACATTCTCAGTCGAAGTCAGCCAGCATTTGTGCCACTTGGCTAATGTTTGGTGTTATTAGGATGATGTCATCAGCAAAGCGGAGGTGATATAGTTGCCAACCATCTATGTTCACTCCCATTCCTTCCCATTCTAATTGTCGCATGATGTTCTTGAGGGTGGCGCTGAAGAGTTTTGGTGAAATGGTATCACGCTGTCGAACTCCTCTTTTGACATCAATGATCACTTTCTTGTAAAATGGTGAGATCCTGGTGGTGAATCCGTAATAGAGCTCATAAAGGATCTTGATGTATTGGGTTTGAACACCCTGTTTGGCTAGGGCTTCGATGACCGCTTCAGTCTCCACAGAATCAAAGGCTTTCTTTAAATCAATGAACATGAAACAGAGCGGCATCTTGTACTCCCTACAAACCTCAATGAGCTTGGTTACTGTAAGTGTGGATATGGTTGGTTGTGCTGAATCCTTTCCAGAAGTCTGCTTGCTCGCATGGTTGTCCTTCATCTAGTGTTTTGCCAATCCTGTTCAGGATGACTCGAGTGAACAGCTTGTAGATGACGGACAACAGGCAGATGGGGCGATAGTTACCGATGTCGTGAATGTCTCCCCTTCTTGAACAGTAGAACTGTCAAGCTGGTTTTCCATTGGGAGGGCACCTTGCATTCGGACAGGTAGCGTGTCAAGAGCCGACCTAGTGTATTGATGAGTACTGATGGCAGATTCTTCAGGTGTTCGGATATGACTTTGTTTGGGCTTGGTGCTGTTTCTTTCTTTGCTGACAAAATGGCATGTTGGATTTCAGAAGGCAGAACATTGGGAATGACATATCCATCCTGAGGAATTTGGTATGTGGGCAGGTGGACATGGCTATCAAAGAGATCTGAGTAGAAGTCATGGATAATCTTCTCCATTGCCTTTCTGGAAGATGTGATAGATCCATCAGGGCATCGGAGGGCAGTCATCTTGGTCCTATAGTTGGCGAAGGACAGGCGGGTGGTGCGAATGCTTTTCCCAGCTCCTGCTGCATCTTCCAGTATTTCAACTCTTCTGTCTTTGAGGTCTTCCTTTATCACTTCTCTGCACCGCTTTGCAAGCTTGGACGTTAGCATTTGGTCACCCGAGGCTCGCGCCTTGCCACGTTAGTGAATGAGCTTGAGAGTTTCTGAAGACAGGCATCCTTTTGTGTCTTTCTCTCTCTTGGCATTCTTCGCACAATCATGGAGGTGCTGAACCAGTCGGTTTTATTCTTCATCGATGTCGCCAATGATGGTTTCTTCCAATGTTGCTGCAATGGTGCCAAAGAGTTCCCAGTTGGTGGTCATTCTGGGAGTTCTCTTCTTAAACTTTGCAGCCTTTTCTCCCCGTTGCGTGAAGTAGAATTTTTGCATGAAGGAGACGGTGGTCCGAACTTGTTTGGCATTTGGGGAAGACAGCAACATCGGGTCGGAAAAACCGTCGATTGAAGATGATGTGGTCAATTTCATTGTGGAACTGTCCACCAGGAAATTCCCATGTCCAACGTTTTGCTTCAGCCTTCTGGAACTGTGAGTTGCCATGAATGGTCTTGGTGGACATGATGAACTCAGATAGTCTCTCACCCTGTTCGTTCCATTTTAGGCCGTGGGTCCTGATGTGGAGTTCTTCAGCCGATCTTCTTGGTCCTATCTTGGCATTAAAATCACCGACTATGATCTTGTAGAAGGTGTGATCTTTTTTATAGAACTCCTCCAGTTCCATGTAGAATTTCTCAATTTCATCTTCCTTGTATGTGGATGTTGGTGCGTAGACAATGAAGATAGAAAGTGCTGGCAGTGGCCACATCTCTTCAAGTGTAATCGTCCTATCCGGTTTGTTAGGCATTCAAATGAATCAGCGATGGGCCAGAGCGATAGCCCAGCGGGTTGCTTTGATTATTTCCTGGAGAAGAGAAAAATTAAAACCTTGTGAACCCATGCAGATAATGTACTGGCCCTGACTAATGAACAGAGCTGGGTCTTATGTAAGTAAAAGGTAGTAGATACTGCAGTAGACAGTGCTTCCTTGTGGGCTGATTGACCAGAAAGTATGTTGTTTCAGGGCAGGATAACTGGGTACAAAAGGGTACACACAGGAATTCAGGTTCATGAAGAGATTTCCCCAAGGAATTAAGTGGGCTATGGATCAGCCTCCCCCCCCCCCCAACAATTTTATCCCTCTGCTTTAGGGAGGTGACTGAACCACATATGTGGTGCTCAGTGCTTACTCTTGACTCTATGTTCTAGGATCAGTCCTAGAGGAATTTGGGGAACCTATGTGGGGCTGGAGATTAAACCTGGGTATGTACTACCCACTGTACTCTATCTCCACCCCCTTTAATTTCCCTTTATAGGGTTTTCTCCAAACCTTAGAGGGTATTTTTAGTTTTGTCAAGGAATTGATTTCTCACAGGGCTTTACTATACCCAAATGTTTTTCTTTCGGGTTGCAAAACTGTTGGAACACCTGCAGTAGTGAGGACTTACTCTTGGCTTTCTGCTCAGTGTACCATATGGGATCCTGGGGATCAAACCCAGATTGGTTGCATGCGAGGCAAACACTCTGCCTACAGTACTGTCTCTCTGGCTCCATTTCTTCTCCCCACTTTTTAATGAGGTTGGATTTTTTTTTCTTGTAAAGTTGTTCTTTTTTATTTTTGAGTCACACCCCGCAATGCTCAGGGGTTGCTCCTGGTGGTGCTCTGGGGATAATATGGGATACGGGGATTGAACCTGGGTCAGCCTTGTGCAAGGCAAATGCCCTACCCGCTGTGCTATCATTCCAGCCCCTCTTCACAAGATTCTCATCTTTACTTCATAGTTGTTTTGTATATTAGCCTTTAGACTTATTAGAGAGCCATGCTTGCTTGCTTGGAGGCAGCGGCATTTCTCTCTGGTCTAATTACTTAGAGATCCAACGTGACCAGGTAAATATACTGGTAAGATGATTGTGGTAGCATGAGAGAAAATATTTATACCACCTAACATAGAACACATGGTAAGATACATTGCCACATGAAGTAACAGATTCAAACTCTTTTCCACCCCTTATCTACAAAGTGGCCTGCAGGAGGTAACTCCAGGCAAGATGCAAAGGCAGTGGGCAACAGTGTACTGCAACAAATCCCTTATCAGATGGGCATTGGCTAAATATTCTTTTCCAATCCATGGGCTGTGTTTGTATCTCGGTGAGGTAAGAAGCTTCTTTAATACTGTACCATTTATCTTTTGCTTCCACTTGCATGGTCAGTGTGTCGGGTCTAGTCCAGTGTGTCTGATGGTTCAGGGTCAAGTCCCTATTTGGGTGCCAGATGTCAGGTCTGGTTCGGACTTCAGAGCTATCCAGCATTCCCAACAGTATTTGATTCATTGATGATTTTGATGTATTTTGATGTATTTGATGCCGCTCTGTCTCACGTTCATTGATTTACAGAAAGCCTTTTTGATTCTGTGGAAACTGAAGCAGTCATCGAAGCCCTAGTCAAACAGGGTGTTCAAACCCAATACATCAAGATCCTTCGTGAGCTGTATTATGGATTCACCACCAGGATCTCACCATTCTACAAAGAAGTGATCATTGATGTCAAAAAGAGGGGTTCGACAGGGTGATACCATCTCACCAAAACTCTTCAGTGCCACCCTCGAGAACATCATGAGACAATTAGAATGGGAAGGAATGGGAGTGAAGATAGATGGTCGGCAACTACACCACCTCCGCTTCCGCTGATGACATCGTTCTAATAACACCAAACATTAGCCAAGCGGCACAAATGCTGGCTGACTTTGACCGAGAATGTGGAAAGGTAGGTCTACAGCTGAATCTGAAGAAAACTATGTTCATGAGAAATGAACTAGTTCCAGAGGCCCCATTCTCTCTCAATGGAACAAACATCTCTGAATGCAGCAGTTATGTGTACCTAGGTCGAGAAGTCAACATGATGAATGACCTAAAACCTGAGCTGCGCAGGAGGAAGAGAGGCGGCATGGAATGCCTTCAAAGGCATCGAAGAAATAGCTAAAAGGACAAAGAACCTCCGGCTCCGGGCACATCTCTTTGACTCCACCGTTCTCCCTGCATTAACATACGCCTCAGAGACCTGGGCCCTACGAAAGCAGGATGAGAATGCTATTCGTGTCTCCCAGAGAGGCATCGAAAGAGCTATGCTTGGAATATCACGCCTCACTCAAGTGAGGAGAAGGAATCCGGAGTTCTGACCTCCGTCGCTATTCCAGAATCAGGGACGCTGTCTCGTTTGCCAAGGCATCGAAAATCAGATGGGCTGGACATGTAATGCGATTTGGAGACAACCGCTGGACTAGAGCCATTACCGACTGGATCCCACGGGATGTCAAAGATCACGTGGCCGCCCACCTACAAGATGGTCAGACTTCCTTGTTAAGACCCTGAAGGAACGGTTTGAGGCTCTTCATATTCCTGAATCAACCAGATGCCATTGGGCTACATTGGCACGTGATAGGGTCCAATGGAAATGTTACTGGCGCCCGCTCGAGCAAATCGATGAGTAACGGGATTCAAGTGATCAAGTGATCAAGTGATTTGATTCATTGGGGTCTCTTTGACTCCATCGGGTACCAGTGTCTGTCTTCTCCAGCCACTGAACACAGAAGCATGAACAGCAGTTCTTTGAAAGTCCAAGGTTTTAAATACCTACATACCAGCAACACCAAATGCTTTCCTCTCACCACCGAACCCCAGCTATCAGCAGCAGCAGCCGCCGCTCCTGTCCATACTCCCCACTCCCGACTCCTCACTCCTCACCCTCAGACTCCCTCACCTCCCAAGACTCCTCACTCACTCCCCACTCCCCAGACTCCTCCCTCCCCAGATTCCTCCCTCCCCAGACTCTTCCTTCCCTAGACTCCTCCCTCCCCAGACTCCTCAATTCTCAGACTCCTCCCTCCTCAGACTCTTCCCTCCCCAAACTCCTCACTCACTCCCCCACTCCCCAGACTCCTCCCTCCCCAGACTATTCACTCCCCACTCCCCCAGAATCCTTACTCCTCAGACTCTTCCCTCCCCAGACTCCTCACTCCTCATTCCCCAGACTCCTCCCTCCCCAGACTCCTCCCTCCTCAGACTCCTCGCTCCCCAGACTCCTCCCTCCTCAGACTCCCTCACTCCCCAGACCTCCTCCCTCCTCAGACTCCTCACTGCCTAGATTCTTCACTCTTCAGACTCCTCCACCCTCAGACTTCTCCCTCTCCAGACTCTTCCTTCCCCAGACTCCTCCCCTCCCAACTCCTCACTTCTCAGACTCCTCCCTCCTCAGACTCCGCTCCTCCCTTCCCATACTCCTCATCACTCCCCACTCCCCAGACTCCTCCCTCCCCAGACTCCACACTCCCCACTCCTCAGAATCCTCACTCCTCAGACTCTTCCCTCCCCAGACTCCTCCCTCCTCAGACTCCTCACTCCCTAGATTCCTTACCTGGGCCAGATTGAAAAAAAACAACTGCTGCAGGGTGGGTGTCGATGATCCGGGTGGTGATAGACTGCAGCAGTTTTTTTTTTCCAATCCAGCCAGGTATGCTGAACCAGAGACATGGGGCAGAGCTGTTACTTGCTCTCCCTGTGCCCAGCCGCTCATGAGGCGCCCGGGAGGCATGGCAGGTTCTAGCCCTGACCTGCCACCCCAGCAGAGCCTCACAACAAGCCAGATGACCCCCTTACTCCATGGGGGCCGCCATTTTCCACATCCGGACTTCTTTCTCGTCACACATCCACCCAGCAGACCAGACTATCACAGCCCAGATCATCGACACCCACCCTACAGCAGTTTTTTTTCAATCCGGCCCAGGTATGCTGAACACAATTAAAAAGGTGTTCATAATTGGGCCTCAGTCATATAGTATTCCAGTACCCATTCCCACACCAATGTCCCACATTCCCGCCAACTCACCCCAGCCTGCGTCTATAGCAGGCACTTTTCCATTTCCTCTCTTTCTCGCTCTCTGTCTCTCACTGTCTCTGTATCTCTCTCCTCTTACACATTGTTTCTTGCCCTACAGACATTCAGGGTTTATCAGGTCTCGTTGTGTATATTCAATGGTGAGTTCTAGTCTGACATTACCATTCCCCATTAGTCTCCCCCTCTGTTGGAGGACAGATTTAGCTAATCTGGGAGCTTTGTTGTTTTGCCCACACCCAGCTTAATCTTATTTAAGTCAAGGTTCATTCTAATGAGACCTCTCTTCTATGTAAACACTGCTAGAGGGTGTGGCAGTTACAGAAGTCACCTTGATTGAATAACTTCTGACTTATACATCTACTAAGACTTCTATGTTTTCTAGATTGGGCACAGCTCCTCTTTATACCCACTGCACCCAGTTAGAATTTACCAGGAGACTACCACCCTGGCTACGTTGAGACTATAGGAAGACTATAGGAAGGATCATACTAGTTTGCTCTAAGCAGGCGAGAGTGACCCTTTCAGTACACGAGAACAAGATGCTCAGAATCACCCTGGTGCAGATAATAATAAGAAGGACCTTGTGGGTACCATCTAGATTACATGAAGCTCATGAAGTTAAGATGTATTACTTTATATCAGCCCTCTCTCTCTCCAGTGTTTTACATAAGAGATAATCTCCTTAGTCCTTGGCATAACCTTTGTTTATACCTGCAATAAGGTGTGGCACTACACTCTGTTTAGGGTTCTTTGTTGACATGACAACCTCCCGATTGGATTACTTTGGTGTATATAAGGGGCTGACTTGAGGCCCCTTCACCTTTTGCCTTTTGGTTCCTCAGCCTTCACCTTTTGACTTTTGGCTTTTGGCCTTTTTGCTCTTTGGCCTTTTGCTCCTTCTGGGTAGGACTCAGATCGGGTGAGATCCTCTCTCTCTTTGGTGGGAGACTTAGGCTCTTTTGTATGGTCTAAGTTCAGACCAGAGCTAAAGTTTGTTCATTATATTGGAGTGCTGTGGAAGAGCTTTTGTACTATTAAAAGCCATTTTTTGGAACTGCACCGGACTCGTGAGTTTTCATCTGTTCTCCTGGCGCCCTCGGAGGTAGAAGACAACCTCTGTCCTGACACTGTCGGGGACCCCGGCGGTGTTCCCCCGACACCCCTCCCCCACAGTTTGTTACAACTACAATGATCATTACAGTGTATATATGGGCAAGATCCTGGGCATGACCTGGTCCTAAACTTGATTATTATTTAAGCCTGTTTCACAGCTGTGCAGCTGGTGTGTTCCTTCTCTGGTTTTGCTGTTTGTGGCGGCTGCCGGGTCATAGCCATGCCTGCTGGACATAGAGGTAGAAGGGATGGGGTGGGGCCCCAATCCCTGCTCCCAGTTCGGCTAGGGTGGCCCCCCTCACCCATGTGTCTGCTGACCCTAGGAGCTATGTTGGACTTGGCCAGGGGGCCAAGCCATTTTCGCCCTACTGTTACTTCATGGGCTGTGAGGAGCTGTGCATCTGGCTTCTTCACTCTTAAAACAAAGAAAGTGAGAGGGGCTTCATCTCATTAGGTGCAAAAATCAATAAGGGGGCTCCACCCCCACTCTCTGGGGCTAAAGTGAAATCTTAGGATTTTTTTTTCTTTCAGCATGAGTTAATAAAACACTTATTTCAATGAAGTTTCTAGTGTTTTTGTGTAGATACAGGAAAAGGGACAGACATTTATCTACACCCAAGATTAGGATGACCTTTCCTGGGAAGATATACCATATAATCCACTCTGCATTCCTCTCACGAGGTTGATCATTTCCAGCCCCTCAGGGTCCTTATCAGTTTCGTTAGGTAAACACAGAGCTCCTTCTGTGACCTTGCCATTTTAGCCTTGGTTCAGAGCAAAGCTTACTTTTTAGTTGTCCTATGTTGAAGCCAGGGTGGTCTCTCTTCCTGGTTCCATCCAGTCCCTCAGTGTGACCATCCTTTATTGGGTGTAAGGAATTAAAATTAATCTATAGACAATTGAGGTATTTAGTTAAGAAATGCAGTGTCAGCATAGGAAAAAAATTTAGTCTTTTTTTTTTTTCGGTTTTTGGGGTCACACCCCGTGATACTCACGGGTTATTTCTGGCTCTTCACTCAGGAATTACTCCTGGTGGTGCTCAGGGGACCATATGAGATGTCAGGGATTGAACCCGGGTTGGCCACATGCAACGCAAACGCTCTACCCGCTGTGCTATTGCTCAGGCCCCCAAATTTAGTCTTAACTGTCTAAGACTTGCCTTGGCCAAGGCATTGAAAATCAGATGGGCTGGACATGTAATACGATTTGGAGACGACCGCTGGATTAGAGCCTTTACCGACTGGATCCCACGGGATGTCAAAAGATCACATGGCCGCCCACCTACAAGATGGTCAGAGATCTTCATCTAGACTCTGAATGGTTTGAGGCTCTTTGTATTCCTGAAGCAGCCAGATGCCATTGGGCTACACTGGGTCGTGATAGGGTCAAATGGAAATATTACTGGCACCTGCTCAAGCAAATTGACAAATAACGGGATGTCAAGTGATCAAGTGATCTCCTACACAGCCAGGAGAGATCCCTAAGAATAGAGCCAGGAGTAACCCCTGAGCATCTGAGGTGTGCCGCACCCAAAACCAAAATCCCTCTTAGCTTCTAAATAAAGACCCCAGACATTTCAATATTAAATAAATATCTGATTCTCTCTAGCTCTTCTGGTTTAGGATTAGTCTGGGCTGGATCCTATCACAGCATCTCAGGGTAATGGTACAGGATCTCTCTCTCCCTCTCTCTCTCTCTCTCTCTCCCTCTCTCTCTCTCCCTCCCCCTTTCTGTGTCCTTTCTGTATTTCCCCTTTTTATATATGGTCACATCCAGACCTAGTGAGAATTTGCAAATGAGAGAGAGAGACAGACAGAGACAGAGAAACAGAGAGAGACAGAGACAGAGAGACAGAAAGATATCATCAGGGATATTGGTCTATAATTTTCTTTTATTGTAATGTCTTTGCTTTTGGTATCAGCATAATATGTGCCTCATAGAGCGTGGGAGTGTTTCTGTTTATTCAATTTCCAGAAAAACTTTGAAAATTAATGAAAATAGGTCCTCTTTAAAGATTTGGAAGAATTCACTAGTAAATCCATCTGAACCTGTGCTTTGTTTTTGGAAGACTTTTTGATTACCGGTTTAATTTCCTTGATAGTGATAGACCTATTCAGGTCTTCCAAGTCTTCTTGGCTCAGCCTTTAGAAGTTACAGGAATCCAGGAATTTATCCATTTCCATTAGATTCTCATGTTTCGTGAACCATGAACATACATACACGAAAAATGGCATACAGACTCTAAAAGTAATCTCTGATATTTTGAATTTTGGTGGTTTCTGTTGTGATAGTCCCCTTTTCATTTCTTCAGTTTACTAGGGTTCTCTCTCCCTTCTTTTTGAATCTTTCTGGAGGTTTGTTGATCTTGTTTATTTTTTCAAAGAACCAGCTCTTGGTTTCATTGATCTTTTGGATTTTTTTTTTATTACAGCTTCAAAGTTTTTTTTTTATTTCCTTCCTCCTGCCTTAGTTGGGCTCCTTTTGTTGGTCACTTTCTAAGATCTTAAACTGTGAAGTCAGATTATTTATGCAGGCCCTTTCTTCCTTCCTGACGAATGCTTACAGAGCTATAAACTTTCCTAACTCCACCTTAGCTTGTGTCCTACAATTTCTGCAAGGTTGTGTCCTCATTCTCTTTTATTTCCAAGAATATTTTTGATTTCCTCTAGGACCCACTGGTTCTTCTGTAGTGAGCTAGTTTCCAAATGTTTGATTTGATTCTCCATGTCTGCATATTATCAACCTCATTTTCAGTGCACCATGGTCTGAAAAGATAGTTGATACAGTTGGTATCTTCTTGATTTTATTGAGGTATGTTTTGTGACCCAACATGTGGTCTGTCTTGGACAATGTTCTTTGTACACTGGGAAATAGGTGTATTCAGCTTTTTGGGGATGAAAATCCCTGTATATATATCTACTAGCCCTCTATCTTCCATTTCTTTCTTCAAAACCTTCTTGAATTTTCTTCTTTGTTTTTCAAGAGTTGAGAAGGCAGTATTAAAGTATCCAACTACAGTTGTATTGCTATCAGTGTCCTCCTTGAAGTATATTGTAATTTCTTCCTGATAAACATATTCCTTGATTATTGAGAAATGCCCTTATATGTCCTTTCTAATATTTTTTGAAAAATGACTGGTCCCCCTGGGATGATCCCAGAGCCACGGCAGAGCCTGGCAAGCTATCTGTGGTGTATTTGATATGCCAAAAACAGTGACAATAATGGACCTTATTCCCAATGAATGGAGACATTACTGGCACCCACTTGAGCAAATCGATGAACAATGGGAAGATAAGTGACAAGTGACAACATTTTTTGGCCTGAAATATATGTTTTTTTGAATACTAGTATGACCACCCTAGCCTTATTTGAGGTGTTTGCTTGAAAAATTGTTTTCCAGCCTTTGACTTTTTGCTCTGACTGTTCAAATGGGTTTCTTGTAGGCAGCAGAATATTGGATTCAGGTTTTTAATCCATTGTGCCATTTTGTGTCTCTTAATTGATACATTTAGGCCATTGACATTGAAAGAAATTATTGTCATGGGTTTTTTTGCCATCATTGTGTATAAGTTTGTTGTGCTTTGGGGGTTTGTTTTGTCATGCAGCAGCCCATTCAGTCTTTATTTTAAACTTTGAGTCTGTAAAGTTACTGAGCTGTTGTTTATCCACAAAGTTGTTTATCATTCTTTCAAATCTGACTGAGAATTTAGCCAGGTATACTATTCAAGGTGAGGTTTGTATTTCATTGAGTTTTTTCACTATGTTCCACTACTGTGTTCAGGCTTAGAAAGTTTCATTTGCTGTCTACTATAAACCTAAAGGACCCTTTTTATGAAATTTCTTTGATCTTCTGCTTGCAGTATATATCTATGGGATACATTGTTCTGTTTAGGATATGTCTTGGAGTCTTTTTATTAGAGTCTCTTTTAGCTGGTACCCTTTGAGCTTCTTGGATCTGGATGCCTGCCTAGCGAACTTTTCAGCAACGATATCTTTAACTGTTTTTACCTAATTGGGATTGCTTCCCGATTAGGTTCTTTTCTTTCCATATTTTTGCCTAATTAGGGTTGCTTCCCAATTAGGTTCTTATTTCATGATTCTTTTTTTTAATTATTACTGTCTTTCCATTGTTCATCGATTTGCTCGAGCAGGCACCAGTAACATCTCCACACATCCTGTCATGTGCTAGTGTAGCTCAAGGGCATCTGCTCGCTCCAAGAATGTGAAGAGCCTCAAACCATTCCTTCAGGTCATGAGAATGAGGTCTATAATTATTACTGGTTTTTGGCATATCAAATACGACACGGGTAGCTTGCCAGGCTCTGCCATGTGGGTGGGATATTCTCATGGAAATAAAAATCAATAGTTTCCAAGCAGCAGTGGCCCTTTAAAGACTGAAGGATTACCAACTAGAAATTTTCTAGAAAACCTAATTGACCTGTATATAGAATGTGAGCAGCTCTTCTGGGGTCTCCAAAAAAAGAAAGTACAGCTAGAGGTGTACTTGGAGTCTGTTTACCTTGTTTAGAGACTTTAGAAGAATGTTTTCACATAAATATTAACCCTGGTAGCCTATAAGACAGGTGTTATTATCACTGCTACATGTGAGACAAGGTAGAGATATGAGACAAGGTAGAGTGATGCTCAGGAGTATGACCCAAAAAAGCAAAAAAAAAAAAAATAAAACCATAAATTGCATAATTCCAAAGACATTATTATTTTAAAAATAAGTATTAAGGACCAGAGTATCAAAGAGTTTCAGATACATGGGGCAGAGCTGCTACCGGCTCTCCCTGTGCTCAGTTGATCATGAGGCACTCAGGAGGGAAGGCAGGTTCTAGACCTGAAGCCAGAGGACCCCCATACCATGAGGGCCATCATTTTCAACATCCGGACTTCACAGCTCATCAGAGCTCCACCCAAGAGAAAAGCCAATCTCAAGCTCTGCTGTTTAAAGTCCCACCCTACAGTGAAGCCTGTTTCAAGCCCAGTTATGACTGACCTAGAAACTCAGATACACAGGGCACAGCTGCTACTGGTTCTCACTGTGCTCAGCTGATCATGAGGTGCCTAGGAGGGAAGGTGGGTTCTATCCCTGGCCCGCCATCCCAGTAGAGCCATGCAAGAAGCCAGAGAACCCCCACACCCAGAGGGCAGTCATTTTCAGCATCTAGACTCCACAGCTCATCAGAGCTCCACCCAAGAGAAAAGTCTATCTCTCCCCATTGCAGTTCATCAGTAAATGCATGAGGTGAGAGCCTATTCTTGAGAGTATACCACCCTCATGACAAAGCCTGGCAAGCTACCCGTGTCATATTTGATATGCCAAAAATCAGTAACAGTTATAGATCTCATTCCCATGATCTGAAGGAATGGTTTGGGGCTATTCGTGAGATGGTGCAAGCAGATGTCCTTTGGCTACACTAGCTCGCTACAGGACATATGGAGATGTTACTGATGCCCGCTCGAGCATGTGGATGAACAATGGGAGTGAAGTGAAGTGATACCGTGAGATATACAGTTACAAAGATGTACATTTTTGGGTTTCAGTCATACAGTGTTCCAGAACCATCCCTCCACCAGTGACCATTTACCACCACCAATGTCCTCGATTCCCTCCCCCTCCCATAGCCTGCCTCTATGGCAGGTTCTTTATCTCTTTCTCTCTTTTCCTTCTTCTTACACATTGTGAATTGCAATGCATACATTTAGAGGTTATCATGTGTGTATCCACACGGCAGAGCCTGGCAAACTGTCCGATGCGTGTTTGATATGGCAAAACCAGTAACAAAAATGTTTATTATCTTGACCCCAAAAGAGCCCTTAATATGGGCAGCAGTAAGAAAGGTGAACAAGCAGTGCCTGATAAAATTTCCACGGCCAACCTAGGCTGTCAAAACAAAGAAGGACTAAAATGACTGTCTATACTTTCAATGCACGTATGCTGGTGTCGGAATCATTTATCGAGGATCTGATGGTGCAAGCGCAAAAGATCAAATACAACATCATTGGTCTGACTGAGACGAGGAGGCATCAGTCGCATCACGCTGTATATGACACCAGAGAAGAATTGTTCCTTGGAACATGCTACGAAAGAGGTGTCGGTAGCATTGGTGTCCTTGTCAACACGAACATAGCCGTCAACATTGATTCATTTGAATGACTACAAACCGGATAGGACGATTACACTTGAAGAGATGTGGCCCACTGCCAGCAATTTCTATCTTCATTGTCTACGCACCAACATCCACATAGAAGGAAGATGAAATTGAGAAATTCTACATGGAACTGGAGAAGTTCTATAAAAAAACATCACACCTTCTACAAGACCACAAGATATTTTAATGCCAAGATCTTTTAATGCCAAGATCTCTTAATGCCAAGATCTACAAGATCTTTTAATCTACAAGATCTTTTAATGCCAAGATAGGACCTAGAAGATCGGCTGAAGAACTCCACATCAGGACCCCATGGCCTAGAATGGAATGAACAGGGTGAGAGACTATCTGAGTTCATCATGTCCACCAAGACCATTCATAGCAACTCACAGTTCCAGAAGGCTAAATCGATACTTTGGACATGGGAATCACCTGGTGATTAACCACAATGAAATTGACCACATCATCTTCAATCGACAGTTTTGTCTGACTGATGTTGCTGTCGCCCCAAATTCCAAACAGGATCAGACCACGGTCTCCTTCATGCAAAATTCTATTTCACACAATGGGGAGAAAAGGCTGCAAAGTTTAAGAAGAGAACTCCCAGAACGACCACCAACTGGGAACTCTTTGGCACCATTACAGCAACATGAGAAGATACCATCATTGACGACATCGATGAAGAATACAACTGACTGGTTCAGCACCTCCAAGATTGTGCGAAGAATGCCAAGAGAGAGAAAGACGCAAAAGGATGCCTATCTTCAGAAACTCTCGAGCTCATTCACCAACGTGGCAAGGCGCGAGCCTTGGGTGACCAAATGCTAACGTCCAAGCTTGCAAAGCGGTGCAGAGAAGCAATAAAAAAAGACCTCAAAGACAGAAGAGTTGAAATACTGGAAGATGCAGCAGAAGCCCAGAAAAGCATTCGTACCGCTTGCCTGTCCTTCGCCAACTATAAGACCAAGATGACTACCCTCCGACGCCCTGATGGATCTGTCACACTTCCAGAAAGGCAATGGAGAAGATTATCCATGACTTTTACTCAGATCTCTTTGATAGCCATGTCCACCTGCCCACGCACGAAATTCCACAGGATTGATATGTCCTTCCCAACGTTCTCCCTTCTGAAATCCGACATGCCATTTTGTGGGTAAAGAAGGGAACAGCACCAGGCCCAGACAAGGTCAGACCCGAACACCTGAAGAATCTGCCTTCAATACTCATCAATACACTAGGTTAGCTCTTGACACGCTACCTGTCTGAATGCAAGGTGCCCTCCCAATGGAAAACCTGCAGGACAGTTCTACTGTTCAAGAAGGGAGACATTCACGACATCGGCAACTATCGCCCCATCTGCCTGTTGTCTGTCATCTACAAGCTGTTTACACGAGTCATCCTGAACAGAATTGGCAGAACACTAGATGAAGGACAACCATGTGAGCAAGCAGGCTTCCGAAAAGATTCAGACCATATCCACACTTACGGTAACCAAGCTCATTGAGGTTTGTAGGGAGTACAAGATGCCACTCTGTCTCACGTTCATTGATTTAAAGAAAGCCTTTGATTCTGTGGAGACTGAAGCAGTCATCGAAGCCCTAGCCAAATAGGGGCGTTCAAACCCAATATATCAAGATCCTTCATGAGCTCTACTACGGATTCACCACCAGGATCTCACCATTCTACAAAGAAGTGATCATCAATGTCAAAAGAGGGGTTTGGCAGGTTGATACCATTTCACCAAAACTCTTCAGCGCCACCCTCAAGAACATCATGCGGCAATTAGAATGGGAAGGAATGGGAGTGGACATAGATGGTTGGCAACTACACCATCTCCGCTTTGCTGATGACATCATTCTATTAATACCAAACATTAGCCAAGCAGCACAAATGCTGGCTGACTTCGACCGAGAATGTGGAAAGATAGGTCTACAGCTGAATCTAAAAGAAAACTATGTTCATGAAAAATGAACTAGTTCCAGAGGCCCCATTCACTCTCAATGGAACAGACATCTCTGAATGCAGCAGTTATGTTTACTAAGTCAAGAAGTCAACATGATGAACGACCTAAAACCTGAGCTGCACAGGAGGAAGTGAGCGGCATGGAATGCCTTCAAAGGTATCGAAGAAATAGCTAAAAGGACAAAGAACCTCAGGCTCCAGGCACATCTCTTTGATTCCACTGTTCTCCCTGCATTAACATACGCCTCAGAGACCTGGGCTCTATGAAATCTGAATGAGAATGCTATTCAAGTTTCCCAGAGAGGAATTGAAAGAGCTATGCTTGGAATATCACACCTCACTCAAGTGAGAGAAGGAATCCGGAGTTCCGACCTTCATCACTATTCCAGAATCAGGGACGCTGTCTCGTTTGCCAAGACATCGAAAATCAGATGGACTGGACTTGTAATGCGATTTGGAGATGACCACTGGACTAGAGCCATTACCGATTGGATCCCACGGGATATCAAAAGATCACTGGCTGCCCACCTACAAGATGGTCATACTTCCTTGTCAAGACCCTGAAGGAACGGTTTGAGGCTCTTCATATTCCTGAATCAACCAGATACCATTGGGCTACATTGGCACGTGATAGGGTCCAATGGAAATGTTACTGGCGCCCGCTCGAGCAAATCGATGAATAATGGGATTCAAGTGATCAAGTGATCCTTTTCTTCTATTACCTGGAAGAGCTTGAAAAGGACTGGCAGTAGGTCCTCCTTAAAGATTTGGTAGAAATCAGTAGTGAATCCATCTGGATCTGTGCTTTTGTGTTTGGGCAGACTTTTAATTACTGTTTCAATTTCCTGATGGTGATAGGTTTATTCAGGTATTGCAGGTCTTCTTGTTTAAGCCATGGGAGGTTAAATGACTTAATGAATTTATTCATTTCTCCCAAGTTCTCGTGTTTCGTGGGATACAGACTATCAAAGTAATCTCTGATGATCTTTTGGGTTTCTGTGGTTTCTGTTATTATGACCCTCTTTTCATTTGTGATTCTATTCATTTGGGTTCTCTCTTTCCTTTTCTTTACAAGTCTTGCAAGTGGCTTGTCTATCTTGTTTATTTTTTCAAAGAACCAGCTCTTGGTTTCATTAATCTTTTGGATTGATTTTTTGGGTTTCCAGCTCATTGATTTCCTCTCTTAAGTTTTACAATTTCCTTCTTTCTGCCAGGGTTGGGCTCCTTTTGTTGGTCTTTTTCTAATATTTTGAGCTGTGAAGTCAAGTTATTTATGTGGGACCTTTCTTCTTTCCTGATGAATGCTTGCAAAGCTATGAACTTTCCTCCCAACACTGCTTTTGCTGTGTCCCACAAGGTTTTATAGTTTGTGTCTTCATTTTCATTTGTTTCCAGGAATATTTGGATTTCTCCTTTGATTTCTCTATGACCCACTGGTTCTTCAGCAGTGAGCTGTTCAGTTTCAGGTGTTTGTCTTGACTCTGTTTTTGTGTGTGGTTAACTACCATTTTCCGTGAATCATGATCTGAAAAGATAGTTGACACAGTTTCTATCTTTTTTATTTTATTGAAGTATGCTTTGTGACTTAGCATGTGGTCTATCTTGGAGAATGTTCCATGTGCACTGGAGAAAAATGTGTATTCAGCTTTTTTGGGTTGGGAAGTCCTGTATATATCAACCAGCTCTTTTTCTTCCATTTCTTCCTTTAGGGCCAGTATTTCCTTGGTGAGCTTCAGCCATGTCGATCTATCAAGAGTTGAACAAGCAGTGTTTAAGTTCCAACTACAATTTTGTTACTGTCAATGTCTTCTTTGGAGTCTATTAGCAGTTGTTTTAAGTATTTTGTTGGCCTCTCATTGGGTGCGTATATATTTAGAAGTGTGATTTCTTCCCTGATATACATATCCCTTAATTATTAGGAAATGGCCTTCACTGTCCCTTCTGACCTTTTTCAGTCTGAAATCTATTTTATCACATACTAGTATGGCCACCCCAGCCGTTTTGGAGGAGTTGTTTGCTTGGTGGTTTTCCAGCCTTTGATTTTGGATCTGTGTTTGCTCTTATTATTCAGATGCATTTCTTGTGGGCAGCAGAATGTTGGATTCAGTTTTTAATTCATTTTGCCACTTCGTGTCTCTTAATTGGTGCATTTAAGTCATTGACATTGAAAGAGATTATTGTCATGGGATTTTGTGCCATCTTCCTGTATAAGGTTGTTTTGCTTTTTGGGGTTTGTCTTTTCTTATAGTAATTCCTTCAGTCCTTCTCTTAAAGTTGGTTTTGAGTTTTTGAAGTTCCTGAGCTGTTGCTCATCCAGGAAGTTTAGACTCCCATGATTCTTATGTTTTTCCTCTTGATTTCATCCCAGTATTCTGCTGCCTGCTGCTGAGCTATTTTGAGGACTTTTCCCATCTTTTGTTGTTGCTGAAGTGCTTTCTGCTGCTCATCTTCAAGCTCACTGATTCAGTCTTCAGTTCTTGTCATTCTACTTTTTTTTTTTGCTTTTTTTTGGGCCATATCCGGCAATTCTCAGGGGTTTCTCCCGGCTCTGCACTTAGGAATTACTCCTGGCGGTGCTGGGGGACCATATGGGATGCTGGGGATCAAACCCAGGCTGGCATAGACCGGCTGCATGCAAGCAAAGGCCCTACCTGCTGGACTATTGCTCTGGCCCCCATTTGTCATTCTACTGTTAAAGGCAGCATTAAGTTTTTCTTTTCATCTACTAACTGCTTTATTGATGTAACTTGTTTGTAGTTTTCTTATTTCTGCTCTCATTTCCTTTTGTATTTTATTGGCTGTCCTTTCCACTGTTCCTTTCATATCCTATATTTTATGTCTGTTCTACTGTTTTTTTTGAACTCATTAATCACCCTCACCATTTTATCTCTGAATTATCAGAAAGATTATATTTGTGGGTATTCCTTGTTGAGGCTTCTGGGCTCTTCGTCCACTCCCCATGGTGGGGATCTGCATTGTTTCCCCATGATGCCTGTGGTAGTCTGGAGCTAGATCTTTCCAGTACACTATCAGTGTCCCCCTCTCACTCACTACCAATTAGGATTCTGAGGAGGCTCAGTACATAGTGGTTTCCTCATTCCCCCCTCAAGAATATTACCATTCTCTTTGGTATTCCTTTGTGACTTGTGTGAGGTCTTTAGTGCTGATTCAGAGTACATGTTCTTTGGTCTGAACTTACTGTTATTCTTAGATTGGGATTATATTGAATCTTGTGTTCGCTATTTTTATGACTTTTTGGGGGATGTATTGAATACACTTTGGTCTTTTGTGTTTGGGATGGCTAGGCTGCCATTGTGAGTCTGGTGTAAGAGGCCAAGATGTGGGTCCAATGCAATATGGAAGGAAAGATTAACTTGCAGCCACATGAGTGGAGCAATCTGGGAAGCTACACTCCCAGCATGGTTCCTTCTTTGGGGAGGGTTCACACATTGAAGCATTGAGGTCACAGTTTCAGTCTCCTTGTCAGTTTTCACACTTCTAAGAAAGGTAAATGTGCCCTCTTGCCCAAGAGCTTTATCTGGACACCTGGGGTTGACCATGGGTTTTTATCTCCACTATCTGCTGTGTCCTGTATTTGTGTTTAATTGCTCTTATGACAGTTAAACCATAATTATACAGAGATGCTTCTAGACATGCACCTCCTTTACATTGTGTTCTCTTGGAACAGTGTTCTCCCTATTTACTAGAAGCACTTCTCCTGATTTTATCTTGGTGATGTACTGAATAACAGTTAGCACCTGATCAGCATGGGCTGTCCTATCCTGCTTTCTGAATTTATCAGAAATTTATATTTTGATCCTGGGATATAGCATAGAATACGTTCTAACAAACAGGTAGCATTTTCAGGAACAGTTAGTCCAACAGCTGGTGGATAATCTTTTACTCTTTAAAGGAATTTCTTGCAGATTCCTTTTTGAGGATTCCTTTTATATCTTCGGTATAGACATTTAAGGAGATTTGTGGAAGAGTGGATGAGCTAAGAGTAGTCCTTGTTCCTTTCATTACAAATATGGTATGCAGAGTGGATTGAAAAGGAAAATACCATTCTTGGGCTGGGAGCACTGGATCTGATATGTTGCCTAATGACTTATTTGGTATGCTAGACAGCCTGCTAATATTTACTACTTATAACTCAGCTTATTGTTTCACTTTACGTTCTTTTTATAATTCCAGCTGTTTGGAATGTCAGTGGGTATGTTTGTGGGATCTGAATTTACCAGCAGGCTTATTGGAAGAATTGGAAGAAAGCAGTAGAAAGAAAGAGGGTAACAATGTCACCCCATGGGTAATTGGTGCTTCTTTAAGTGGCTGACACTTGCTGGCATGAACATTGGGAGCCAGGCCAGGATTGCAGATGAACCACAAGGATGCTTGGAGTGAATCGCTCTTCAACTAGATAAAGGATACTCTGTTTTGAGAAATAAAGCAGATAATCAATTGACAATGGCTTGGCTGCTGGTGTTCCAGATTTGGATCTCAGGAAGTGAGAGCTGGGCACTTAAAGTTGAATCTTGCCAACAGAATGATTTGGAAAATCTTTCTTTACACTCATCTACTGAGATAGGTATAGTCTCTGATACATATCTATGTACGAAAATTTTAAAAATGTAGTCTAAATATGTCTAAAAGGGTGTAGATATATGGTAGTCTCACTGGTGTGAGATGATATTAATGTGAAAGTGGATTCGCTTGTGCAAGTGGGTTCTTGAGGATTGTATGAAAGAATTACATACAAAACTCAGAAAGTTGAGTAAGTCAGTTTAATATACAGAGGTTTCCAGGTCCCTTCCCCAGTGTCAGGCCTCTGTTACCCCTGGAAAGATCCCTGGTCCTGTCCCGCGTTGTCTGCTCACATCCCACGAATGTGAGCAGTCTTGTTCTGCTCAGGGCCAGAACAGCCCCATCCTGTTCCTGTGCTGCTCTCTCCGTGCCTATTGCTGGGCCTCCCAACTGCACCCCGGTGATCCCTGTTTTCATGTCCCGGCTTTCCTTAGTCTTCAGTCTCTATCCTGTACACTTGGGTGAAACTCTTGTGCTCAGTACCTTGCCCTATACCTGGGCATTCGTGTCCTGCCTGAACCTGATCTATCCTGAGCTTCTAAACCCTACTGTAACCTGGGCCTCTAAGCCTGGCCTTCTGTGGCCTGTCTGTACTTGGCCCTGGACCTGGGCATGCTGCCCTCTCTGATACAAAGAGACAGGGAGGGGAGCCGATTGGGAGCAGCTGGCCAGAGAGTAAGAGCTCTTCCCTTTCCTTGTCTCTTCTCAGTTCTCTCTCTCCTCTCTTCTCTCTCCTTACTTCTCTTTCCTCTCTCTGGGGAGGAGCCTGGGATTGCCTTTTATTTATTGCTAAATCCCACCCCCCAGATTTCCCTTCTATATTTTGATTGGCTACCTAGACCACAGGTGGGATTAGCTACCTGAGACCTGGTGCTTTCCTCCTTAGCTCCTGCTGTTTCCAATACCTCGTTTTGATTTGCATGTCTGTGATGATAAGTGTTGATGCAGACCATTTTTTCATTTGCCTTTGACTGGGTTTCTACGCCTCATCTTCTTATGGGCAGGTTGTTGGTTTTTTTTTTTTTTGTAGAGTTTTACTAGTTCTTTATATATCAGTGTATTTGCCCACTGATATGAAACAGCTGGATTCCTCCGGCAATATCAAGGAGATAATTTTCTTCTACCCCCAAAGAACCAACGGCTGGCGGATGAAAATCACGAATCCAGCAAAATTCCAAAAAGGTTTACTTAAACAGGTTCTGGTAATATGGTCCAAGGTCAGGAAAACCCCAAATGTGCAATTCCTAGCCGGACCCAGACCATGTGCTCAGGCCAGGATCCTCAGCCAAGATGGACAGACCCAGACCATATGCTTAGGTTCAGACCCAAGATGCAAGGCTGTCAGAGGGAGAGAGAACCAGAGTTTATTCTTCCTCACATCTTTATATTTCTTTTGCCCCTGCCCTGCCAGGAAGATGGTCTCAGTAAGAACCAAATATCCAGCACTTAAATGCAAATCTCCAGGTGTGCTCACCTGGCCAGGCCTTACTTTGCCAGAGTGGGATCTCACCTTACAAGCTGCTGCAAAAACACTTGTGGAGATGGGGGGGAGGACACCTGAGATGAAACGTAGCTCAGGATTTAATTTATGGAGAATAGCATAATATTATATATCATGTATATATATATATTGCCAGCTATATCTCTAAACCTCCACATGGTTCAGTCTGTGTTAGAATGAATATTGCACTCTTTGCCTAAGGAATTACTGAGTCATGTTCACTGGCAGGGGACAGGCTATCATGGATCTAAGACCTAGCAGGGCTGATTTAATGGTGGGTTCAAACATCACTAGATAATATACTGGGAAAATGATACATGTGTCCCTCATGGGGACCTGTGGAGTTATAAGAGAGGTTCTCTGAAGCTAGTATAGACTCATGATAGGAATATTCTGCTATTCAGAAGAGTCACAGATCCAATCTTGCCCCCAGTCTGCCAGTGTGATCCGCAGGAGAGAGCCTCAGGCAAGATGCAATGGCTGTTAGCAGATGTAGAGTCTTTTGGGTTGTTGTGACCAGGAGCCCATTCAGGTGTGTCCTCCAACAACCCACTACCCATCAGATATCAACCCTTTAATGGTAAGTGGTGGGTAAATATCTTCTCCCAGTCTGTCTTTTTATTTTTACTGTCATTTCCTTTGCAGTGCAAAAGCTTCTTACTTTGCTGTTGTCTTACTTGTCTCTCTTTGTTTCAGTTTGCTTGACCAGTGATTTTGAGTCACTAAAGATACAGCTAACCGCCATGTCATGAAATATTCAGCCTATGTTTTTCTCTATGTAATTTTTGGACTCAAGTTTGATATCAGGTCCATTAATCCATTTTGATTTGAGTTTTGTGTATAGTTTTAGAAAGGGATCTGAGGTCATTTTTCTCCCCCATGTGACTGAACAATTTTGCTGGCGCCATTTGTTGAAGAGATTTTTCTTTGTTCTGCTTCATGTTTGGCTCCTTTATCAAACATAAGAGACCCTTATTCTCTGCTGATGGAAATTTTGATGAGTTCAACATTTTTTAAAAAATAATATAAACACTATATTAATTAAGTTTCCATAAGACCCAGCAATTCCACTTCTAGGCATCTAACCCAAGGGACCAAAATCTAAATTTAGGAAAGACATCTGTATTACTATGCTCATTGCATCTCTATTCACAGTAGACCAAATTTGTAAATAACTATGTCTCCAAAATCAGATGACTTGGGATAAACAAACCGTGTCACAGATATATGTAACAGAACACAACTTAGCCAGAAGTGGAAAAAGTGAAATATGAAATTTGCTGTTATGTGGATACGGCTGGAGAGTATCATTCTGAGTGGTTAGAGGAGAGGGACAGACACATAATGATCTCTCATAGGTGGGTTTTGAAGAAGCAGAGTAAGGGATTGTACATGCCCCCAAAAAACCGAAGCTGAGAACTTGTCTTTAATAGGAAGCTTACCAGAGGGAAGGTGAGTGGGTGAGGGGCACTGGGACAATGCAGGAAGTGGACACCTAAGTAGAGGGAGTGGTGCTGGAGTATTGCATGCATGAAACTCTGTAATAATAGTATACAAATCACAGTGCCCAAAATATAAATAAATAAGTTATTTTTTTGGTCATAGCTCCTCTAATTTGAGAAAGAAAATGCTGCTGAGGCTTAGGTTACAAAGTGGTGAATACTTCACATAGTATAACTCTGAAAAGGGAGAATGTTAGCAAATTCAGCTCTTGAAATAGAATCTGTTCAATCTGGAAATAACCTAAATGCCTGAAAACAGAAGACTGGCTAAAGAAACTATGGTACATCTACACAGTGGAATACTATGCAGCTGTCAGAAAAGATGAAGTCATGAAATTTATCTGCAAATGGATGGACATGGAGACTATCATGCTGAGTGAAATTAGTCAGATGAAAAAGGACAGATATAGAATGACTGCATTCATTAATGGGATACAAATATATACCACTGTTCTACTAATAGTGGGAAATATTAACTTCATACTAGAACTCAGCATTGAATATATACAAAGGAATTTACATGATAATCCCTAAATGTCTGTAGGGCAAGCCACAATGTGTAAGAGAAGAGAGAAACACAGAGAGGGAAAGAGAGAGGGAGAGAGGGGGAGAGAGAAGAAAAAGAAAGTACCTGCTATGTAGGCAAGCCGGAGGAGGGGGAAGGAATTGGGGCCATTGGTGGTGGGAATAGGGCACTGGTGAAGGGGTGGGTGCTAGAATAATGTATGACTGAAACCCAGTCATCATGAACACTTTTGTAATTGTGAATCGCTTTTAGTGTAATAAAAAAATTAGAAAAAAACTGCTAAATCTATTTTTGCTCCTATACCTGCTTGTTTTGTTTACACCAAGTTGCTAGTTACTGAAGTTGAGAGTTAAGAGTTAGAGTTGAGACTGCTCTATATAGGCAGCTCTCTATATTTCCAATATAGAGAAAAACATGAAGAAAGCATCATTGTAGCTTTGTGGCAGAGTTATCTCACAGGGATCATGAGCTTGAGGCTGACAGTCTCTCTCTGCCCAAGTTTCACGAGTAACTACAACAGAAGAGGTGCACGAGTAGGGAGTGAAGTGGCCTCCTGTTGAAGAGGTGATTTGTGAGAGACGCACCTTCTGGAATTGGATTATTGCAGGTATCTTGTAGTAGGATTAGGAGCCATTTGAGCAGTAGGTCATTCAAGTAGATGACACTGGAGACCGAAAAATCCTAGCACAGTGACAACAAAGTCAGGAGATTTGGGTCAGGAGCTTCCCAGAACATACAAGGAACCACGAGTATATTTAGTTTTTCCCTGTTTTTCAATTTTATTTATTCATTCATTTATTTAATAAATCACCATGCAATAGACCATTACAAAGTTGTGTATGATTGGGTTTCAGTCATACAGTGTTCCAGTACCCATCCCTCCACCAGTACACATTTCCCAATACATATGTGCCCCATTTTCTCCCACACACCCTACTACAACCTACCTCTGTTGCAGGCAGTTTTCTTCATTATCTCTCATTTTCTTCTTTTGCTCATTGTGTTTTGGAAAAAAAAAGACATTAAAGCATTTTATGTCCTTTACCTACTTTCTATATTCAGTTCTCGTCAGAGTTATTATTCCCAACTATTATTGTCAAACTGGCCCCTTCTCAACCATACCTACCCTCCACTCCCCACACCTTTGTGGTAAATTCCAACCCTTGACAAGTCCTTCTCACCTGTTTTGCCTGGCCTTGAATAGTAGTCTCATACTATTATTTTTATATTTCACAAATAGATGTGGTCATTCTATATCTGTCCTTTTCCTTCTGACTATTTCATTCAGCATGACCCTCTCCATGTCCATACATTTATAGCAAATTTCATGACTTTATTTTTCCTAACAGCAACAGAGTGTTCCATTATGTAGATGCACCACAGTTTACCCAGTCATCTGTTCTTCATAGCTCAGGTTGTTTCCAGATTCTGGCTATTGTGAATAATGCTGCGATGAATATAAAAGTGCAGATGGTGTTTCTGCTGTGTGTTTTTGGTTCCCCAGGGTGTATTTCCAGGAGTAGTATTGCTGGCCCACCCCTTGAGGTGTTGCAGGTGTGGCTGCGGTGCCTGGCTGCATCAGCAGGTGGCAGACAGGAGACAGGCTTGTCTATAACCGGGGCTCTGCCCTGTGGGCCCTGGATGGTTTATGATCTGACATAGATAAAGACTGGGCCCACTGAGCCCATGGATGAACCAGAGCCATGGCACAGCCTGGCAAGCTACCTGTGATGTATTCGATATGCTAAAATCAGTAACAATAATGGACCTCATTCCCAACGAATGGAGACGTTACTGGCACCTGCTCGAGCAAATCAATGAACAACGGGAAGACAAGTGACAAGTATTGCTGGGTCAAATGGGAGTTCAATTTCTAGTTTTTGGAGGAATGTCCGTATTGTTTTCCAAAACAGCTGAACCAGTCGACATTCCCACCAGCAATGAACAATGAATGAGAGTCCCTTTCTCACAATAAGTTCATCCAGCACTTATTGTGCTTGTTCTTTGGATGTTTGCCAATCTCTGTGAAGTGAGATACCTCATTGTTATTAGCACCACACTCTAACTAACTGAGCTTATTGGCCATTTTCTCATCGTTGACCTATATTCAGTCCCTAGCAAGGCATTGCATGGGTTCTTCCAGGAGTGACTCATGCACATAGACCCAGCAATAAACCCTGAGCACTGCTGATGTAGCCCCCCAAACAGACAAAATGGCAGTATTTCCTCTGTCTCCACACCCACTTGCATAAACAGGTACACACATAGATAGACATTTGTGTAGCCACAGTGCCTACATGACTGGACTGAGAAACTGACACCAACTCCCTATAATAAATAGCCTTGTGTTGAGTCATACCAGATGACTGTTCTCTCAGTGACGCATCCCTAATCATGCTGCTTAAAATAATGTTGTCTTCACTGATTATCCTGGAAATGCTGATCCAAAAACTGATGAGATACCATATCACTCTGAGAATGTCCTGTATATAAAAAAGTTTCTCAAAGTGTTTTAAGGACCTGGAGATTAAACCAGAATCACTGTGAGTTTCCCACCTGGACATGTCTATGCTGCGGTTCTGGCTTTAATTGTCATTGGGATCGATGCTGAGTTGGTCAGTAGTGTTTGGTTCCTTATTGTTTTTCTACTTCATTTTGATTGCAAAGCTGGCAGAACTTGCTCTTGGCACCTCCCAGAAAGAGGCTGTAGTGATTGGATGCATGGGGATGTGAAGTGAACACAATGTGCTTGGCTAACACTGACATGACCATCTCAGCACTTTTCATGTGGACCACAGACCAACTCTCTACTCTGCAAGAGTCTACTCTGATCATCTTTTGCATGGAATCTATTTAGTTCTTGTGACTGGTGTGGCCTTTCTCTGACCATGTCACTGATCCACCTGCACTTTTCTCTCCATAGATGCCGCCCCTATGAGGACTGCTGTGGCTCCAGGTGTTGTGTGCGGGCACTCTCTATACAGAGGCTGTGGTATTTTTGGTAAGTTACAACTCTCTGGTCTAGATACCCTGCTCCAACTCCAGCCCCAGGGTCTCTACCCATAGTCATTATTGTCACAAATGCAGTTATTTCAACATCACTTGAAGGCTTGCCTCAGAGATAGACTTGGTCAAGAAAACATGTACATCCAGATAGGCTTTGTGACAAAGCAAATCTTACTTATGATTTAGAGGAAGGTCTTTCCATGTCTAGGGATTGTGGCTGGGAAGAATGGCTCTTCTGGTTTATTTTTAAATATTTTATTATACAACCATGAGATATACAATTACAAAGATGTTCATGTTTGGGTTTCGGTCATACAGTGTTCCAGCACCCATCCCTCCACTAGTGCCCATTTCCCACCACCAGTGTCCCCGATATCCTCCTCCTTTCCCTAGCCTGCCTCACGGCAGATTCTTTATCTCTTCTCCTCTCTCTCTTCCTTCTCTTACATAACACGACCGATCTTCCCGTTAATCATCTATTTGCTAGAGCGGGAACCAGTAATATCTCAATATGTCCTGTCACAGCTGTAGAGCCAAGGGCATCGGCTTGGTACAGGAACATAAAGAGCCTCAAACCATAGAGAGAATGACAATATAATTGTTACTGGCATTTGCATATCAAAACAACACGACAGCTTGCTAGGCTTGCCGCGGGAGGCATACCTATAAACACCCCAAAGCCGCGCCGCGCGGGTGGGTCATGAGAGGGAGCAAGTGGAAAAGGCAGCGCCTGGGTGGTGGGGTCCTGGCTTGTTGAGGCGCGGGTGGGGGCCTGGAACCCACCAGCCCCCGCTGCCTCAGAACGCTGGGCACAGGGACAAAACCGCTGTGCCCCAGTCTGAGACCTACCACAACCTCGATTGAGGAAGAAACGCCAGGGTGGGTGTCGAGACCGGGCGTGATGGGCTGGCGTGGGTGGAGTTCTGATGAGAGGGAAGTCCAATGTGGAAAGGCGGCGCCGGAGTGGGGGGGTCGCCTGGCTTGTTGTGAGGTTCTGCCGGGTGGTGGGCAAGGCTGGACCCACCAGCCCCCGACTGCCTCAGACGCTGGCCAGGGAGAGAAGAACCGCCTGCCCCATGTCTGAGAGCTCTACCAGCATACCTGGGCCAGATTTAGGAAGAAACTGCTCCAGGGTGGGTGTCGTGATCCGGGCTGTGATGGGCTGGTCGGCTGGGTGGAGTTCTGATGAGAGGGAAGTCCAAGTGGAAAATGGCGCGCCGGAGTGGGGGGGCGCCTGGCGTTGGAGGTTCTGCCGGGGTGGTGGGCCAAGGCTGGAACCCACCAGCCTCCCGACGCCTCATGAACGACGGGCACAGGAGAGCAAGGAACCGCCTGCCCCATGTCGAGAGTCTCTGGACCAGCATACCTGGGCCGGATTGAGGGAAGAAACGCTCCAGGGTGGGTGTCGAGACCGGGCTGTGATGGGCTGGTCGGCTGGGTGGAGTTCTGATGAGAGGGAAGTCCAAGTGGAAAATGGCGGCGCCCATGGAGTGGGGGGGCCGCCTGGCTTGTGTGAGGTTCTGCCGGGTGGTGGGCCAAGGCTGGAACCCACCAGCCTCCCGACTGCCTCATGAACGGCTGGGCGCAGGGAGAGCAAGGAACCGCTCGCCCATCGAGAGTCTCGGCCAGAGACTCTTACATATTATGAATTGTAATACATACATTTAGAGATTATCATGTGTATCTTTTTGCCTGTATTAATACTCAGTTCTAGGTTGGTATTAGCACTTTTGACAAATTTTAGCACACTATTCCCTTTTCTGTCATACCTAACCTCTGACTCCAACACATTTGTGGTTATTTCCACCCTTGATAAGACCTCCTGATCCAAGTTTCGCCTGACCTTGGATATTGTTATCATAATATGTTTATGTATATTTATGTCATGCAAATAAATGCAGTCATTCTATATCTGTCTTTTTCCTTCTGGCTAATTTCACTCAACATAATCCTCTCAATTTTTATCCATTTATAGACTAATTTCATAACTTCATTTTTCCTAAGAGCTGCATAGTATTCCATTGTGTAGATGTACCAAAGTTTCTTTTTCCAGTCATCTGTTCTCGGGCACACTGGTTGTTTCCAGATTCTGGCTATTTTGAATAGTGCTGCTATGAAAATAAAAGTAAAGATGGAGTTTCTGCTGTGTGTTTTTGGCTTCCCAGGGTATATTCCCAGGAGTGGTATGACTGGGTCAAATGGGAGCTCAATTTCTAGCCTTTGGAGGAATGTTCATATTGTTTACCAAAATGGCTATATTAGTTGACATTCCCACCACCACCAACAACAACAAAAAAGAATGGCTTTTCTGTATGTTTGATTGTTTTGGGGGGTATAGGGGCCATACCCTGTATTGCACCTGGCTCTGCACTAAGGGATCGCTTTTATTATGCCCAGGGACATTAAGAGATGCTAGGGATTAACCCTAGGTTTGATGTACTTCAACCTCACAACAGCTCATCATCTTTTCTTTTCTGGAAATCCTTTATTATTAAGGCCTTATGATTTATGCAGTTGTTCATAATAGAGTGTCAGGCATATAACGTACCAGCTTCAGCCCCATCACGAGTGTCAGCTACCCTCCACCAGTGTCCCCCCGGTTCCCTCCTACCCCCTAGCTTGCCTCCTTGATGGGCACTTTTTTAAAGTTTGGTTGTTGTAATTTGGGTCTCCTGCTTTCTATTTTGTTGTTCTGTGGTTTAGATCTATACATACACACACACACACCGCTACACCATAGAGGTGCTCAATTGTCTCTGATTAGATTTGTACATCTACATGCCTCTACACCACCACCTAAGGCCCCTGTCAGCCCCTCCATATGCTTCCACCCTCAGTTTCTTTCCTTCTCTGTCTTCATTTCTATAACTCAGGTGAAGATTAATCTAGATTTACCACCCTCACCCTTTGATACCTTGCATTACCTCCTATTATTCTATACTTCATAGCCAAGTGTGATCATCGGGTGTTTGTTGTTCTTCTTCTGACTTAACATGAGATGCTCCCTATTCCATCTAAGTTGCAACTAATTAATTACATGGTTTTCCTTGCTAGCTACAAAGTTTTGCAGTTTGTACATATATATAAACTGCAAAACTTTGTAGCTGCAAGGAAAACCATGTAATTAATTAGTTGCAATTTAGATGGAATAGGAGCATCTCATGTTAAGTCAGAAGAAGAACTTCTGACTTCACATATATATATGTGAAGTCAGAAGTTTATATATATATATACATATATATATATGTATATATGTATACTTCTCGACCTAGGTACACATAACTACTGCATTCAGGGATGTTTGTTTCATTGAGAGTGAATGGGGCCTCTGGAACTAGTTCATTTCTCATGAACAAAGTTTGGTTGAGATTCAGCTGTAGACCTATATTTCCACATTTTCGGTGGAAGTCAGCCAGCATTTGTGAGCTTGGCTAATGTTTGGTGTTATTAGAATGACATCATAAGCAAAACAGAGGTGGTGTAGTTGCCGACCATCTATCTTCACTCCCATTCTTCCCGATGTTCTGGAAGGTGGTGCTGAAGAGTTTTGGTGAAATGGTATCACCCTGCCAAACCCCTCTTTTGACATTGATGATCACTTCTTTGTAGAATGGTGAGATCCTGGTGGTGAATCCGTAATAGAGCTCACAAAGGATTTTGATGTATTGGGTTTGGACGCCCTGTTTGGCTAGGGCTTCAATGACCGCTTCAGTCTCCACAGAAGCAAAGGCTTTCTTTAAATCAATGAACATGAGACAGAGCGGCATCTTGAACTCCCTACAAACTTCAAAGGAGCTTGGTTACCATGTGGATATGGTCTGATTGTGCTGAATTCTTTTCGGAAGGCAGTTTGCTCATATGGTTGTTTTTCATCTAAAGTTCTGCCAATCCTGTTCAGGATGACTCTAGTGAACAGCTTGTAGATGACAGACAACAGGCAGATGGGGCGATAGTTGCCAATGTCGTGAATGTCTCCCTTCTTGAACAGTAGAACTGTCCTACAGGTTTTCCATTGGGAGGGCACCTTCATTCAGACAGGCAGCGTGTGAAGAGCCGAGCCAGTGTATTGATGAGTACTGACAGCAGATTCTTCAGGTGTTCAGGTCTGACTTTGTCTTGGCCTGGTGCTGTTCCCTTCTTCTTCACGACAAAATGGCATGCCAGATTTCAAAAAGAGAGAACGTTGGGAACGACATATCCATCCTGCAGAATTTGGTATGTGGGCAGGTAGACATGGCTATAAACGAGATCTGAGTAGAAGACGTGGAAGTCAACATGATGAATGACCTAAAACCTGAGCTGCGCAGGAGGAAGAGAGCAGCATGCCTTCAAAAGCATCGGAAGAAATAGCAAAAAAGACAAAGAACCTCCAGCTCCGGGCACATCTCTTCGACTCCACTATTCTCCCTGCATTAACATACGCCTCAGAGACCAGGACCCTACCTAAGCAGGATGAGAATGCTATTCGGGTCTCCCAAAGAAAAATTGAAAGAGCTATGCTTGGAATATCACGCCTCACAAGTGAGAGAAGGAATCCAGAGTTCCGACCTCCATTGCTATTCCAGAGTCAGAGACGCTGTCTCGTTTGCCAAGGCATGGAAAATCAGATGGGCTGGACATGTAATGCAATTTGGAGATGACCGCTGGACTAGAGCCATTACTGACTGGATCCCCCATGATGTCAAAAGATCACGTGGCCGCCCACCTACAAGATGGTCAGACTTCTTCGTCAAGACCCTGAATGAACGGTTTGAGGCTCTTCATATTCCTGAAGCAAGCAGATGCCATTGGGCTACACTGGCACGTGATAGAGTCAAATGGAAATGTTACTAGTGTCCGCTCCAGAAAATCGATGAATAACGGGATGTCAAGTGATCAAGTGATCAAATGATATATCACTGTATCACTGTCTTCCCATTCATTATCGATTTGCTCGAGCGGGCACCAGTAGCATATCCATATGTCCTGTCTCATGTTAGTAGAGCCCAAGGGCATCTGCTTGCTCCAGGAACATAAAGAGCCTCAAACCATTCCATCAGGTCATGGGAATGAGGTATATAATTGTTGCTGGTATTTGGCATATCAAATATGACACAGGTAGCTTGCCAGGCTATGCCATGCAGGTGGCATACTCTTGTAGTCACCTATGATCTCCAGCATTTATGATGAACCATGCGCCGGTGCAGCTGCGCGAGCTGGGCTGTAATAGGCTCTTCTGCGGGGTGGAGCTCTGATGAGAGGGAAGTCCGGATGTGGAAAATGGCGGTCCTCATGGAGTGGGAGGGGGGGGTCGTCTGGCTTCTTGTGAGGCTCTGCTGGGGTGACAGGCCAGGGCTGGAACCCACCATCCCATCCAGGTGCCTCATGAGCGGCTGGGCACAGGGAGAGCTGGTAGCAGATCTGCCCCATGTCTGTGAGTCTCTGGATCAACTCTATTAGAGTTACAATTGTTACCAAAATAATAATAAGCACATTGTAGTGGATCAGAGCTTGGACCCAGGGTAAGAACAGAACTGGGTTTGAATTCCTGCTCCGCCTCAGGCTCACAGTTGAACATTTGGTGGCATGGTCTTTGCTGACTGATGAACAATATTAACAGTAGCTGTGGAGTGGGTCACAGAGACCTCCAATACCATTGCAGTTACCATGCTGAGCATCTGCTACATCAGCAGCAGAGTAATCATTCCTAACATGCAAATGGACAGAGCGTGGTGTCAGGTGGCAACTGCTCACACACAGAGAGATGAAGTCCCTAAAGCTCCAAGATAGGACTTGGAGAGCTTCTTCCTTCCCAGCCTGGTCTGCTGGCAGTGATTGGAGGCTATTCCTGGCTCTGTTCTCAGGGATCATTTCTGGAAGGGCTGAGGAGATCCCTGCTGTAAGGTGTCAGGGTGGCCAAAGCAAGATCGAACCGGTCACCAGCTGGGACGTGCAGAGCGGAAGCATGACGGCATTGTGGGCCTGCCCTCATACATATATATATATATATATATATATATATATATATATATATATATATATATATATATATATACACACACACATATATATATGTGTGTATATATATATGTGTGTATATATATATACACACATATATATATTTGTGTGTGTGCCAAGAGAGAAGAAAAACACAAAAGGACCCCTATCTTCAAAAGCCTCGAGCTCATTCGCCAGTATGGCAAAGCATGAGCCTCAGGCAACCAAATGATAACACCCAAGCTTGCAAAGCAGTGCAGAGAAGTGATAAAGGAAGACCTCGAAGACAGAAGAACAGAAATACTGGAAGATGCAGCATAAGCTGGGAAAAACATTCGCAACACCCGCCTGTCCTTAACCAACTATAAGACCAAGATGGCTGCCCTCCAACGTCCTGGTGGATCTATCACATCTTCCAGAAAGGCAATGGAGAAGATTGTCCATGACTTCTACTCAGATCTCTTTGATAGCCACGCCCATCTGCCTATATACCAAATTCCGCAGGATGGATATGTCGTTCCCAATATTCTGCCTTCTGAAATCCAGCATGCCATTTCGTCAGTAAAGAAGGGAAAAGCACCAGGCACATTCAAAGTCAGACCCAAACACCTGAAAAATCTGCCTTCAATACTCATCAATACACTGGCTCAACTCTTCACAAGCTTCCTGTCTGAATGCAAGGTGCCCTCCCATTGGAAAACCAGCAAGACAGTTCTACTGTTCAAGAAGAGAGACATCCACAACATTGAAAACTATTGCCCCATCTGCCTGTTGTCTGTAATCTACAAGCTGTTCACTTGAGTCATCCTGAACAGGACTGGCAGAACATTAGATGAAGGGCAATCATGCGAGAAAGATGGCTTCCGAAAAGAATTCAGCTCCATCGACCATATCCACATGGTAACCAAGCTCCATTTGAAGTTTGTAGGGAGTTCAGGATGCCACTCTGTCTCACGTTCATTGATTTAAAGAAAGCCTTGATTCTGTGGAGACTGAAGCAGTCATCGAAGCCCTAGCCAAACAGGGTGTCCAAACCCAATATATCAAAATCCTTCATGAGCTCTATTACGGATTCACCACCAGGATCTCACCATTCTACAAAGAAGTGATCATCAATGTCAAAAGAGGTGGTTTGGCAGGTTGATACCATTTCACCAAAACTCTTCAGCACCACCCTCAAGAACATCATGTGACAATTGGAATGGGAAGGAATGGGAGTGAAGATAGATGGTCGGCAACTAAACCACCTCCAATTTACTGTTGATATCATTCTAATAAAACCAAACATTAGCCAAGCTGCACAAATGCTGGCCGACTTCAACCGAGAATGTGGAAAGATAGGTCTATAGCTCAATCTCAGCAAAACTATGTTCATGAAAAATGAACTAGTTCCAGAGGCCCCATTCACTCTCAATAGAACAAACATCTCTGAATGCAACAGTTATGTGTACCTAGGTTGAAAGTCAACATGATGAACAACCTAAAATCTGAGCTGTGCTGGAGGAAGAGAGCAGCATGGAATGCCTTCAAAAGCATTGAAGAAATAGCGAGAAAGACAAAGAACCTCTGGCTCGGACACATCTCTACAACTCCACAGTTCTCCCTGCATTAACATATGCCTCAGAGACCTGAGCCCTACCAAAGCAGGATGAGAATGCTATTTGGGCCTCCCAAAGAGGAATCGAAAGAGCTATGCTTGGATATCACGCCTCACTTGATCACTTGATCACTTGAATCCCGTTATTCATCGATTTGCTCGAGTGGGCGCCAGTAACATTTCCATTGGACCCTATCATGTGCCAATGTAGCCCAATGACATCTGGTTGATTCAGGAATATGAAGAGCCTCAAACTGTTCCTTCAGGGTCTTGACAAGGAAGTATGACCATCTTGTTGGTGGGCGGCCATGTGATCTTTTGACATCCCGTGGGATCCAGTTGGTAACAGCTCTAGTCCAGCAGTCATCTCCAAATCGCATTACATGTCCAGCCCATCTGATTTTCGATGCCTTGGCAAACGAGACAGCATCCCTGATTCTGGAATAGCGATGAAGGTCAGAACTCCGGATTCCTTCTCTCACTTGAGTGAGGCATGATATTCCAAGCATAGCTCTTTCGATTCCTCTCTGGGAGACCCGAATAGCATTCTCATCCTGCTTTCATAGGGCCCAGGTCTCTGAGGCGTATGTTAAGGAAGGGAGAATGGTGGAGTCAAAGAGATGTGCCCGGAGCCGGAGGTTCTTTGTCCTTTTTAGCTAATCCTTCAATGCCTTTGAAGGCATTCCATGCCACTCTCTTCCTCCTGTGCAGCTCAGGTTTTAGGTCTTTCATCATGTTGATTTCTCGACCTAGGTACACATAACTGCTGCATTCAGAGATGTTTGTTCCATTGAGAGTGAATGGGGCCTCTGGAACTAGTTCATTTTTCATAAACATAGTTTTCTTTTAGATTCAGCTGTAGACCTATCTTTCCACAATCTCGGTCGAAGTCAGCCAGCATTTGTGCCGCTTGGCTAATGTTTGGTGTTATTAGAATGATGTCATCAGCGGCGGAGGTAGTATAGTTGCCGACCATCTATCTTCACTCCCATTCCTTCCCATTCTAATTGTTGCATGATGTTCTTGAGGGTGGCGCTGAAGAGTTTTGGTGTAATGGTATTACCCTGTCAAATCCCTCTTTTGACATCAATGATCACTTATTTGTAGAATGGTGAGACCCTGGTGGTGAATCCGCATACAGTTTATGAAGGATCTTGATGTATTGGGTTTGAACACCCTGTTTGGCTAGGGCTTCGATGACTGCTTCAGTCTCCACAGAATCAAAGGCTTTCTTTAAATCAATGAACGTGAAACAGAGCAGCATGGAACCTACGAGTCATCCTGAACAGGATTAGCAGAACACTAGATGAAGGATAACCATGCGAGCAAGCTGGCTTCCGGAAAGGATTCAGCACAATCGACCATATCCACATAGTAACCAAGCTCATTGAGGTTTGTAGGGAGTATTCAAGATGCCACTCTGTGTCATCACGCCTGACTCAAGTGAAAGAAGGAATCTGGAGCTCCGACCTCCATCACTGTTGCAGAGTCAGGGACTTTGTCTCATTTGCCAAGGCATGGAAAATCAGATGGGCTGGACATGTAATGCGATTTGGAGACGACCGCTGGACTAGGGCCGTTACAGACTGAATCCCCGTGATGTCAAAAGATCATGTGGCTGCCCACCTACAAGATGGTCAGTTTTCTTCATCAAGATCCTGAATGAATGGTTTGAGGCCCTTCGTTTTCCTGAAGCAACCAGATGCCATTCGGCTACACTGGCATGTGATAGGGTCAAATGGAAATATTACTGGTGCCTGCTGGAGCAGATCGATGAATAATGGGATGTCAAATGATCAAGTGGTATATATAGATATTTTTATATGATTTATATATATATATATATATATATATATATATACCATGGCTTCATTTTTAGCTCACCTAAGTTCATTACATAGCGTCTCTCTGGGCACAAGCAGTGAGGAGTAATGGTGCCCTTTTGGATGAATGTTTTTTATGGCCTATGGGTAGATACCTAAGAAACGGATTGCTAGGTCATTTGACCGTTCATTTCTTTTGTTTATTTGGTTTTTGAGACACACATGGTGATGCTCAGGGGTTACTCTTGGCTCTGTGTTCAGGAAATACTCCTGATGGTGCTTGGTGAACCATCTGGGGTTCTGGGGATTGAACTCCGGTCGATCTCATGCAAAGCAAACGCCCTATCTCTCTGGTCCCAGCTCTTACTTTTATGAGAAATCTCCATATTGTTTTCTATGAGTTGAAGCAGACAGCATTTTCACCAGCAGTCAATGAGATTTTCTTTCCACCACATCCTTATTAAGATAGGTATTGTTTCCAATCTCTTTTGATAATTGCCATTTGCACTGGGGTGATGTTCCCCTGCCCCTTGAGGTGTTGCAGGTGTGGCTGCAGTACCCAGCTGCGTCGACAGGTGGCAGACAGGAGACAGGCTTATCTACACTCAAGGTCTGTCCCATGGGCCCTGGATGGTTGATGGTCTGACAGAAAAAGACTGGGCCCACAGGGATGAACCTAGAGCCACGGCAGAGCCTGGCAAGCTACCCATGGTGTATTTGATATGCCAGAAATAGTAACAATAATGGACCTCATTCCCAAAGAAGGAGACATTACTGGTACCTGCTCAAACAAATAGAGGAACAATGGGAAGACAAGTGACTGGTGTGATATGATGTTGTCATCTTTGTTTGGATTTCTCTCGTAGTAAGAGATGATGAGCACTTTTTCTTGTGCCTTTTGGTTAAATTTCTATCTTCAGACAAGTGTCTCTTCATTTCCTCTCCCAATTTTTGATGGGATTTGTGGTTTTTTTTTTTGTTGTTGTTGTTGTTGTTGTTGATCTCTGAAGAACAGCTTGTCTTTTGGACGGTGGGCTCATCCTTAAGCATTTGCTCTGTCTGTTTCTGAAATGGAGACCCCCAATTTAAAAAATTCTTTTATTTATTTGAAACAATCACAATTTACAATACCATTAGTGACTAAGTTTCATGCATCTATTTTTCCACACCACACCCTCTACCAGAATGTCTACTTTCCTCCACCATTGACTTAGTGGAGGACAATGGAGGAGAACAATTAGAGGAGGTCCCTTCTGTCCTCTTCATAGCCTCTCCTCAACCCCTTCCCCTGGTAAACGCAGCTCTGCAGACCATCTCAGGTCAGGGAACTTCTGAAAAACAGACTAACAAATCTTGTGGTCAGTTTTCTTCCCATTCACATTCTTGTCAGTTGAATCATAGCTTTCAAGACAGGGAGCCTTGCCTGTAAACAGCTTCACTGAGGGAGCTGGTAGAGCCAGGAAGTCTAAAATTGTACTTTAAGGGAATTTTTTGGATACAGAGGTTCCGGTGAGTGGGGGGACCCTCTGTGCATCACCATCTGGGATATATGTTCTTGTTTGACTCCAGAAACAAAAAAGCTGCTTTTGGCATCAAAAAACAGAGCTAGTGTGGGAAAGGATTTGCTGAAAATCAAGTGTTTCTGGCACCATCCAGTGCTTTCTCTGCTCTCCTGCAGGGTAGGTGGCTTCAAGACCAGCTCCACAACTGGTTAAGACTTCTTTAACTTCACTCCTTCAGCTGCTTTACAGCTTTAAGGTTCTGAAATTACTGACTTTAATACCTTTGCTGAGCATATTCCGTATTCCACCAGTCACTTGCATTTTCCCTCCTGATAGCTGTCACTGTTTGATGAGGGAAATTATCCAACTCTGCAGACAAAAGTTTCTCTACTCTGGGAGCCCTTTTCATTATTACCTTCTCTCAAGCTTTAATGGTCATTGGGCATATATGGCACTGAGCTCTCCTTTTCGCAGGCAGTCCTGACCTTGTCACATGGCTCTCTGGCATTCCCTGGTCCAGTATCACTTCTTTTTTGTGTCTACTTATCTCACCACATAATTAACATAGTTAATATATTAATATGCCTAAAACTCTTGTAAAAAGTGTTTTTGGTTTCGGGTTTTTTGTAGTGTTGTTTTGGCTGAGATTTCTACATTTCAGGCTTTGAGAATTGGTACCAAAAAGCTGAGGGAGGGTAGAGATGATCTTTCAAATTTGTTCCTAACTGTCTGCATGTTTTTTTATTCAGAATTTTCCTCCCTAGCCTTGTGGGAAGTGGGACTGTCTGGGACATGAGTACTTAAAAAGTTGAGAAGGTCGTGGGGAGCCATCAGTACATGAAGAGAATGTGGGACTGCTCCTAACAATGAAAGCTCCTCAAAGTTTGGGTATATATGATCTTAAAGATACTGCCGGCCAATGGGCTCTCCTGAGCTGGCGGTCAGCTACTGCTGAGCTGTTGGTCCTGGACACCTGGTAGAGTTAGCCTGTGAGAGGTGAAGATGCACAGGTGAGTGTGGTCTTTACACACAGCATCTGTGTAGTTAGAATTCAAGGTGCTTGAAGATTTAGTTTAAAGTTGAGAGTCTGACACAGCTCTGATCAGGGGGTGCAACTTGAACACCTAAAGAAATGAGTCTAATGTGCCCTGCTGATATCAAAAAGTTAGTTCCTTTCTTGGGGAACCCGTTCTATGTACACCTTGTCCACGGCCTCCTAGAAGAATCAGCTTTCTGAATGGACACCAATATGGAAATTATTTAATGGAGCTCTGGAAATGATGCCGTGCCTCTAATGCAGGCTTGTGGAAGTCTCTTCCAAGTCTCAGCAAGATGTTCTTGACAATGGAAAGAGCACATGGCAGGGACGTAAGGTTGGGCACAGGTGGAGAACCAGGAGCTTGAGGAAGCCTGAGCTAAATAAAAGAAGGAAGAGAGGACCTTTCTACAGTTTGGTTCCTACTGGACATTTGGGGCTTCTGTTTTCTGCTCACAAACCTTGTGTGGAGAGAAGAAATATTTCAGAGCATATTTCTAGCTCTGAAATCTCAAGCCCTCTTTAAGCCAGATGCACTGAATGAAACCCTCTAAAAAGGAATGGGTGGCACCTTGGACTGACCTTGACCTAGGCATGCTGTGTCCAAGGGTAGGGTAAAATCTGTCTGGGAATTGACAGCAGCCATTGACCAAGGACAGCATCAGCGGTGAATCTGACCTTTTGATCTGAGGGTCTATCTTTAGTCTAGTACTATGTTGTTTTAATTAGTATACCACTTATAACCAACAAAGAGTTACTATCCAATATCTATAAAGCGCTGGTAGAATTCTAAATGAAAAAAAATTCCAGGGGCTGGAGTCCAGCGGGTAGGGCGTTTGCCTTGCATGCACCCAACCTGAGCTCAATCCACAGCATCCCATATGGTCCCCCAAGCACTGCCAGGAGTAATTCCTGAGTGCAGAGCCAGGAGTAACCCCTGAGCATTGCCGGGTGTGACCCAAAAAAGCAAAAAAAAAAAAAAAAGTCCAGCCCATAAAAAATGGGGGAAGATAAGATAAACAGGGACTTCTTTAAAGAATAAATACAAATGCCAAAAGACTATGAAAAAATCCTCTACATCAGGAATTATCAGGAAAATGCAAATCAAAACAACCGGTATCACCTTACAGCACAGGGGCTGGCATTCATCAAAAAGAACAACCAGTATTGTTGAGGATGTGAGGAAAGAGGGCCTCAGTCATTGCTGGCAGGATTGTCAACTGGTCCATCCTTTTTGGGAGACAATATGGACATTCCTCAAAAGGTAGAAACTTCTGTATGACTCAGCAATTCTGCAACCAGGAGCATAATGCAGAAAAGACATCTGCACTCCTGTGTTTATTGCAGCATTTTATCCAATAGCTAGAATATGGAAACAACACAAATGCCAACAAACAGATGACCAGATAAAGAAATTATGGTACATATACACAATGGAATACTGCTCAGCCTTAAGGGATAAAGATAAAGACTAAGAAAAGATAAAGTCATGAAATTTGCATCTTGGATGGATCTGCAGAGCATCATGTTGAGTGAAATCAAAGGGAGAGGAGCAGACTCAGAATACTAACATGTGGGATGAGAAGGAAACTGCACAGGGGAGTATCAGATGCCCAAAGGCAGTAGAAATGAAGAGCAGGAGAACTGATCTTCAGTAGGAAGTTTGCCACTGCACAAGGGGTGAGGGTGAGGGGATAAACTAGAAAAAGGAACACTTGGACCATGGAGGAAGGGAAAACTGATTACCACAGAGGCAGTCTTGGGCCAGGAGGGAAACTAGGAACGTTGATGGAAGGTAGTGGACACTAGTGAAGGGATTATGTTATTGGGCTAATATGTGCCTGAAACTCAATCATAAATATTTTTTATAACTTTGCAATTCACAATAATTCAAATAAAAAAGAAAAGAAAAAAGTGTATCTGGCAGTGGCAGGTGCTCAGCCAGTGTCAGTCTCCTGCGGTGGTCCCTGCGGAAGGACCAGCAGTGCTGTGCTCTGGTCCCGGTGTGAGACGCTGTCTCATCATGGAAGCATGCAGGGCCTGCATGGCCCTATAGGAATTGTCTCACAGGAGAGCTCCAAGGGCTCAGGGCTCCGAAGGTTCTGTTCTCAGGAACTGGACAGGGGACAGGGAGGAGTCAGTCTCTGCTTGAGCAGGGGGAACCCTTCAGCCCTGTCGCTCTGTGTCTCTGTGTCTACTCAGATGTTTGTCATAGATTTAGTGTCAGATGTAGTATTAGCAAGGAACCCTCCTTAGGGAAATTAGTTTTAAGAGCTGCAGCCGTCTTTAGTCTTTTGTTCTAATAAATTGTACACTAAATAATGGTATAAATAAGGACTCCATGGCAGATCATTGGTCAAGCACCAGCTTGGACATGTGGAGCCACTGCCAGGCTGCTGGCTTTGCATTTGCCAAGCCTTATTCATTTGGGATCTTTTTTTCTGGGGAGGGGTTGTTGTAGCCATACTTTGGGGCCATGCATTGTCAGGGATGGAACTCGGGGTCTCAAACATGAAAAGCATGTGCTGTGCCATGACCACCCCTCACTGGTGTTCTTTAAGTCCCTGCAACTGGTCCCTCCAGGTTTCTCTGTCCCTCTGCAGCCTTTAGTCTCTCCCCACTCACAGTGCTCTGGCCATTCCCTTCAGCCTTTCTCTACTACATTTATTCCTCAGGACTCAGCTCAAATTATCACTTTAAAGCAGAAGATGCTTCTCTGTTCGTCCTTGCTATGACATATCCTTGTTAGAAACCTTATCCATGGGGCTGAAAGGTAATACAAAGAAGGGTGTTTGCCTCATACATGAACTATCCAGGTCTGATCCCCTGCACTCCATATTATTGCCAAACCCAACAGGAGTGATTCATAAGCACAGAGTCAAGAGTAAGCCCTCAGCACTTCCAGGTGTGCTCCATAAACAAAAACAAACAAAAAACTGTCACTGTCACTGTCTTCCCATTGTTCATTGATTTGCTCGAGTGGGCACTAGTAACATCTCCATTAGTCCTGTCACAAGCAAGTGCAACCCAAGGGCATCTACTTGCTACAGGGACAGGAGGAGCCTGAAACCATTCTTCAGGTTATGGAACTGAGGTCCATAATAGTTACTAGTCTTTGGCATAAAAAGTAAATAAAACATGATAGCTTGCCAGGCTTTACCGTGTAGGTGGTATAGTCTCAGTAGAAGGCTCTCAACCCGAGCATTTACTGATGAAACTTAAAGGGGGAAGATCATAACAAAAACCTTTCATTGTACTAAATTGTACAATGAAAAGTGGTAAACACAGGGGCCCCAGGGCTGCTCGGTGGTCAAACACTAATGTTGGACACGTGGAGCCAGTAGTTCAATTGCAGGCACTGCCACGCTTGACAAAAGGTGATATGTGCTCTGTCCATACTATCCTTTGCGCTTTCCTGCACACAGAAAGTTTATTATCTCCAGCACACCACTGCCTAGTAACTGCAAGTCCCACAACTAAATGTGTTTGACTCCTGGTTATCACAGCGATAAAGGGAAGGGGAATTTTATTTTTAACTATAAAAATAGCATAAATCATGTATCATTTACTATACAAATTATTGCACTCTGGGGTTGAAGTGATAGTACAGTGGATTTGGCTTTTGCCTTGCACGAGCTGACACAGGGCCAATCCAGGTTCGATCCCCGGCATCCCCATATGGTCCCCTGAGCACTGCCAGGAGTAATTCCTGAGTACAGAGCCAGGAGTAACCCCTGAGCATTGCCAGGTGTGACCAAAAAGAAAAATGAAATCCATCTATTTTTCCTTCCTTAGCAGTTGTATCTGGGCCGGGTGCTGTTTGCTTCTTTATCAACGAAATGGCATGTCGGATTTCAGAAGGGAGAATGTTGGGAATGACATATCCATCTTGCAGAATTTGGTATATGGGCAGGTAGACATGGCTATCGAGGAGATCCGAGTAGAAGTCATGGATAACTGGAAGATGTGATCGATTCATCAGGACGTCAAAGGGCAGTCATCTTGGTCTTATAGTTGGTGAAGGACAAGCGGGCATTGCGAATGCTTTTCCCAGCTTCTGCTGCATCAGCCAGTATTTCTGCTCAGCTCTCTTTGAGGTCTTTATCGCTGCACTGCTTTGTGAGCTTGGACGTTAGCATTTGGTTGCCTGAGGCTCATGCCTTGCCACATTGGCGAATGAGCTCGAGAGTTTTTGAAGACTGGCATCCTTTTGTGTCTTTCTCTTAGCATTCTTTCTTCACACAATCACGGAGGTACTGATCCAGTCGGTTGTATTCTTCATCTATGTCATGAGTGATGGTATCTTCCCATGTTGCCAAAATGGTGACAAAGAGTTCTCAATAGGTGGTCATTCTGGGAGTTCTCTTCTTAAACTTTGCAGCCTTTTTTCCCGTTGTGTGAAGAAGAATTTACACAAAGGAGATGGTAGACTGATCCTTTTTGGACTTTTGGGATACCAGCAACATCGGTCAGGCAAAACTGTCAATTGAATATGATGTGGTCAATTTCATTGTCTAACTGTCCACCAAGATATTCCCATATCCAACGTTTCGATTCAGCCTTCTGGAACTGTGAGTTCCCATGAATGGTCTTGGAGGACAAAATGAACTCAGATAGTCTCTCACCTTGTTCATTCCATTCTAGGCAATGGGTCCCAATGTGGAGTTCTTCAGCTGATCTTCTCGGTCCTATCTTGGCATTAAAATCACCGACTATCATCTTGTAGAAGGTGTGATCTTCTTTATAGAACTTCTCCATTTCCATGTATAATTTCTCAATTTCTTCTTCCTTGTATGTGGATGTTGGTGCATAGACAATGAAGATAGAAACTGCTGGCAGTGAGCCACATCTCTTCAAATGCAATTGTTCTATCCAGTTTGTTAGGCATTCAAATGAATCAATGCTCATGGCCAGGTTCGTGTTGACAAGGACACTGACACCACCGATGCCTCTTTTGTTGCATGTTCCGAGGAACAGTTCTTCTCCAGTGTCAAAAATGGTGTGATGCAATTGGCGCCTTCTCGTCTTGGTCAGACCAATGATTTCATACTTGATCTTTCGTGCTTCCACCATCAGGTCCTCGATATATACTTCTGATGTCAGCATACGTGCATTGAAAGTACAGACAGTCATTTTAGTCCTTCTTCGTTTTGGCAGCTAGTTTGTCCCTGAGATTTTATCAAACACTCCTTGTTCATCCTTCTTAGTGCTGCCATATTAAGGGCTCTTTCGGGTCGGGAAATAAACATTGTTATATCGAATATGCATCGGACAGCTTGCCAGGCTCTGCCGTGCGAGTGGTTTACTCTCAGTAGCTTGCCGGGCTCTCTGAGAGGGGTGGGTAGATTATTCTTGGTAATTTGGAGATAAATAGCGCAGCTGCAAAGTGGCCGCATACACAGGAAGAGCTGATAGCTGCTCTTCCTGGTGTATCTGCGTCTGTGGTTCAAGCATTCCTGGGTTTGAAATACTTTTCTCTGAAGGAACAGCACCTGGCCCAGACAAAGTCAGACCCAAACAGCTGAAGAATCTGCCATCATTACTCATCAATACACTAATTTGGCTCTTCACACACTACCTGTCTGAAAGAAAGCAAGGTGCCCTCCCAGTGGAAAACCAGCAGGAGAGTTCTACTGTTCAAGTAGGGAGACATCCACAACATTGGCAACTATCGCTCCATCTGCCCGTTGTCCGTCATCTACAAGCTGTTCACTTGAGTCATCCTGAACAGGATTGGCAGAACATTAAATGAAGGACAACCATATGAGCAAGCTGGTTTCTGAAAAGGATTCGGCACAATCAACCCTATCCACACAGTAACCAAGCTCATTGAGGTTTGTAGGGAGTTCAAGTTGACACTCTGTCTCATGTTTATTGATTTAAAGAATACATTTGATACTGTTGAGACTGAAGCAGTCATCGAAGCCCTAGCCAAACAGGGTGTTCAAACCCAATACATCAAGATCCTTCCTGAGCTCTATTACAGATTCACCACCAGGATCTCACCATTCTACAAGGAAGTGATCATTGATTTCAAAGGAGGGGTTCAGCAGGGTGATACCCTTCACCAAAACTCTTCAACACCACCCTAGAGAACGCCACGTGACAATTAGAATGGGAAGGAATGGGAGTGAAGATAGACAGTAGACATCTACACTTCCGCTCCGCTGATGACATTGTTCTAATAACACCAAACATTAGCCATGCGGCACAAATGCTGGCCTACTTCGACCAAGAATGTGGAAAGATAGGTCTACAACTGAATCTCAACAAAAACTATGTTCATAAAAAATGAACCAGTTCCAGAGGCCCCATTCACTTTCAATGGAAAAACATCTCTGAATGCAGCAGTTATGTGCACCTAGGTCGAGAACTCAACACCATTAATGACCTAAAACTTGAGCTGTGCAGGAGGAAGAGAGCGGCATGGAACGCCTTCAAGAGCATCGAAGAAATAGCTAAAAGGACAAAGAACCTCCAGCTCTGGGCACATCTCTTCAACTCCACCATTCTCCTGCATTAACATGCGCCTCTGAGACCTGGGCCCTATGAAAGCAGGATGAGAACACTATTCAGGTCTCCAAGAGAGGAATCGAAAGAGCTATGCTTAGAATATCATGCCTCACTCCAAGTGAGAGAAGGAATCCAGAGTTCCGACCTCCATCAACCATCCAGGTTCAGGGATGCTTTCTCGTTTGCCAAGACATCAAAAATCAGATGGGCTGGACATGTAATGCGATTTGCAGATGACCACTGTACTAGAGTCATTACCAACTGGATCCCACGGGACTTCAAGAGATCACGTGGCCGCCCACCTACAAGATGGTCAGACTTATTCATCAAGACCCTGAATGAACGATTTGATGCTCTTCGTATGCCTGAAGCAAGCAGATGCTATTGGGCTACACTGGCACGTAATAGGGTCAAATGGAAATGTTACTGGCACCCATCGAACAAATCAACAAATAATGGGATGTCAAGTGATCAGGTGATCAAGCAGTTGCATCAAGTGCTTTTCCAGATTTGTAGTTCATCATCCTCCTTCACCACTGAAACTCAGAACCAATGATGGGGCAGGGTCCACCTATTTTACATGGCACCTGCTGGGAGCAATGACTTGAGTGAGGAGAAAATTGGAAAATTATTTGTATGTCCCAACTGACCTCTTTTTTAATCATTTTCTGTCTTATGTCTTTGACTATTCTCCTTGTTCAGTGTCCGGCGTTACTCAGTAAATATGTGACACTGGCATGACATCAGTATTCATTCTTAAGGCTTTATTGTAATCTTCTACATTTATTTTAGAAGGTAGGGGCCTTTGACCATTTTCTGCATAGTAGGTTCCACAGGGCTCTTATCCTTCACATGACAGAGTATTACTCACGTATAATTGGAAGGTTCTATGAGTTCCCTTAAATTTAAATTTTCAGTGCAGAGATAGTCAAGAGTTTACCAGTCACTAAGAATTTGCCGACCAGTTTAGTCACAATAGGAAAATATTTAGTTGTGTTTTGAACGTAGAGATTTTTTTACATTTACACTTTTTCCTGAGGGGAGGGAGCTTCCAATGGACTTTTGGAAATTCTCAACCAAGTGGGCTGGTTGAGTCTGTGTGAGTACCTACATTCAGTGCTGTAAGAGACTGTTGGGGAGCCGCTGGGTGGGTCCCCAACAGTATCAGGACTGAAGTTAACTTTTCCTCCCAGGCCGCTGGGGAAATGGATGAAAGCTCATGAGTCTGGCACAATTCAAAAAAAGGCTTTTAATAGTACATAAGCTCTACCACCGCAATCCAATATATTGAAAGAACTCTAGCTCTGGTCAGAACTTAGACCATACGCGAGAGCCCAAGTCTCCCACCAAAGAGGATCCTATCAGAAAGGAGTCCCACTAAAGAGAGTCCTACCAGAGAGGAGACTTACCCAAATAAGGGGCAAGTGCCTCAAGTCAGTCCCCTTATATAAAGTAATCCTAACTGTTAACAGGGAGGGTCCTGTCAACAAAGAACCCTAAACAGCTTCTAGATTGTAGAAGAGTGTAGAAGGGTTGTTCCACACCCTTTTACAGGTATAGACAAAGGATTATGCTAAGGATAATCCATTCTTCTGAGATTATCTCTTATCCATTCTTCTGAGATTATCTCATTGGAGAGATAGGGGGCTGGTATAAAGTAATATATCTTAGTTTTATGGTCTTCATGTAATCTAGATGGTACCCACAAGGTCCTTCTTATTTATTATCTGCACCAGGGTGATTCTGAGTATCTTGATCTCTGTATACTGAAAGGGTCACACTCGTCTACATCAGGGCAAACTAGTATGATGCTTCCTATAGTCTTAAACAATAGTCTCAACGTAGCCAGGGTGGCAGTCTCCTGGTAAATTCTAACTGTCCCACACTGGGTGTAGTGGGTATAATGAGGAGCTGTGCCCAATCTAGATAACATAAGATAGATAGATAAGAAGTCTTCACTGTCTTCCCGTTAATCGTCGATTTGCTCGAGTAGGCACCAGTAACATCTCCATATGAACTGTCTCATGTAAGTAGAGCCCAAGGGCACCTTCTTGCTCCAGGAACATAAAGAGCCTCAAACCATTCCTTCAGGTCATGGGAATGAGGTCTATAATTGTTACTGGTATTTGGCATATCAAATATGACACGGGTAGCTTGCCAGGCTCTGCCATGCGGGTAGCATACTCTTGTAGTCATCTCAAAATCCAGCATTTATTGATGAACTGTGCGGCAGCTTGCAGCCGCATGAGCCGGGCTGTGATAGGCTGGTCTGCTGGGTGAAGTTCTGATGAGGGGGAAGTCCGGATGTGGAGAAAATGGAGGTCCTCATGGAGTGGGGGGGTCGTCTGGCTTGTTGTGAGGCTCTGCTGGGCCGGATTAAAAAGGACTGCAGCAGGGTGGATCTCCTGAGCCGGGCTGTGATAGGCTGGTCTGCTGGGTGGAGTTCTGATGAGGGGGAAGCCCGGATGTGGAAAATGGAGGTCCTGATGGAGTGGGGGGGGTCGTCTGGCTTGTTGTGAGGCTCTGCTGGGGTGGCGGGCCAGGGCTAGAACCCGCCATCCCTCCCGAACACCTCATGAGCGGCTGGGCACAGTGAGAGCCAGTAGCAGCTCTGCCCCATGTCTGTCTCTGGATCAGCATACCTGGGTCGGATTAAAAAAGACTGCAGCAGGGTGGATCTCGATGAGCCGGGCTGTGATAGGCTGGTCTGCTGGGTGAAGTTCTGACGGGGGGAAGTCCGGATGTGGAAAATGGAGGTCCTCATGGAGTAGTGGGGTGGGGGGGTCGTCCATCTGTATATGTATAACAATTCAGAAGTCTTAGAATATGTATAACAATTCAGAAGTTATTCATGACTTCTGTAACTGCCACACCCTCCATCAGTGTTTATATAGGAGAGAGATCTCATTAGTATGAACTTTGGCTTAAGAACATGTAAATAGATTAAGCTGTGAGTGGATAAAACAGCAAAGCTCCCACTCTAGCTAAGCCTGTCATCCAACAAGGGACCTGCATTTTCAGGGGTGACCAAGGCTACCCCAATGGTGCTCAGGGGCTTCCAGGGCTGCATCCAGAAATTCAGGGGCCTAAGTGATGCCCACCTTAAACTCCACCGTTCTCCATGCATTAACATACGCTTCATAGACCTGGGTCCTACGAAAGCAGGATGACAATGCTATTCTGGTCTACCAAAGAGGAATCGAAAGAGCTATGCTTGGAATATCATGCCTCACTCAAGTGAGAGAAGGAATCCAGAGTTCCAACCCCCGTCGACCATTCAGGGTCAGGGGCCTGTCTCTTTGCCAAGGCATCGAAAATCCAATGGGCTGGACATGTAATGCGATTTGGAGATGACCGCTGGACTAGAGCCATTACCGACTGGGTCCCATGGGATGTCAAGAGATCACGTGGCCACCCACCTACAAGATAGTCAGACTTCCTCCTCAAGACCCTGAATGAACGATTTGAGGCTCTTCATATTCCTGAAGCAAACAGGTGCCATTGGGCTACACTGGCATGTAATAGGGTCAAATAGAAATGTTACTGGTGCCCACTCCAGCAAATCAACAAATAACGAGATGTCAAGTGATGCCACCAGTTTTATTAGGATCAGCCACAGCAAGGCATGCACCTTAGACCTCTGCACTCTCTCTCCATCCCCTCCCTATATACCTCCTTTTTCTTTATTCATAGGACTGTTTTCTGTTTCTGTAGTTTGTAATCGTGGAAGCTCAAGGAGCCCAGGACTTAGCCCTCCTCACACTGTGTCCTTGCTCAGGTTCCTCCTGATGATGGGCGTACTCTTCTGCTGCGGAGCTGGCTTCTTCATCCGGAGGCGCATGTATCCCCCGCCGCTGATTGAAGAGCCTGCATTTAATGTGTCGTATACCAGGCAGCCCCAGAATTCTGCTCCAGGTAAGCCACTTCTAGCACTTTGGCCCTTGTTTCCCCATTAGAGTTCATGGTTCTTCTGTAGACATGTGAAAGGATACGCTCATATCATTGCCTGGAAGACTATTCAGGCCATATTTAGTTATTTACATTGTGAACACAACCCAGGCTTATGCATATGAGACATGCACTGTACCACTGTATTGAATCTTTGGCCCCAAGATTGATGATAAATTTAATTTGCCTTTGTCTTGATAAAACGTGCAATGACTCTGGGGTCCAGTGATAGTAGGGTAGGGTGCTTATCTTGCACACAGTGGGCCATGTGGTATTCCAGGGACCCAGCATTCCCATGGTTCCATAAGCACCTCAGAAGTGATCTATGAGCACAGAGCCAGAAGTAAACCCAGAAAACCCATCCTGTTTTTGGGTGTGACCTCAGAACAAATAAAGAAGTACAATGACTGTTAGATTGACTGTTTTTTGGCTCTTATTTTCACCTTATTATTGGTGCATCTTATATGTATTAATGAAACTTGTACAAACATATTTTTTAATTTTATTATACCATCAGAAAATTGTATATACATACTATTTTTTTCTACCTTATTCCTTAAAATTTATTCCATATCCATTTTGCTCTGAAGAATGTTCCTGGCATTCTTAATGCTTTGGACTAAGAATTATGTTACCAAGTGTGAAATTACTTAGATATAATTTCATTGCAGATGATTTTTTTAATTTATTCATTTTTTCAACAAGTATTTATTGTGCATTAGTAAAATGCACAATTAGTATTCAGAATACTTATAAATATTGTTGCTATAGAAATGTTCATACTTTTTTTTTTTTGCTTTTTGGGTCACACCCGCAATGCTCAGGGGTTACTCCTGGCTCTTTGCTCAGGAATTACTCCTGGCAGTTCGTGGGGAACCATAGGGGATGCTGGGTTGGGCACGTGCAAGGCAAACACCCTACCTGCTGTGCTTTTGCCCCCGCTCACATACATTTGATTTGTTTGGGAACCATTACCTAAAGTGATGTTTCTGAGTGAAAAGAAAAATAATTAGCAGTCAAAGCTGTGTTTCATAAGAATTAGTTGAAATAGAATTATTTAGAACTCTCACATACCATGTGTGAATTCATCACATATGTGAATCCTTCATCAGGATAGATGACATCTCTGATTTACGTGTTCTCTGTGAGGTTTCTCTCTTGCTTTGGAAAGAGGGGGAGCCAGATGCTTGGTACTACTGGTCAGTGATTCTCATGTGAGAATGAGGGATCATTGTAGCTTCAAGCATTTTGACAATAGTTTGGAGGTTGCTGTAGTTTAACTTTTTTTTAAAAATATTTTATTATACCACCGTGAGATATACAGTTACAAAGATGTTCATATTTGGGTTTCGGTCATACAGTGTTCCAGCACCCATCCCTCCACCAGTCCCCATTTCCCACCACCAATGTCCCCGATTCCCTCCCTCCTCCCTAGCCTGCCTCTGTGGCAGGTTTCTTAAATTTCTTTCTCTTTCTCTCTCTCTCTTTCTCTTTTCCTTCCCTTCCACATTGTGGATTACAATACATACATTAAGAGGTTGTCATGTGTATCTTTTTGCCTGTATTTAATGCTCAGTTCTAGGTTGGTATCAGCACTTTCGACAATTATTAGCACACTGTTCCATTCTCTGTCTTACCTAGCTTCTGACTCCCACACGTTTGTGATAATCCACCTTTGACAAGACCTCCTGTTCCATGTTTCGCCTGACCTTAGATATTGGTATCATAATATGTATATACATATATATATGTGTGTGTGTGTGTGTGTGTGTGTGTGTGTGATGCAAACAAATCCAGTCATTTTATATCTGTCTCTCCCTTTCTGGCTAATATCACTCAACATGATCATCTCCATGTCCATCCTTTTTCTCAGGGTTAGTAATATTTTTTTCATATGTAAGTGACTTTGATAATTTAGAAATACTTGAAAATAATTTCAGATGTATAGTGTGAAGTGCCTATTTTCCATTTAGAGGTGACTGGGGAGAATAGTTCAGTAGTAGAGGTTATGCCTCTTATATGTGAGGTGCTGGATTTAAGTCCTGGCCCCACCAAGGTAAGAGAAAGGAAGAAGAGGAGAGGGGAGACCAGAGCACTTTATAGTTTGTCTGGATTACCCTAGTTCAGTTCCTTAATTTCCCCCTCAACCCCAAGGAAGCAGTAGATAGAGAAATGGATAGAAATCTGTCAGTCTTCTTCTGTCTCACTGCATGATGAATTTCCAGTGCAGGAAAAGAAGCCTTCATCCTTGTGTTCACAGATGTAGGGAACCGCTTGGTCTTTGTCCATGGTGCTGGCTGAGGCTTATACTTGCTGCTCCTTTCCAGACTGGGTCAGAATGTTGAGCAGGTGATATTTCTGGCTACCTGCCACATAGTTCCCTGAGAACTGTGTCCCCTGCACTATTCTCATCTCACCTCTCCTACCCTGAGTGGGATTCTCAGTCACTGATCGCTTTCTACTTCCACTGTCTCCCACATTGTCCACAGGAAGTTCTGTTTTTAAAAAGTGCAGAACACTGAGCCAGGTTTTCCACCACAAGCTCAAAAGGCCCAGATGTTCCACCAGTGACCCATTTTCCTTCACACGCTTACTTCCAGGGCCTTTTGCTGTGAGCAAATTGCTCTCAAGGCCTGCCACCTCAGGCATGCCTGCCGCCACTGCCGGAAGTGCCCCATGCCCCAGACATTTCCCTTCTTTTTTCCTCCTGTGCTCTGCCAGGTTCTGGGTCACATACACCATGGTGAGTTGTGGTTCCCTGTGTGCATTTGGAGCACCTACACGCTTCTGATCTGGTAGGACTCATGTCTCAAGCACCAAGCTAACTGCTGTCTTATGGCTGAGTAATGATAAACCTCGGGTAAGTATGCTGAGATTGGTTTGTAGGCATCAGAGGTACCAACATACAACATGGGTTGAGCCCTCCCTCCTCCTTGCATTCATTATGTGTTTGGTTCACCGATCCATGTGTGGTAGCCCAGTGTAATCACACACAGAAAAAACTGACCATTATGAACGCAGTAGAGGAAATGTTCAGGTGCTGGAAAACTGCCCAAGTGGAAAAATTGATCTAGTATATGTCAAGGAAGGAAGCCTCCCACAGAAGGGCCACACGCACGGAGAATCAGTAAAACCATTTGGGGGTGCAACTGAGACCTCAGGCTGTTCAAGCCTGAGGTCACTTATCCATTTGCCTTTGACATGAGCGACGATACCCCTGAGTGCAGGATTCCAAACATGATGTTTGCCCCATTGGCCACAGCTCAGATATAGGGTGTGTCTATAGGTAGGATTGATAGAAGAATCTAAAGCAGTAGGAACCAAACCACCAGTGTGAATCCTGTTCACATAGTAGAACCACGTATACTTCTCAGGCCTATAAAAGTGCAAGGGGTTTCTTCTTCCTACCACTCAAATTAGTACATAATAATAGATAACACATGTCACAAAGAATGAAATTCAAAGGGGAAGGCACTTTTTGGGCCATATCTGCCTGTGCTGGGGGTAGGAGATCACTACCCTGTTAGTGGGCATTTGGTCACTTGATCACTCGAATCCCGTTATTCATCGATTTGCTCAAGCGGGTGCCAGTAACATTTCCATTGAACCCTATCATGTGCCAGTGTAGCCCAATGGCATCTGGTTGATTCAGGAATTTGGAGCCTCAAACCATTCCTCAGGGTCGACAAGAAGTCTGACCATCTTGTAGGTGGGCGACCACGTGATCTTTTGACATCCCTTGGGATCCAGTCGGTACGTGCATTGAAAGTACAGACAGTCATTTTAGTCCTTCTTCATTTTGGCAGCCTAGGATGGCCGTGAAATTTTATCAGGCACTGCTTGTTTGCCTTTCTTACTGCTGCCAGATTAAGGGCTCTTTCGGGTCAGAAAAATAAACATTTTTGTTACTGGTTTTGGCATATCTAACACGCATCAGACAGCTTGCCAGTCTCTGCCGTGCGGGTGCTATACTCTCATTACTTTGTGGGGCTCTCTCAGATGGGTGGGTAGAATATTCACTGTAATTTGGAGGGTAACTCGAGCAGCCGCTGCAACGGGAAAGCTGGTTTCTGCTCTGCCGGGTGTATCTGTGTCTGTGGCTCAAGCATTCCTAGGCTTGAAATACTCTCCTCTGAAGGGCGGGTCTCTGCAGGTTGGGTCCTTGTAGTCTGGGATTCTGACAAGCCCAGCTGGAGACTGGATTAATCTGTTGAGTGGAGATCTTACGAGGTGCGGAGTGTGGATGGCGAAGATCACTGCCAGCAAGGTGTGGGGGTTTCTCTGGGCTCTTCCAAAGCCCCATCGGGATAGTGGACTCAGGTTGGAAGTTGCTCTTGTGGACCATGGAATGCAGGGGGTTCCAAGGGGAAAAGCTGGTTTCTGCTCTGCCAGGTGTATCTGTGTCTTAAGATGTGTCTTTGAACAGTGGAAGTATCATAGCCAGTGAGGGCATTTGGTATTGGTACTTTAAGCACAACTAACTGCTTTCACTGTGGGAGCAGAAACTGGGCAGAAACTTCAGGCTCACTTCAGTCCTTGACCTGTTGTGGTCTCAGAAGTGATAGAGCAGAGGCCTGAGCCCTGATGACCATGTGAACATGTGTGGAAGCTCCCTACACATCAGGGGGTGTTGCAGGACACCTAAGAGCTTCTGCGCCTGCTGTGGATTGCCTCCTACAGGTCACTTCATAGATAGGGGGGTAGTTTAAATGTGGCAGTTTATCTGACCATGTATTCTGTACTGGCTGGTATAAATATTCTCTCATGCTACCACTGTCATAGTGGAAATAGCTAGATTTTGCCAACATATTTGCCTTGGCCACGTTGGATCTCTAAGTAATTAGATCAGAGAGAAATGCTGTTTGCCTCCAAGCAAGCAAGCATGGCCCTCTGATAACTCAAAGGCAACTAAAATAAAAAACTGGGCAGCTACGTGTAAAAAAATGAACTTAGACCTCCTTCTAACGCCATGCACAAAAGTCAGATCAAAATGGATTATAGATCTCAACATCAGACATGAATCTATAAGGTACATCAAAAAAAACATAGGAGAAACACTCTATGACATTGAAACTAAAAGTATCTTTAAAGACGACACACCACTGACCAAGCAAATGGAAGCAAAGATAAACAAATGGGATTATATAAAATTGAAAAGCTTCTGCACCTCAAAAGAAACAGTGACCGAGATACAAAGACAATCCACAGAGTGGGAAAGGATATTCACCCAATACCCATCTGACAAGGGGTTAATTATCCAGGATATATCAGGCACTGGTAGCACTCCACAAGAAAATAAACAGCCAACCCCATCAAAAAATGGGGAGAAGAAATGAACAGAAGCTTCCAAAAAAGAAGAAATTTGAATGGCCCAAAATGCATATGAAAAAGGGCCTTCATCTTTAATCATCAGGGAGATGCAAATCAAAACAACAATGAGGTACCATCTCACACCACAGAGACTGGGCACATCCAAAACAGCAAGAACAACCGGTGCTGGTGTGGATGTGGGGAAAAAGGGACTCGATCCACTGTTGGTGGGAGTGCCAATTGGTCCAGCCCCTTTTTGGAAAAACAGTATGGGCATTCCTCCGAAAACTAGACATTGAGCTCCCATTTGATCCAGCAATAGCACTCCTGGGAATATACCCTAGAGACCGAAAAACACATAGCAGAAACACTATCTGTATTTCTTTATTCATCACTGCACTATTCACGATAGCTAGAATCTGAAAAACCTAAGTGCCCGAGAACAGAGGGACTGGCTAAAGAAACTGTGGTACATCTACACGATCTACCCATCTGACAAGGGTTAATTATCCGGGATATATCAGCACTGGTGGCACTCCACAAGAAAAACAGCCACCCCAAAAAATGGGAGAAGAAATGAACGAGCTTCCAAAAGAAGAAATTGAATGGTCAAAATGCAATGAAAAGGGCTCTTCATCTTTAATCATCAGGAGATGCAAATCAAAACAACAATGAGGTACCATCTCACACCACAGAGACTGGCACACATCCAAAACAGCAAGAACAATTGGCTGGATGTGGGGAGGGGACTCTCATCCACTGTTGGTGGAGGCCGGCTGGTCCAGCCCTTTGGAAACAGTAGGGCATTCCTCCGAAACTAGATATTGGCTACCATTTGATCCAGCAATAGCACTCCTGGGAATATACCCGGACCGAAACACATAGCAGAAACACTATTATTCATCTCTGCACTATTCACAACAGCTAGAATATGGAAACAACTTAAGTGCCCGAGAACAGAGGACTGGCTAAAGAAACTGTGGTACATCTACACTATGGAATGCTATGCAGCGGTCAGAAAAGACAAAATTATGAAATTTACCTGCAAATGGATGGATATGGAGACTATCATGCTGAGTGAAATTAGTCAGAAGGAAAAGGACAGATTAGGATGACTGCATTCATTAATAGGATATAAATAGATACCAGTGTTTTACTAAGTGTGGGAAATGGTAATGGCAGACTAAAACTCACCATGTATACACAAAGAGACTTAAGTGATAAACTCTAAATATCTGCAGGGCTAACCACAATGTGTAAAAAATAGGGAGAGAAATACAGAGACAAGAGATACAGAGATAGAGAGGAAACGGGGCTAACTGTTATTGTGTGTGCAGGGTGGGAGGGGGGGTGGTGTACATTGGTGGTGGAAATGGGGCACTTGGGGAGGGATATGGGTGCTGGAATACTGTATTACCAAGAACCAATTATGAACACCTTTGTAATTGTTTGTCTCATGGTGGTATAATAAAATTAAAAAAAAATAAAAGGGCCTAGGTGAGGTTTTGGGAGAAATTACCTGAGGGCATTTGACCCTGCTGGCTTCCCATAAAAGTGGGAAGTCTCGGGGAGATGCAAATCAAAAACAACAATGAGGTACCATCTCACACCACAGAGACTGGCACACATCCAAAACAGCAAGAACAACCAATGCTGGCTTGGATGTGGGGGAAAAGGGACTCTCATCCACTGTTGGTGGGAGAGCCGACTGGTCCAGCCCTTTTTTGGAAAACAATTTGGGGCATTCCTCCGAAAACTAGACATTGAGCTCCCATTTGATCCAGCAATAGCACTCCTGGGAATATACCCGAGAGACCGAAAAAACACATAGCAGAAACACTATCTGTACTTCTTTATTCATCTCTGCGCTATTCACTATAACTAGAATCTGGAAACAACCTAAATGCCCGAGAACAGAGGACTGGCTAAAGAAACTGTGGTACATCTACACTATGGAAATTATGAAATTTACCTACAAATGGATGGACATGGAGACTATCATGCTGAGTGAAATTAGTCAGAAGGAAAAGGACAGATATAGAATGACTGCATTCATTAATAGGATATAAATAGATACCAGTGCTTTACTAAATGTGTGAAATGGTAATGGCAGATTAAAACTCACCATTGAATATACACAAAGAGACTTAAGTTTTAAACTCTAAATATCTGCAGGGCTAGCCACAATGTGTAAAAAGAAGAGGGAGAGAGATGCAGAGACAGAGAGAGACAGAGAGAAAAAGAGGAAACAGGGCTACCTGCTGTTGAGGCAGCCTAAAGGGTGAGTGGGAGGGGGTGGGGTACATTGGTGGGTGGAAATGGGGCACTGGTGGAGAGATGGGTGCTGGAATACTGTATTACCAAGAACCAATTTGAACACCTTTGTAATTGTATGTCTCACGGTGGTATAATAAAAAATTTAAAAAAAGAAAGTGGGAGGTCTGAGTTGCAGGGGGATAAAAGTAGCCTGCTTCTCCTCTCTTTCTCCTCTTCTCTTCTTTGGGCTCTCTTTTGGGGCTCGCACTCTTCTTGGGAGTCTTGTCTTTGTCTCCTCTCTACAGGGCCTTAACACGTGGTATCCACTGTCTTGGCCCACACGTTTCTGGGATTCTAGCTGGGAATCCTAAGCACAAGGATTTTTCCTATTGCTGATTTGTATGTTTGAACCTGTGATAAGTAAAGCATTTTAAAACTGCGCCAGATTCCTGAGTTTTCATGCATTCCCCGCCAGCTTTGGAGATAGAATGAAACTCGCTTCCCCATACTGTTGGGGGCCCCAGCAGCATCTCCCCTGACATCTGGTGTCCCTGGGTGGGCACCCCTGCAGGGGGTCCCTGTGGGAGTGGCTGCAGCATTCCCCCACTCCTCATTGAGATCCTGCTCTCTGTCTCTGCTTCTTTAGATCAAGACTTTTTAAACTTAGACGTCTGCAACCTCCCCCACAGGTTGTGTGTGTGTGTGTGTGTGTGTGTGTGTGTGTGTGTGATCCTTGCATCTCCGCAGACCCAATCAGTCCCAGATCCTTGCGCCTCTGCGGACCCAATCAGCCCCAGGGAAGAGCTGGAACTTCCATCAACAGGAACCGAGACAAACTGCCTTGGTTTCACCCCGGACCCCTTGGGCCCTGTGCTTCCAGGAACGTCTGCAACCTCCCCACAGGTGTGTGTGCATGTGTGTGATCCTTGCATCCCCACAGACCCAATTAGCCCCAGGAAACAGGCCAGAACCCTACACCTACATCCCAAAACTCAAAACCATCGCGGTCCACGTGATCGCTTACTATCTATCTTGCATGAGGTACCAGTGAACCTTTGTTCCTACATCCTTGCCACCCACCCAAACTCTGCAAACAGCCCAGACACCTACTAACTGTACTATCTAGTCACCCAAGAATTCACATTTGGAAACCTACAATAGTCATAATGGTAAAGCAATGCAAAATTCCATCAAGCTCTGTGAGCGAAGTCACTAGTCCAGATGAGCCAAACAATACCAATGAGTTGTATAACCTCTCTGATAAGGAATTTCGGGAAGAATTGTTAAGGATGCATAAGGAACTCAAAGAAGCAATGGAATGCAAAATCAATAAAATACAAGAGGACATGAGAGAAGAAGTAAGGAAAATGCAAATGGAAATGACAGATAATAAAAATGAGGTAAATGAAATGAAAAACACAGAGGAAGGACATCACAGCAGAATAATAAAAGAATTAGTGATCTCGAAGATGAGTTCCAAAGATTCTCTACAGAACACCAGAAGATGGAAAAAAAGACTCACAATTACCGAACAGACAACAAGAGATAATCGGGATGAAGCCAGAAGAAACAACATACAGATCACTGGGGTCCCAGAAGGGCAAGAAGAAAACCCTGATGAAGAAGAAACTGTCAAAGCCATAATTGCTGAGAAGTTCCCGAAACTAAAGAACGCTTGCCTCAAGATCCAGGAGGCCCATAGGATACCAGCTAAAAGAAACCCCAACAAGAATACTCCAAGACACATCTTAATTAAAAATGACAAAAACAATAGATAGAGATAGAATACTGAAAGCAGCAAGATCAAAGAAGGAAATCACATACAAAGGAACATCTCTTAAGATTTACAGCAGACTTCTCTGATGAAACACTCCAAGCCCGAACACAATGGTGGGATATTGTGAAAAGGCTCAATGAACTGCAGGCCTTACCAAGAATTCTTTACCCGGCCAGACTCACATTCAGATATGAAGGAAAGATACACAACTTCATGGATAAGCAACAACTCAGGAACTTCATGGACTCAAAACCAACTTTAAAAGAAGGACTGAAGGGTCTACTGTAATACGACCAAACCCAAAAAAGCACAACAAGCACAAACAGAAAGATGGCACAAAATCCGATGACGATAATCTCTCTCAATGTCAATGGTCTAAATGCCCCAATTAAAAGACACAGAGTAACAAAATGGATTAAAAAATTGAACCCAACATTCTGCTGTCTACAAGAAACACATCTGAATAATCAGAACAAACACAGACTCAAAGTCAAAGGTTGAATACCATTCTCCATGCAAACAAATCCTCCAAAAGGCTGGTGTGGCCATATTAGTATCAGATAATATAGATTTGAGGCTGAAAAAGGTTATAAGGGACAACGGAGGCCATTTCTTATTAATAAAGGGGTATGTACACCAGGAAGAAATTAAATTACTAAACATATATGCACCCAACGAGAGGCCAGCAAAATACATAAAACAACTGCTAAGAGACCTCAAAGAAGACATTGACAGTAGCACAATAATAGTTGGAGATTTCAACACTGCTCTATCAACTATGGATAGATCAACAAGACTGAAACTCACGAAGGAAATACTGGCCCTGAAGGGAAGAAATGGAAGAAAGAGGGCTAATGGATATATACAGGGCTTTTCATGCCAAAAAAGCTAAATACATATTTTTCTCTAGTGCTCATGGAACATTCTCCAAGATAGACCACATGCTGAGCCACAAAGCATACCTCAATAAAATAAAAATGATAGAAATTGTGTCAGCTATCTTTTTCAGACCATGATGCACTGAAAATGGAAGTTAACTGTACACAGAAACAGGGAGTCAAACCAAACACCTGGAAACTGAACAGCTCACTCCTGAACAACAAATGGGTCACAGAAGAAATCAAACAGGAAATCCAAAGATTTCTGGAAACAAATGAAAATGAAGACACCAACTATAAGAACTTGTGGGACACGGCAAAAGCTGTGTTACGAGGGAAGTTTATAGCTCTGCAAGCATTCATCAGGAAACAAGAAAGGGCCCACATAAATAACCTGACTACAGAGCTGAGGACATTAGAAAAAGACCAACAAAAGGAGCCCAACCCAGGCAGAAAAAAAGGAAATAATAAAACTTAGAGAGGAAAATCAATGAGTTGGAACTAAAAAAAACAATCCAAAAGATTGATGAGACCAAGAGCTGGTTCTTTGAAAAAATAAACAAGATTAACAAACCATTGGCAAGACTTGTAAGGACAGGGAAAGAGAGAACCCAAATAAACAGAATCAGAAATAAAAAATGGTGACGTCACAACAGAAACCAAAGAAATCCGAAAGATCATCAGAGATTACTTTGAGAGGCTGTATGCCGTGAAACATGATAATCTAGAAGAAATGGATGAATTCCAGAAGTCCTATAACCTCCCACGGCTGAAACAAGAAGACCTGCAATACCTGAATAAGCCTATCACCATCAAGGAAATTGAAACAGTAATTAAAAGTCTGCCCAAACACAAAAGCCTAGGTCCAGACGGATTCACTAGTGAACTCTACCAAACCCTTAAGTCCTTTTCAAGCTCTTCCAGGAAATAGAAGAAACAGAAACACTCCCAAACAGCTTCTATGAGGCACATATCAGCTACCCAAAGCAGGGAGAGACAACACAAAGAAAGAAAAACTACAGACCAATATCCCTGTTGAACACGGATGCTAAGATCTTCAACAAAATACTAGCAAGCAGAATCCAAAAGACTCTTTAAGACGATTATACATCATGACCAAGTAGGATTCATCCTGGGAATGCAAGGATGGTTCAACATTCACAAGTCAATCAACATAATCCACCATATCAATAAGAGAAAAAATAAAAACCAAATGATCCTATCAGTAGACACAGAGAAAGCACCTATTCATGATTAAAGCCCTCCAGAAAATGGGAATTGAAGGGACTTTCCTCAAGATAGTTACAGCCATCTACCAAAAGCCCACAGCGAGCATCATTCTAAATGGGGAAAATTGAAAGCCTTCCCCATGAGATCAGGGACAAGACAAGGTTGCTCACTCTCACCTCTTTTATTCAGTATAGAACTGGAAGTACTTGCCATAGCAATCAGAGAAGAAAAGGACATCAAGGGCATCCAGATAGGCAAGGAAGTCAAGCTATCATTATTTGCAGATGACATGATATTATACCTAGAGACCCCTAAACCTCTACCAAAAAAATCTTAGAGCAATAGATGCATATAGTAGAGTGGCAGGATACAAAATCAACACGCAAAGTCGGTGGCTTTCCTATATACAAATAACGAAAAGAAAAGAAAGGGATATTAAGGAAACAATTCCATTCACAATTGTGCCACTGAAAATCAAATATCTAGGAATCAACTTAACCAAGTGTGTAAAGGACCTGTACAAAGAAAACTACAAGACACTGCTCCAAGAGATAAAAGAGGACACAAGGAAATGGAAACATATTCCCTGCTCATGGATGGGGAGAATCAACATTGCCAAAATGGTAATACTCCCTAGAGCTCTGTACAGATTCAATGCAGTCCCTATAAGGATACCCATGACATTCTTCAAAGAAATTGACCAAATGCTCCTGAAATTTGTATGGAATAATAAAACCCCATGGATAGCTAAAGCAATCCTGGGGAGAAGATGGGAGGCAT